>SJXQ01005088.1:188740-317288 GCA_006408695.1 Aepyceros melampus
GAACCGGGGGTGGGAGGGGAGACACATTTTTGCATTTCACTTTTTGAATTTTGAGCCATGGGAATATATTATCCATACCCCACCTCGAAATTAATTAATTTTAAATAAAAATAAGTTGTTCCTGGATGCAAACTGGTAAGCCTGAACAATGAAATAATAACACAGACAACCAATCCACCAACACACATTTTTTTAACTGTCCCCTAAGATAGATGCGGGCTTCCCTGCTAGCTCAGATGGTAAAGAATCCACCAGCAAGGTAGGAGATCCAGGTCAATCCCTGGGTCAGGAAGATCCCCTGGCAAAGGAAACAGCAACTGACTCCAGTATTCTTGTCTGGAGAATCCCATGGACAAATGAACCTGGCCGGCTACAGTTTCTGGGGTTGCAAAGATTCAGACATAACCAACCAACGAAACACCCATGCATGCTCATGAGACAGATGCATAGATTAAGGCCATAAAATACTTGAAATAATGTGTAGAAAGCATTACCAATATCAAGTCAGACAGAAACATTCATAAACAGGGAAAAAGAACTCACATTATATGACAGCTATGCTACGGTCCAACTGAGGAGTCTAAGCAGTGAAGGCTTAAGAGAAATTAGTGATGGGGGAGATTTAGAGTTGGGATAGAAGAAAGGTTTTCTACTACAGATGGGATGACCTTGATCTTGAAGTTCAGAAGGAATTTTTGAACAAGAGGGGACCAGTATAAAGATATTTGGTGCTGGTTTAGTCCCTAAGTTGTGTCCAACTCCTTGTGACCCCATGGACTGTAACCTGCCAGGCTCTTCTGTCCATGGGATTCTCCAGGCAAGAATGCTGGAATGGGCTGTCATTTCTTTCTATAGGGAATCTTCCCTGACACAGGGACTAAACCTGGGTCTCCTGCATTGCAGGCAGATACTTTACCAACTGTGCTACCAGAGAATGGACCTAAAGATATGTTTAAGTGAACAGATATCAGAAGTGCTAAATTTTCATAATGCTCTAGAGATTACCAAGTCTGTTCAAATTATTGGAGGGCTCTAAAATAGCTGTTAATGTTTTGTACATGTACAAACTGAAGACTAGAAAAATTAAATGAAGTTTCCAATGTCCCAGATCTTATAAGTGAAAGAGAATAGGAGTCCTGACTGCTAAAAACTCACTCATTCCACTAGATATGAAACAACAAAGCTTCAGATGGCCAATATAGTAAGAATATATGAGCTTCATGCCCAGTCCAATCAAAAGCAGCTCTATCACCAGAGTTGAAATTTACACTCAGAAAATTGACAAATAGTTTGTTTAGTTCTAGATGTACCAGCTGAGCACCTTCCATGAATTTGCTTATTTTATCCTCATCATCACCTTTTGATTTAAATTATCTTTAATCCTAATTTTGTAGAAAAGGAACTCTGCTACCATGGATATAAATAACATGATTCAGTGCCCAAAGCTATCACATAACAGAGTCACAGTGGAAACCCCAACTGGTCTGTTTCTGCATCCAGTGCTCTTTTCAAATCACTGGTATCACATTTTGCTAAAGTTACCAATACATTACCTTGCTTTTCCCAAATCCTCCCTAATAAACTAATTTCAAATAATAATAATAAGTCTGACTTGGCATTTTAAGAATGATTATAAAGCTACTAATTATTAATATTTCACTTATTTATTTAATATTTTCTACTTCTTTTGATCTTTATAGCCACAGTACAGATGAAAGAAATAATGCTAATATGTTCTTCTGCTTATTAATCAGAACCAGCTTTGTCCTTGCAGACATGTAAATAGCAGAGCTAAAAGTATCCTAAGATATAAACAATCAGGTCCTTTCATAAATGAGAAAGCAAAGACACAGATGCAGAGGGGCTTCCTCAGGGTCCCACAGCTGACCAGTTAAAGATTTGGGACTGGCACTCATGTTCCCTGGTTCTCAGCTTTAGGAGATGAATTAGTGATAGCAAGATGCAAGAGTAACACAAAACAAATTCTAAAACATACTGACTCCATAGATGAGGCTGTTTAGGAAGACAGTAAAGGAAAGGATGGAAGTAGTAGTATTTAAACAGTAACAATTGGGCTTTACAGATCACAACAGACAAAAATCAATCTTCATTCACCATCTAAAACTGAATCAGGTATCTCAAAGGGAAATGAATAAACATCATCTATGAAAACAAACTCCAAAAAAATCAATTGCATTTTATGCATTTGGATCCTGGGGAATATATTACTCCATTGGATGGTGACTTTGATTTTGACTTGGCTTTGAATAAGACTTTTTAAAGTGGCCATCAGTGAGACTAAGATATAAAATCATACACTCATATAAGACTCCTTTTTAACCCAATCCCTTCATTATGAAGATGAAGAAACACAGAACAGAACAAGGATTCAAAACAGAACAAGAGATTCCCAAGTTGATCTTTTTATCTTTTGAGATAAGGAGTAACAGCCAGATTAGCTAATGCTTGGTCAATAAAAGCAGACTTTAGAGGGAAACAAACTTACGTTCGAGTCCTGACTCCACTACCACTGTAGGCCTGACTGTAGCAGTCACATCTATTGGCTAGCATGTATCTATTGCTAATCCCCATTTCCTTGACCTGCCTCCTGTATAAAGCCAGAGGAAGGCAAATACTCATCATTCCTTGTGTCTGTACGTGTGAGGCATACTCAGCAGTGTCCACATAACTCTGGCCAAAAAGACACATGTAAAACCAGCCTGGATCCTCAAAGAAAATTTTTACTTTTCATAATTGAAGAAATACACATGGCTAGTGCTACCCATCTCCTCTTGCTGCTTCCCTGAATACAAATTTGCTGCCTGAATCAAGTACTCTAGGTCATAACCATCATGGGGCCAGGGGTATTCAAGCATAAAGAAGAAAAGCCAATACATTGAAGATGGTGGAGGCAGAGCAGAATGTTAGAAAGAACTTGGATCCTTAATGACATCACTGACGTGGAATAAGAAGTAGCAACAGTATCACCAGAATTCTCATCTGAGGGGAAAAAAACACCCGCATTTATGTAAAACGACATTCTTTGCAGCCAAAAGACAACTGATAGAGTTACCTTGGACAAGTTAATCTCTCAAAGCCTCAGTTGCCATATCTGTAAATTGAGGAACAACCCTACTGTCTCAGCAGTTTAGTGTCACATCATTAGTTCAGTATATATTAACTGAGCATTTACTAGGTAAGAGACAGTTCCAGGAGATGGGGATATAGTGGTAATTAAAGGTTCCTTTGACTATAGAAAGACATTCTAACCTTAAAATTCATGCAATAAACAAATAAAGAAGTTAATTTTGAAGAGTAAACTAGAAACACATGTGAAGGACCTGGCACTGTGCTTGGCATAGAGTAATGTTCAAAAAATAGTGGCTGCTACTATTATAATTCTTATTGGCCTTCAATAATTACTGATTAAATTCTTAGGACTTACCCAAACCCACATATATAAGAGTTATTAGAAATACAGGGATCTCAAGCCATCCCATAATGTTACAAGGAATCCTTGCACTCTGACCTGCTGGTTATTTTTTTCTTCTCAAGCTGGGAGCATTCTCTCGATCTTGAGGCACCAAGGTTCATATGCCTTTAGAACTTTCCAGTACCAGGACTTGTTTTGAATGATCAGACCAAAAAGACTCACATAGTTGGAAAGGAAGAATGAAGTTGGAGATGAAGGGGGATTTGCTATGGGTAGATGTTCTGTCTGTAACTAGAAACCTGGCAGGACTTTGCCTAGAGCAATTAACCCATGTAAATGCATGTTAATGACCACTTTTCTTAGGAGCTGGCCATGAGACATCTCACTGGGACAGGACAATATAATCCAAAATGCTTTTGTTTTTCAGATGTCACTTCATTTGAAAACTGATTTCTTGAGTGGGAATTGAAAGCCAATGGTAAAGAGTTAGGCTTGAAAGTACCACTGAGTGAATCCAGGCTCTAGTGCTAGATCCAAAAAAATGATTTTCTGTGTGGTCCTGAGCAATCTTTCCTTTCTCTGGTCCCCAGTTTTCCCATCAGCACTGTAATAGAGCTGGACTAGATCATGTCAACTCTGACATCCTGTCATTCTACTTTTCTCAAATCAACTGCTCTGTTGAGATGCCCTCCTCCCAGCAGCACTGGAACAAGGGTGCCTCTCTCAGCAGATTTGCTAATGCCCAGCCACCAGGGGAAAAAAAACTGCTGACGGATGCTCTGGCTGCCTCCGTGTTGTTAAACACCTACTTACAGTTCTAATCGGCTGGTTTTCACACCCAGGAGATGGGATTGATTGCTGACGCCGACCTGGCAAGAAGACGATCCTGCAATCACCAGCCAAAGAACTTAGGCATGCAGGCTGGGAATTTAGCAAGTGGTGCTGTGAAGGGGAGACATAGTAGGGAACACAAGAATGGGAGGTGGTTTTGCTTAGTGATTAAGAGCATTGATTGCAGAGTCAGGTGCTTCTAGATTTCATTCCTATCTCTATCCCATTCTACCTGGGTGAAGTTGGACTTGTTACTCCACATGTTTCTCAGTAGCAGCAGACTCTGCCCCATTGTCCCAGGGAGTGAACCTGGATGGGTCTATATGGCACCGTAGTCTTTTCTGCTTGCCTGTGATTGTGTAAGTGGCCATGTGACCCAATACTGGCCATTGAGACCTGAGATGATTTTTTCTCTGGGTAATTCCTTGGTAAAATAAATAAATAAAAGAGACATCTGCAAGATACTTCTTGGTCATTAAGGTTATAATGCTAAGTCACTCTGTGATTATAAAGACTGTTGATAGAATGAGTATCACAGAGCAAAAACATGGAGGGAACCTGGGCCTGCAATGATGTCACTGAATCACCATATTCTTCACAACCCTAGAACTGCCCTATTCTCAGCCTGCTTGCTCTTGCTAGATGAGAAAAGAAATGCCTATTACTTATACTACTTTTAGTAGGTTTTCTGTTTATTGTATCCAAGAGTCTTCTGAGAGTAGTAGTCATAATAATTGCTGTTATCATTGCTAAAATTCTACTGTCCAGAGTAGTATGTATGTGTGCTTAGCCAATCAGTCATGTCCGACTCTTTGTGACCCCATGGACTGTAGCCCACCAGGTTCCTCTGTCCATGGGGATTCTCTAAGCAAGAATACTGGAGTGTGCTGTCATGCCCTGCTCCAGGGAATCTTCCCAACCTAGGGATCGACCCAGGTCTCCCACATTGCAGGTGGATTCTTTACTATCTGAGCCACCAGGGAAGCATACAAAGCAAAAATTCAGAGTTAGAAATCTGGGCTCAAATCTTAGTAACTCACTCAGTATGCCATATCTCCATTTCCTCACTTTGCATCTATAGGTATACCTCTGAAAATCATGAGGATTTGAAAAGTCCTAAGGATCTACACAAACTTAAAGGAATATTTATTAATACCCACACTACCATTGGTAGTCTCTGACATGTAAGGAAAAGCACAGTAGCTGAGAGTCACCAGAACTGGTTCCTCATTGTGGCTCTGACACTGACTTCCTTAGTAACCCTGGACAAGTCCCTTCCCTTCCCTGAACCTTAGTTTCTCTGTAAAATTGGAGTCATGAGCTGGCTTAAATCTAGTGCCATTCTTGGAATTGATATTCAATCAAAGTGATATATATTTTTTTCCTTGTGTAGCAGGAAGACATTGACCGAGGTGACAACAGATGTAGTGGGAAGACCCATGAGAACCTCCTATGAGCACTGTGTGCTGTGCTTAGAGCTTCTGATTGTAGTCAGCTACCACACGTGGACAGTCCCTACCTAGGCAAGATTTCACTCTACTCTCAGCATTATGCTGACTGTATAACTATCCTGTTGAACAATTTCTCTGGCATCTCAACCCACAAAGAAAATACTTCCTGAAAGTTCCTAGTTTTTCCTCATGAAGAATGAGCTACTTAAAAAGCAAGGCCAATAAAAGCAATGCTTCTTAAAGTAAAATTATTTTGGCTTAATGCAGAAATTGTTTAAGAAAACAAACTAAACTCCCATCCAAATCAAGCCAATAGCACTTCCAAAATACCCTATCTAGACACAACACCAGATGGAACAGAAGTAGATGCTGTTTTATCCATTTTCCTTACCTTGTGCCACTGCATGGAGAATGACAAGAGAGCCTTCCCATCTGAGTGGTGTGCGGTCCTTTAAAAAGCCCTTTATGTGACTCTCCCAAAAGTACTGTAAGAAATGAAGGCAATGGAGGTGGCAATAGAGCATAACAGTTAAGATCTACACTTTGGAATAAATGGTATCTGAAGCCAAAATCTAGCTCTGCTCAGTTCATTCTTTTCCTTCTCTCTCAAATGTATCATACACTTTCTATGTGCCAGGAATTCTTTTAGGCTTTAATATCACTTTCCAGCATGCAGACATATCCTCCTCTCCCAATCACTCCCAGAATCTCATGTGTGTTCAGGTGGGCCCTTTTGGCCTCCCTCGGGTCAAAAGGATGAATTGTGTTCATCGACACTGGTCATTGCAATTCCTCCCATTCCCCTTTGCTTGTTATAAGTCTCACAATGAGCATGCATCCCATGGGTCTCAAAGACCATGCAAACACTTGATGTTTTTCTAAAAGCACTAATGGCTAAAGCTTATTACAGCAGAAGGATATATAATAAGATCATCAAGGGGAAGAGACACAAGGCAGAATCTAGAGAAATCCATGCCCAGGCTTTGGGAAGCTATCTCCATCTGGTGAGGTGACACATGAGTGTACTTGTGCTTGCCAACAGTAAAAATGTAGTGACAAGGATGCCTATTCTCTTCACTTTTATTCAACAGAGTAATGGGAGTCCTAGCTAGAGCATTTAGGCAAGTAAAGAAACCAAAAGCCTCCAAATTGAAAAGGAAAATGAATAAAGACTTGAATGCAAAACCTGATACCTAAAACTCCTAGCAGAGAAGAGATTGCTAACTCCTTGACATCAGTCTTGGTGACGATTATTTTTGGATTGGACACTGAAAACAAAGGCAATGAAACCAAAAATAAACCAATGGGACTATACCAGACTACAAAGCATCTGCACAGCAAAGAAAACTATCAACAAAATGAAAAGGCAACTCATTAAATGGGTGAAAGTATTTGCAAATAATATACAGGCATAGCTCAGTGATATGGTGTGTTCAGTTCCAGACTATGACAATAAAGCAAATACTGTAATAAAGCAAGTCACATGAGGTTTTTGGTTTCCCAGGGCATATAAGTTATGTTTAGTCCATAGTGAAGTCCATTAAATGTGCAATAATATTATGCTTTAAGAAAATGATATACATACATAATTTTAAAAATACATTAGCGGTAAAAAAAAAAAAATGCTAACCTAATCTGAGCCTTCAGCAAGCCATAGCATTAATAGTAATATCAGAGCTCACTAATCATTGATCACCATGACAAAATAATAATGTGTGTGTGTGTGTGTGTGTGTGTGAGAGAGAGAGAGAGAGAGAGAGAGAGAGTTGCTCAGCCGTGTCCGACTCTTTGTGACCCCATGGTCTGTAGCCCACCAGGCTCCTCTGTTCATGGAATTTTCCAGGCAAGGATACTGGAGTGACCTGATAGTTCCTCCTCCAAAATAATAATATAGAAATGTTTAAAATATTGCAAGAATTACCAAAATATGACACAGACACACACAGTGGGAAAACAACACTGATAGACTTGTTTGCAAAGGGTTACCACAAACCTTCAATTTGTGAGAAAAAACAAACATCTGTCAGTGTGATACAGCAAAGCACAATAAAATGCGGTATGCTAATATCTGATAACAGGTTAATAACCAAAATATATAAAGAATTCAACAGCAAAAAAATTTTTAAAGGGCAGAGGATCTAAAGAGACATTTTTCCAAAAATGACATGCAGATGGCCAACAAGTACTGCAAAGATACTCTAATCAGGGAAATGCAAATCAGAACCACAGTGAGGTATCACCTCACACCTGTCAGAATGGTTATTTTCAAAAAGTCAAGAAATAACTATTAGCAAGAATGTGGAGAAAAGGGAACACTTGTACACTGTCCATGGGAATGTAAATTGGCATAGCTACTGTGGAAGACGGCATGGAGGTACCTCAAAAAATTAAAAGTAGAACTACCATGGGCTTCCCAGGTGGTGCTAGTGGTAAAGAAACAACCTGCCAATGCAGAAAAGGCAAGAGATGATGGTTTGAGCCCTGGGTGCAGCAGATTTCCTGCAGGAAGGCATGGCAACCCACTCCAGTATTCTTACCTGGAGAATCCCACAGACAGAGGAGCCTGGCAGGCCACAGTCCATGGAGTCGCACAGAGTTGGACACGACTGAAGCAACTTAGCACATACACACACGCAGAACTACCATGTTACCCGCAATTCTAACCTGGGTATTTAAAGAAAATGAAAACACTCAGAAAGATATCTGCACTCCCATATTCATTGCAACATTATTTACAATTGACAAGATATGGAAGCATCCACCAACAGATGAATGGATAAAGAAAATTATATATACATACATAAATATACATATATATACACACACGTGCACACATGCATATAATGGAATACTACTCATTAAAATATTCACAGAACTTATAAAAAGAATGAAAATTTGTCATTTGTAACAACATGGATGGACCTGGAGGGTATTATACTTACTAATTCAGGCAGAGGAAAACAAACACTATAGCATCCTATTTACATGGAAAATTTTTAAAAAATGACCCATCTCATAGATGCAGAGAACAGATTGGTGGTTGCCAGAGGTTGGGGGTAGGAGACAGGCAAAATGGGTGGCAGAGATCAAAATGAACAAACTTCCAGTTATAAAATACATGCCATGGGGATGTAATGTATAGCATGATGATGATACTTAATAATACTGTATTGCATGTTGGAAAGTTATAAAAAGTAAGTCTTACTAGACCAGACTCATTGTAGTGATCATTTTGCAATATACACAAATATTGAATCCTTATGTTATATACCTAAAATTAATATAAATTATATGCCATCATATTTGATTTTTAAAAATCAAAATAATGCAGTAACATGCACAATGTTTTTGCCTAGGAAAGCCCATTTGGACTTGGCATGGAAGTTTTTTACTGGGGACTGGTCATATCAGGATACTCTGCTCAGCATATTACCAAAGTTCCATACTCTCGGAAGAAAAGCAGTTGTTCAGCATAAATTACATTGCTTCCTAGGTGGCACTAGTGGTAAAGAATCTACCTGCCAATGCAAGAGACACAGGAGATAAGGGTTCGATCCCTGCATCGGGAGGATCCCCTGGAGGAGAGCATGGCACCACATTCTAGTATTCTTGCTGGAGAATCCCCAAAGACAGAGGGCTACAGTCCAAAGAGTCACAAAGAGTGGGACACAACTGAGTGACTTAACAGCACAAATAGTTGAAGAGCCATAAACCACCCTTGGGCTTCCCTGGTGGTTCAGAGTGTAAAGAGTTTGCCTGCAATGCAGGAGACCCAGGTACGATCCCTAGGTCAGGAAGATCCTCTGGAGAAGGTAATGGGAACCCACGCCAGTATTCTTGCCTGGAAAATTCCATGGACAGAGGAGCCCAATGGGCTACAGTCCATAGGGTCACAAAGAGTTGAACATAACTGAGTGACTAACACAAACCACCCTTATCTGTTAAGGATTAGGTCAAATACTGAGTTCTCAGAGGCCAGCCAAGGGCCAACCTTGCAAGCAGGCTCTTCTAAAAGTAGCACCCTCTGTCCTGCTGCGTTAACTTTCTTCTGCATAATGTGTGACTCAGTTCTGATCACTTAGACATAAAAAGAAGTCTGCTGGAGACTTTCTTTCTGGGAAACTAAGATATCTGCATAAGGAAAAAAAAAAGCCTTTTTATCTATCATTTTTACTTCTTCCTTATTGGGATGTTGAATAAAGATAAAATACCCAGAGTTAAGGCATCAATCTTGCAACAGCAAGGGCACAAACATGAAGATAAAAATACAACACTCTGAGTATGACCAAAAAGAGGAGGGGGGGGGTGCTTGGGTTCTCAAAAGTAAGTGCCACAGAGCAACTGAACTAATACCATTAGCCACCTATCTCCACATTTTATATTTTATAAGGGAAACAAGCCCCTGCAGGCTTAAGTCACAACTATTAAAATCCTGTTACTTGCAGCCAAATTCACTTCTAAATGACAAAACGATCAAGCAAAAACAGCCACAGCTCTTTTTTTAAAATGAAGCTTCCAGTCTAGTCGGGGGGAGGGGGAGAACAGATAGCAAAATAGTTATACTACTGGGTGTATAACTGCAAACTGAAACAAGTACTCTGAAAAAAAGGGTATTTAGTTACATTAGAGTATATAAAATGGAAATTGACCCAGGCTAGTTATAAATAAGAAGGAAGTATCCATGGAAAATTTTGTTCAGTTATTTATTCCATACAATAAACTGCTCCCAAATTTAATAGCTTGAAACAATCACTTTATTTAGGTCACAATTTCGTGAGTTAGATATTCTGAAAAGGCTTCATTGGGAATTCTCTCTTGGGTCTCTAATGAGGTTTCAGGCAGTTATCAACCGAGGCTGCAGTCTTCTGAAGGTTTGGCTGAGCTGGGTGTTTAGGACAGGTTACTCACACGGCTAGCAGGTGATGCTGCTGTCAGCGGGGAGCTCAGCTGGCTGCTGACCAGAGCGCCTGCAGCACAGGCTCTAACGGAAGCCGGAGTTCTCATGAGGTGACTCAGGACTCCAAGCACCACTATTCCAAACAAAATGGAAACTGCCTGGTATATTATGACCTAGCCTCATAGGTACATAACGTCACTTCCATCACACTCTTGTTGAAAGCAGTTATAAACTGCTCAGACCCAAGAGCGAGGATATAGACCCCTCCTGTCGATGGGTATTGTCATTATTATTCAGTCGCTTTGTTGTGTCTGACTCTGTGACCCCATGGACTGCAGCATGCCAGTCTTCCTTGCCCTTCACTATCTCCCAGAGTTTGCTCAAAATCGTGTCCATTGAGTTGACGATGCCATCCAACCATCTCATCCTCTGTTGCCCCCTTCTCCTCCTGCCCTCAATCTTTCCCAGCATCAGGGTCTTTCCCAGTGAGTCAGCTCTTCACCTCAGGTGGCCAAAGATTGGAGCTTGAGCTTCTGCATCAGTTCTTCCAATGAACATTCAGGGTTGATTAGCATGCCAAAGAAATGAAGGGCCTATTTATAGATTAATTTTAGGCTTCCTTGAGATATGAGAGTTGAACTAACAACTGGAGAATGAATAGGCAGCATTAAGCAAACAGAAGAGGAAAGGAGACATGACATCTACAGAGAAGAGCTTGGTCCAAGAAAGAGCAAGTCATAGAAGAAATCACAGCATATTGGAGAATAAAGAGAGTGCAGCACAGAAAGTAAGGTGTGGGGGATGGGATGGGGGAGTCATGGTGGAAGAGAATTCATGCTGGATTTTGTAGGCTATGGTAAGGATCTCAATCTTTATCCTAAAAGTCACTATTTGTGTGACCTTGAATAAGTCTCTAAAAACTAATGTCAGTCTCTGTTGGGGAGGTGGGGTAGACACTGATCATTCCTGCCTTATAAAACTGTCAAAAGATTTAGTGAGATGGTATCTTCACAGTAAGTGAAAGTGAAAAATGAAAGTGTCAGTCGCTCAGTCATGTCCAACTCTTGCGATTCCATTGACTGTAGCCCACCAGGCTCCTCTGTCCATGGGATTTCCCAAGCAAGAATACTGGAGTGGATAGCCATTCCCTTCTCCAGGGGATCTTCCTGACCCAGAGATCAAACCTGCGTCGATCTGTGCATTACATTGACAGATTCTTTACTGTTTGAGTGTGCAAAAAATAGCAGCTTTGCTACTGTTGTGGTCATTTTTATTGTATTTTTATTCTATTACTAAATATGGCATTTGCTTTGCAGATAGGAAACTAAGACCCAGAAGAGTTTAAGTGGCTCAGAATATCCAAAAAACAAGTCATTGAGCAAGGATTGAAACCCAAGTCTCTCGGCCCCTCATTTAAGTGTTCTCCCTTCATCGCCATCTTGGTCAGGGCAGTACAGAGGCCGATGTTCAGCCACACTTTGACACCCCCTATATTTCTAGATTCATCTGATAGAAGCAGGCATGGGTTTTAGGACTTTCAGTAATAAACTGAGGCCCATCACTGCTGCTAACAAGCCAGGAAGCCTGGTCTGCATGTAATTGATGCAGGAAGTGATGTAACAAAGGACAAATGCATTGACTCCGCCACCAGAGAGAACCCCAGCTCAACGCTCTCCGGGCCTGTAACCTCCAGCAAACACTGAGCCACACTGAGCTTCAGCTACTTCATCTCCAGAGTGGGAATGATATCCACCTCATTTTGAGTTATTTTGAGAATAAAAGAGAAAATGAATGTAAACATTTCAAGCCTCAACAGTACCCCATTAATGTCTCTTTTCCCACTCGAAGTCTAAACCTCAAAACACTGAAATAACAGCAGTTCTTTCCACAAGACCTTATCACCACTGACAAGAATACTAAAGTGAACCAGACATTGACTAGTCTCTGTGTGGGCCCCTAAGTCTACCAAGTAGATTCCAGATGTGGAGTCTTTTCTCTGTCCAGAAACTCTCCCCTCAGATTCTAGCTTAGATTGCTCTTCTGTTCATTCAGATTTCTATTCAGATAAGAAGGAGGTGAGGAAAGGCTTCATGAGCTAGGATTTCATAGTAGGTGGGATTTGGCAACCTAGAGATCAGGGCAGAGGGCATGATACATCAAAAAACAGCATGAATTAAAGCATAAATGCAGGGAAAATAGGGGTCCTCTTCAGGATCATGAGAGACAGTTCAGAGACTAGGGTAAGAGGCAATATGGGATGGTACAATGGGTATGGAACATACACAGGTGAACCCAGGAATGTCATTCTAAACATTAAGAAGTATTAATACAATAGAGCCTACGGCCCTGACCCATTAATCCAACAATCCATCTGTTGTGCCTACCTATGCGCTCTCTCAAGATTGCTGGGAGAAATATCAATACTCTCAGAAATGCAGATGAAACAACCCTTATGGTAGAAAGCAAAGAAGAACTAAAGAGCCTCTTGACGAAAGAGAAAGAGGAGAATGAAAAAGTTGGCTTAAAGCTCAACATTCCGAAAACTAAGACCATGGTGTCCAGTCCCATCACTTCATGGCAAATAGATGGGGAAACAATGGAAACAGTGACAGACTTTATTTTATTGGGCTCCAAAATCGCTGCAGATGGTGATTGCAGCCATGAAATTAAAAGACACTTGCTCCTTGGAAGAAAAGCTATGACCAACCTAGACAGCATATTAAAAAGCAAAGACATTATTTTGCCAACCAAGTTCCATCTAGTCAAAGCTATGGTTTTTCCAGTAATCATGTTTGGATGTGAGAGTTGGACTATAAAGAAAGCTGAGTGCTGAAGAACTGATGCTTTTGAACTGTAGTATTGGGGAGACTCTTGAGAGTCCCTTGGACTGCAAGGAGATCCAACCAGTCCATCCTAAAGGAAATCAGTCCTGAATATTCATCAGAAGGACTGATGCTGAAGCTGAAACTCCAATACTCTGGCCACCTGATGTGAAGAACTGACTCACTGGAAAAGGTCCTGATGCTGGGAAAGATTGAAGGCGGGAGGAAAAGGGGACAACAGAGCATGAGATCACTGGATGGCATCACCGACTTGATGGTCATGAGTGTGAGTAAACTCCAGGAGTTGGAGATGGACAGGGAAGCCTGGTGTGCTGCAGTGCATGGGGTTGCAAAGATTCAGACACAACGGAGTGACTGAACTAAACTATGTTCTCTCTCTTTCTCACACACACACTCACTATAGACCTCTTGCCCAATTATTCTCTTACAAGCCTAGAGGGCCACTTGCCAGTCTGGAATTAAGATTTATAAGCCTGTCACTGATGGAAATCAGAGCTGGCAGACAAGTTATGAGAACATAATTTAGGGGACCACAGGGGGTGACGCCCATTCATTGACTCAGCAACAAAGGAGTATGGAGGAGAAGAAAGTGAGGGAAAGAGGGAGGAGAGGAGAGAGGATAGGACAGAAGAAAGATGGGATAAAGGGGTAAGGGAAGGGGAGAGAAGGAGAGAGGAGGAAGAAACTGGAACAAACTCTAAAATTCCCACTTTCCCTGGAGTAAGAAGAATGGCTGCCAAAATCATTCTTCCTGAGTCACCCTTGTGGGTAGATAGAGCAGAGAAAACCTTGTGAGCTAATAGTCTGGCACACATTACTTGCAGCCTACAATATGCCCCCATCTGGTTTTGGCTCAGCACCAGCACTGCCTCCAGTTAAGGATGCAGGCATCTTCAGGAGTCCAATGTTAAAATGCAAAGAACTCTAGGAGGAATACAACATTAAGCTATTATCAACTATTACCATTTCTACAGGGACTAGACTCACAGAATCAGAGGTTCTCTGGGCAGGAAGGGATTTTTAGAGATTAATTTATGACTTAATTACTAACACCTGGACCTTCAGAACCATATCCTCAGGGGAGAAAAGTACGGCCCACGGCTGGTTCTATCTCCTCTACCTCATTCATCTCCTCCTCCACTCTAAGGCACACTTATTCATTCATTCATGAACTATTTACTAAGTGCTGTTTTAGATATTAGTAATAGAGGGTAACCAAAGCAAGCAAGGTCTTGGCATTCTAGTGGAGAAGTTAGACAGTTATAAAGAAACTCTCTACTCTTTGACGCTCACTCTTAATCTCTGTGTTCACATTCCTATGGTGAGTGCTAAACCCTAATCCACACTGCTGTCTCTCTTTTTGGAGAGCCTGCTGCATTATTCAAATTCTCCCATAGTTTAGTTTCTAACAGTGCTCTAATTTCTTGTTCTGCATTCTCACCCGGACTGTAAGCTCCTGGAAAGCAGAGAGATTGTCATGCCTAGTTGTATCCCTTACTAAGCCAAGCCTAAGATACAGCACTCAACAGGAATTCAAGGACCTGACAATCCCTACAAATGAACAGCCTTTGGACACAAGACATTTGAGGTTGGCTCAAGAACAAGGAAGAGTAGATACTAAAATGGAACAGGAGGTAGGAGACAAACCCAGACCTTTTTTTTTTTAAGATTTATTTATTTTTGATTGTGCTGGGTTTTCATTGCTGAGTGCAGGCTTTCTCTAGTTGTAATGAGTAGGGGCTACTCTCTAGTTACAGAGTATGGGCTTCTTGTTGAAGTGGCTTCTCTTGTCATGGAACACTGACTCTTAGGCACAGAGCTTCAGTAGTTGCAGTGCATGGGGTCAGTAGTTGCCACTCACAAGCTTAGTTGTTCCTGGCATGTGGAATCTTCCCAGACCAGAGATCGAATCCATGCTTCTTGCATTGGCAGGCAGATTCCTAACGCTAGACCACTAGGAAAGCTTCTGACCTTATCATTTCCTTATGTTTATTTCCCAGGTATGACGTGGGCAAACTGTGTCTTCTAACTTAATATTCAGTTATTATGGACTGATTTTTCAACTGACTGACTTGTTGACTGATTTACTGCAACATTCAACATGTACTGCAAGTCTGCTGAATGTGAGGCATTCTGTAAGACTCTTGGAGGATAGACTCTTGATAAGAACTAAACTCAGGTTCTGCATTGGAGCAGATTTTGTGAGACCACTGTGTGATGATTCTGAAGGTCTCATCCCTGGGTGTCCAGAGAGCAGGCAGCAGATGAATAACTATAGCTGTGAATAGCAATGACCTTGAATGCTTTTGTTACAAACTGGAAATATCCAGTGCATGGGGTAAGACAGAAGTGCTCAAGTGGTCACCTGGGGCTTCCTAGCCTCATTAGTGCCCTGGCTGCCTGACTGATTCAATCACACCTCATGAGCTCATTTATTCTATGACTGGATCTGAAATACCCTTTACTTGACAGGTTCTGGAAGTAGATAGCTTGGATTCCATTCCTGGCTCCTCTTCTACTTACTGGTGATATGAAACTGGGTGACTTACTGAATAACAGTGTCTTAGTTTCAGTTCAGTTCAGATGCTCAGTCATGTCCAACTCTTTGCAACCCCATGCACTGTAGCACACCAGACTTCCCTGTCCATCACCAACTCCCAGAGCTTGCTCAAACTCATGCCCATTGAGTCAGTGATGCCATCCAACCATCTCATCCTCTGTCTTCCCCTTCTTCTCCTGCATTCAATCTTTCCCAGTATCAGGGTCTTTTCTGAGGAGTCAGTTCTTTGCATTAGGTGCCCAAAATATTGGAGCTTCAATTCAGTATCAGTCCTTCCAAAGAATATTCAGGACTGATTTCCTTTAGGATGGACTGGTTGGATCTCCTTGCAGTCCAAGAGACTCTCAAGAGTCTTCTCCAATACCACAGTTCAAAAGCATCAGTTCTTTGGTGCTCAGCTTTCTTTATGGTCCAGCTCTCACATCCATACTTGACTACTGGAAAAACCATACCTCTGACCAGATGGACCTTTGTTAGCAAAGTAATGTCTCTGCTTTTTAATATGCTGTCTAGGTTGGTCATAGCTTTTTTCCAAGGAACAAGTTTCTTTTAATTTCATGGCTGCAGTCACCATCTGCAGTGATTTTGGAGCCCAAGAAAATAAAATCTGTCATTGTTTCCATTGTTTCCCCATCTATTTGCCATGAAGTGATGGAATCAGATGCCATGATCTTTGTTTTTTGAATGTTCAGTTTATGCCAGCTTTTTCATTCTCAGTTTACTCATATATAAATTAGGGATAATAATAGTGCCAGTGTGTTTCCTAGAGTAATGGAAACAAAAGCAAACAAAGAGATCGAACCTAATTAAACTTACAAATAACTGCACAGCAAAGAAAACCATAAACAAAATGAAAAGACAACCTATGGAATGGGAGAAAATATTTGCAAATGCTGTGCTCAACAAGGAATTAATTTCCAAAATGTACAAACAGCTCATATAACTCAGCAACAACAAAACAAACAATCCAATCAAAAAATGGGCAGAAGACCTAAATAGATACTTCTCGAGAAAGACTACAGACAGGTAGCAGGCACATGAAAAGATGCTCAACATTGCTAATTATTAGGGAAATACAAATCAAAACTACAATGAGGTAGGTATCACCTCACACTGGTCAAAATAGCCATCATCAAAAACTCTACAAATAATAAGTGCTGGAGAGGGTGTTGGAGAAAAGACAACCCTCCCATATTGTTGGTGGGAAGGTAAATTGGTGCAGCCACCATGGAAAACTGTATGAAGTTCCTTAAAAAGTGTAAAACAAAGTTACTATATGATCCAGCAATCCCACTCCTAGGCACACATTCATAGAAAACTCTAATTCGAAAAGATACTTGCCCTCCAATGTTCGTAGTGGCACTATTTACAATAGCTAAGATATGAAAACAGCCTAAGTGTCCATCAACAGATGAATGGGTAAAGAAGATGTGGTGTATATATACAGTGGAATGCTACTCAGCCATGAAAAGAATGAAGCAACATCATCTGCAGCCACGTGGATCTACCTAGAGATTATCATGCTAAGTGAAGTAAGTCAGACAGACAAAACAAGTATCACATGATATCACTTGTATGTGGGAATCTTTTAAAAATGATAGAAGTGAACCTATTTACAAAACAGAAATGGACTCACAGACATAGAAAATGAACTTATGGTTACCAAAGGGAAAAGGAGAGGAAGGATAAGTTAGGAACTGGGGAGTAACATATATACACTAATATATATAAACTAGTTAATCAATTAAGGACCTACTGTATAGCACAGGGAATTATACTCAATATCTTGCAATAACCTATAATGAAAAATAATTTGAAAAGTATATATTTATATATGTATGTATAACTGAAAGAAAGAAAGAAAGTGAACTTGCTCAGTCGTGTCTGACTCTATGTGACTCCATGGAGTATAGCCTGCCAGGCTTCTTGTCCATGGAATTTTCCAGGCAAGGGATAATGGATTGGGTTGCCATTTCCTCCTCTAGGGGATTTCCCGACCCAGGGATAGAACCCGGGTCTCCTCCACTGCAGGCAGACTTTTTACCATCTGAGCCACGAGGGAAGCCCAATTATAATCTAAGAGACAAATGTATTTTGGAAGACTCATTCACAGAACTAACCCCAAGAAGTAATGGGGGTAAGGTGTGGGGTAGGGAGAAGAGGAGTGACTTTAGACTTAAGGACTATTTAAGTAAACTGAGAACAAGAACAGAACTCTAAGCTTCATGAGGGAAAGGTTTGTCTGTTTTGTCCACTGGTATATTCCATGTATCCAGAACATGTTCATAACTGGTAGCCACTTAATAAATATTTTTAGGATAAATGAAAGCTAAGAAATAAATGAACACAGATTCTGACGGCAAGATGCAACCCCCCCCCCCATATTTCTCTTTATTTCTATCTGCACTGTTGAAGAATAAGGACCATTTCTTAATGTGTCTCTCAGAGGCCTCTCCAACCTGACCCTATGTCTAGCTATCTCATGAACACACCATACTCTTTCCCTAACCTTATGCCTTTACTCACACCACTTACCTGATGTGAATCTCACCCATTTCACTTTGCTATACACCGAAATGTAAATCGACTATACTTCAATTAAAAAATAATAATAATAGTGGTGACAGCTGAGGATTATTATTAACAAGTTGGTATATGAAAAACACAGCTATTTCTGGCATATAGTACATATCTAATAACCCTTTGTTATATTTACTAATAACCCTTTGTTAGTATGTGGTGGAACAGATACCTCTCTTCCCAGAATTCGTGTCTATTGAGGGAGAAGAGCAATTACAATGCAGTGAGAGAAGTGCTGGGTGCTGGGTGAAGTGCTGCGTAAAGTCAAGGCTGAAATGAGAAGGTGGAGGGGGGCCCTGCACCAGGAGGTCAGGGAGAGTTGTTAGAAGAATGTGAAGACTAAAATGAGACACAAAGGAGCAACCCATCAAAGAGCTAAGGGAATAAAGTTCTAGGTGGAGTTTATTTAAAATCTCAGACATCAGAGCATGTGACCTGTGTGGGGAAGCTGAAATTTCAGATGGTAAAGACACCAAAAGAAGAGACAATAACAATAAAAACCTAGTAAAGCAGAAGAAAAGTGGTAACTGCATTAGCAAAACCAAGAAAGCAGAATTCTAATGTGGCTGTGCACGGGGAAAATAAAAGCAAGCCACTCTACACTGAAGAACCCCCAGAAAGCTCCAGGATGGGTGGTATCAGCACTTCTGGAAGGAGGCAAAGGCAGGGCTGAATAGAAGAGGGTGAGTTATAAGTACAGTCAAAGTAGTTGAAACTGAAAAATATTTGTAAGCATTGAAGCTGGGTGTTAGAAAGATGGGAGTTCATTACACTTGACTTTGGCTTATGTTTGAAATTTTCCATTTAAAAAGGTTAAAAAAAAATAGCTCCCACATGTCCTCCAATCTGCATAGCTGGGAAACTGCACTTTACTGACCTTGACAGAAAATTGGAAGCTTATTCTGAAGAATAAAAAAAAAGGGGGGGGGGGGGGTCGGGAACTTTCCTGGTGGTAGAGTGGCTAAGATGCCACACTCCCAATGCAGGGGCCTGGGTTAGATCCCTGGTCGGGGAACAGATCCTGCCTGCCACAGTGAAGATCCAGCACAGCTGAATAAATATATAGTTTTTAAAAGAATGAATGAAACCAATATCTCTGAATATTGGGCTTCCCTCATAGCTCAGTTGGTAAAGAATCCTCTTGTAATGCAATAGACCCCGGTTCTATTCCTGGGTCCGGAAGATCTGCTGGAGAAGAGATAGGCTACCCATTCCAGTATTCTTGGGCTTCCCTTGTGGCTCAGCTGGTAAAGAATCCACCTGAAATGCGGGAGACCTGGGTTCAATCCCTGGGTTGAGAAGATCCCCTGAAGATCGGAAAGGCTACCCACTCCAGTATTCTAGCCTGCAGAATTCCATGGACTGTGAAGTCCATGAGGTCGCGAAGAGTCAGACATGCCTGAACAACTTTCACTTTCACTGAATATGCAGGCATATTTAAAAATGCAAGTATGCACACGTACACAAGATTCCAACTAGTTTTTTGGTTTACTTTCCTACATATGTAAAGATAGCCAAAGATGATGAATTATCTGAAGAAAGCCTTTAAAATGAATGACAGATAACAAGAAAGCAGACAAATAAGGGGGGAAATCAGCTTGCTAACACAGAAATTATTCAAGGAGATGAAAGCCTTAAAAAAAGAGAGACAACAAAAAGCTGCCGTTAACATCCTCAGAGACAGAAGGAAAGATATTGCATTCATAAAGCAGAAATACAATCTGTTAAAGGGGTAATTAGAAAGCATGATAGAACTCTTAGAAATTAAAAATATGATAGGAGAAGTGGAAAACTAAGCAAAGGATTGGAAGATGAAGTTGAAGACCTCACCCAAACAGAAGGGGAAAAAAGGAAATAAAAAAGAAAAGGCAATAAAAATAGAGAATCCTTCTATAAGATACAACATCTATGTGAGAAGAGCCCTGAGAAAAAAGTGGAGAGAAAATAATCAAAGAAATAAATTCAAATGAATTTCCCACAGTCAAAAAAACCTGAGTTTCCAGATTGAAATACTCACTAAAAAGACCCACAGGGATAAAAGTACAGCTAAGCCAAAGCATAATAATGAAATTTTCACAATTTTGAGAATAAAGAAAAGATCTAAGAGATTTCACAGAGGAAAAGAAAAAATAGGTTACATATTAAATCAATAAGCAGATAGGCTCCAGGTTTATCAACAGCTTCACTAGATGAGAAGAAAATGGAGTAAACGCCTTCAAAATCATAAGGGAAAATAATTTCCAAACTGTATGTCTATACCCAACAAGAATGTCAATTAAATATAGAGACCAATGAGAGATATTTTCAGACATGCAAATTAATTTTTATCCTATGCATTCTTTAGGAAGAAAACTACTGAGTGAAATGCTTCACTGAGATGAGGAAGTAAAGTGAGGAAGAGGCAGAACTGGGATTCAAGACAAGAAAAAGAAGGAATGACTCAGGATGAAAAGAGAGACCCCAGAATTTGAGCACACATAGAGAACATTAAGTCCAGATTAAAGCAAGTCAGAAATTTCTAAGAGTAATGTCTCTAAGAACATTGAATTGAGAGGAATTGAGAAGAATAAAAAAAGTGTCTGCCTGCAATGCGGGAGACCTGGGTTTGATCCCTGGGTCAGGAAGGTCCCCTGGAAAAGGAAATGGCAACCCGCTCCAGTATTCTTGCCTGGAGAATCCCATGGACGGAGAAGACTGGTGGGCTACAGTCCACAGGGTCGCAAAGAGTCAGACAAGACTGACCAAGTGACTTAACTCAACTAAACTAACTAACTAAAAATCAATGTAATGAGAGGAGACTGTATAAGCATAAGGGGCAGGATATGACACTTGGAATACATTTTGGAAAATGACATTTGAAAAAAGTAAACAAATCAAAAGAGACTATCATTAACTTCACACACACAAAAAAAAACAAAGTTAAAGTGGAAATAAAAAGTAATTGTCATTAAATGGCTCAGTAGTGAACAATGCTTATGGAATATAAGTGTGGAAAATTCAGGCCACTGACTATGTAGTTAGTATATTAGGGGGAAGAAGAATGGAAAATATACTTGTATTATTGGCAGGGGGAGGTGCTTTCGGATGAAAGGTAACTTACCTTGCATTTTTTCATCAATTCAGTTCAGTCCCTCAGTCATGTCCAGCTCTTTGCAACCCCATGAACTGCAGCATGCCAGGCCACCCTGTCCATTATCAGCTCCAGGAGTCCACTCAAACTCATGTCCATTTAGTTAGTTATGCCACCCAACCTTCTCATCCTCTGTCATCCCCTTATCCTCCTGCCTTCAGTCTTTCCCAGCATCGGGGTCTTTTCTAAGTAGTCAGTTCTTCGCATCAGGTGGCCAAAGTATTGGAGTTTCAGCCTCAACATCAGTTCATCCAATGAATATTCAGGACTGATTACTTTTAGGATGGATTGGTTGGATCTCCTTGCAGTCTAAGGGACTCTCAAGAGTCTTCTCCAACACCACAGTTCAAAAGCATCAATTCCTCAGCACTCAGCTTTCTTTATAGTCCAACTCTCACATCCAAACATGACTACTGGAAAAACCATAGCTTTGACTAGATGGAACTTGGTTGGCAAAATAAGGTCTCTGCTTTTTAATATGAGTTTAGGTTTGTCATAACTTTTCTTCCAGAGAGCAAGTGTCTTTTAATTTCATGGCTGCAGTCACTATCTGCAGTGATTTTGGGCCCAAGAAAATAAAGTCTCTCACTGTTTCCACTGTTTCCCCATCTATTTCCCATGAAGTGATGGGACCAGATGCCATGATCTTAGTTTTCTGAATGTTGAGTTTTAAGCCAGCTGTTTCACTCTCCTCTTTCACTTTCATCAAGAGGCTCTACAGTTCTTCTTCTCTTTCTGCCATAAGGATGATATCATCTGCATACTTGAGGTTATTGATATTTCTTCTGGCAATCTTGATTCCAGCTTGTGCTTCATCCAGCCCAGCATTTCTCATGATGTACTCTGCATATAAGTTAAATAAGCAGGGTGAAAATATACAGCCTTGATGTATACTCTCCCAATTTGGAACCAGTTTGTTGTTCCATGTCCAGTTCTAACTGTTGCTTCTTACCTGCATATGAGTTTCTCAAGAGGCAGGTCAGGTGGTCTGGTAATTTCATCTCTTTAAGAATTTTCCAGTTTGTTGTGATCTACACAGTCAAAGGCTTTGGTGTAGTCAACAAAGCAGAAGTAGATGTTTTTCTGGAACTCTCTTGCTTTTCGTATGATTCAATGGATGTTGGCAATTTGATCTCTGGTTCCTCTGTCTTTTCTAAATCCAGCTTGAATATCTGGAAGTTCACGGTTCGCACACTGTTGAAGCCTGGCTTGGAGAATTTTGAGCATTACTTTGCTAGCATGTAAGATGAGTGCAATTGTGCGGTAGTTTGAACATTATTTTGGCATTGCCTTACTTAGGGACTGCAGTGAAAACTGACCTTTTTCAGTCCTATAGCCACTGCTGGGTTTTCCAAATTGCTGGCATATTAAGTGCAGCACTTTCACAGCATCATCTTTTAGGATTTGAAATAGCTCAACTGGAATTCCATCACCTCCACTAGCTTTGTTCATACTGATGCTTTCTAAGGCCCACTTGACTTCACATTTCAGATCGTCTGGCTGTAGGTGAGTGATCAAACCATTGTGGTTATCTGGGTCATGAAAATCTTTTTTTGTATCATTCTTCTGTGTATTCTTGCCACCTCTTCTTAATATCTTCTGCTTCTGTTAGATCCATACCATTTCTGTCCTTTATCAAGCCCATCTGTGCATGAAATGTTTCTTTGGTATCTCTAGTTTTCTAGAAGAGATCTCTAGTCTTTCCCATTCTACTGTTTTGCTTTATTTCCTTGCACTGATCACTGAGGATGGCTTTTTGTCTCTCCTTGCTATCCTTTGGAACTCTGCATTCAGATGGGTATAGCTTTCCTTTTCTCCTTCGCCTTTAGCTACTCTTCTTTTCCCACTTATCTGTGAGGCCTCCGCAGACAGCCATTTTGCCTTTTGGCATTTCTTTTTTCTTGGCAATAGTCTTGATCACCACCTCCTGTACAATGTCACAAACCTCCATCCACAGTTCTTTAGGCACCCTGCTACCGGATCTAACACCTTGAATCTGTTTGATATTTCCACTGTATACTCATAAGGGATTTGATTTAGGTTATACCTGAGTGGTCTAGTGGTTTTCCCTACTTTCTTCAATTTAAGTCTGAATTTGGCAATAGGATTTCATGATCTGAGCCACAGTCAGCTCCTGGTCTTCTTTTTGCTGACTGTATAGAGCTTCTCCATCTTTGGATGCAAAGAATATAATGTCTGATTTTGGTTTTGACCATCTGATGATGTCCATGTGTAGACTCTTCAACAACTCTCTTCTGTTGTGGAAGGTGTTTGCTATGACCACTATGTTCTCTTGGCAAAACTCTGCTAGCCTTTGCCCTGCTTCATGTTGTACTCCAAGACCAAACTTGCCTGTTATTCCAGGTATCTCTTGACTTCCTACTTTTGCATTCCAGTCCCCTATAATGAAAAGGACATCTTTTGGGGATGTTAGTTCTAGAAGGTCTTGTGGTCTTCATAGAAACATTCAGCTTCAGCTTCTTCAGCATTACTGGTTGGGGCATAGACTTGGATTACTGTGATACTGAATGGGTTGCCTTGGAAATTAACAGAGATCATACTGTCATTTTTGAGATTGCATCCAAGTACTGTATTTTGGACTCTTTTGTTGACTATGATGGCTATTCAATTTCTTCTAAGAGATTCTTGCCCACAGTAGTAGATATAATGGTCATCTGAGTTAAATTCATCCATTCCAGTCCATTTTAGTTCACCGATTCCTAAAAGGTCAACGTTCACTCTTGTCATCTCCTGTTTGATCACTTCCAATTTGCCTTGATTCATGGACCTAACATTCTAGGTTCCTATGCGATACTGCTTTTTACAGCATCAGACTTTACTTCCACTACCAGTCACAACTACAACTGGGTGCTGTTGTTGCTTTGGCTCTGTCTCTTCATTCTTTCTGGAGTTATTTCTCCACTGGTCTCCAACAGCATATTGGGCACCTACAGATCTGGGGAGTTCATCTTTCAGTGTCCTATCTTTTTGCCTTTCATACTGTTCATGGGGTTGTCAAGGCAAGAATATTTAATTGGTTTGCCATTCCCTTCTCCAGTGGACCACGTTTTGTCATGTTTCCATAGTATGACATAAAAAAACAAATTTCTAAACTAAAAAAAATAATCATGAAGAGACCCTATATGTATATTATTCAGAGATTGTAAAAAATTCTAAGTATTTAAGATTATTGGGTAGGATGCTGTCTTGTTTTCATAATAACTGAACAGAATCATTCGACTTGAAACTTTGATTTTAAAATAATTTCTATATTAAAACTAAAAGGGGACAGGAAAAATCACATTCTGGTCCACCAGCAGGTTACAAACGGCACTTCAATCATGAGAGCTGTCCTAGTCTCATCCCTACCTCAGCTTTGCAGATAATCTAGGTGAGACCTACAGGAGTGAAGAGACTTGCCCAGGATCAACTGGAGGCGGCAAGGACAGAAGGAAGTACCAGATCTTTGAACAGTTTTCAGATTTACAGAGGTTTTGCTTATAGCACTCTGCTGGTAAGCCATTCTGCCCAAGGAATCTGTGCAGCATCTGGGCTTCAGTCATTTGGGACTGAGTTCTGTAGAGGCAAGCACCATGGAAGGAGACTTGAGCACTGCTGCTAGAAGCTTCCAGTCAGAAGACTAGTATCCATCTGCATCAAACCCTTGTAAAATAGTCAAGTGCCCCAGGAACTTACTCTTAACAATTACCACTTCCTTGCTGGCACTGCTCTCTCCCTTCTGTCCTCAGGTTTTGCTACTGTGGCCTCAGCTAACTGAGAAGTTAACACATGTGGATTTGCCTTTTCTTCTTACATTGTTAAATTTTTTAAATAAATAAATCTTTATTATTATACAAGTGAATAATTATGTGTTTATAACATTATACAGAAAAAATAAGAAGACAAACTAAACATAAATAGATATATATAACAGCTCAGAAGATAACAACACAAAAAAATCCAAGTTGAAGGAAGAATTTAGAAGCATTAGAATTCTACATACCCTATTTTAAAATAGATTCATAGGGTTGGCCCAAAAAATGATCAAAAGTTCAAAAATAGGCACTTATAAACTCTGTTGGTTAAAATGTTAATCAAGGCAAATTTTGGAAGACAATAAAGCAATAGCTACCAATAATTAAAATCCACTTACCCTTTGACTCAGCAGTTTCTTTGCTAGGAATTTACCCAAAGGTATGCCAAGATATATGCACAAGGAAATTCACTGCAGCATTGTTTGTAAAGCAATAATAAAAGAACAAAATATAAA
This sequence comes from Aepyceros melampus, assembly GCA_006408695.1. NCBI lineage: Eukaryota > Metazoa > Chordata > Mammalia > Artiodactyla > Bovidae > Aepyceros > Aepyceros melampus. The sequence continues at coordinate 214,736 of SJXQ01005088.1, forward strand.
CCGCTTCAGTATCTATCAATATCACAGTGGTAAAACCATTAATTGTTGTATATTCCTACAATGTAGTAAGTATCCTCTAAAAAGAATGAGTTAGATCAATCTTGCTGATATGGGAAGATTTCCAAGATATACTGTTTAGTCTAAGAGGCAAGGTTCAGCATAGTGTTATTCCATCTGTTACACACACACATGCGCACTGTTTTCCAGAAAAAGAGTTGTCATCTTTGAAGAGAGGAATCAGAGCCCAAGAAGAGAGATGAGGAGGAGTTCTGCTTGATTTCATACCTTTTACAAAGTTTAAATTCCAATCATATGCAAAAGTGAAAGTGAAAGCAAGTCACTCATATGCAAGTATGCTGCTGCTAAGTCGCTTCAGTCATGTCTGACTCTGTGCGACCCCAGAGACGGCAGCCTATCAGGCTCCTCCATCCCTGGGATTCTCCAGGCAAGTACACTGGAGTGGGTTGCCATTTCCTTCTCCAATGCAAGAAAATGAAAAGTGAAAGTGAAGTAGCTCAGTCGTGTCCGACTCTTAGCGACCCCATGGACTGCAGCCCACCAGGCTCCTCTGTCCATGGGATTTTCCAGGCAAGAGTACTGGAGTGGAGTGCCATTTATACCTTTTTTAAAAATAATGAAGTCTAAAGATGGCATCACCAACTTGATGGACATGAGTTTGGGTGAACTCTGGGAGTTGGTGATGGACAGGGAGGCCTGATGTGCTGCAGTTCATGGGGTCGCAAAGAGTTGGACACAACTGAGTGACTGACTGAACTGAAAGATAGATAATTTATGAAAAGCAATAAATCAATTCTCATCCAGAGAAGGGAAATTATTTTCCTAACTTCAGTCAAATGAGAGCAGGAGTCTGAGAACTAAAATTAAAGGATACACTGCTTTGCATAGTCTCCTCTCCCTGTCCTCTGATCTGTAAAATGGGAACATTCCTGCCTCCTCTATTTCCAAAGATGTCACAAAGAGATGCCTGGATCCTGAAAGCTGTGTTGTAGCTACATGTTCAATAAATGAATGGGAATTAAGTTAAGATTATGCATGGGGAAAATAGAGGATTACAGCTTTGAAAGGGTTAATTAATGCCCTCTCCCCACCGGGAACTTGACTGACTGCCCTCTGAGTTCCCATTTGGAAAGAAGGTGACTGGCCCCATGACTGCTCTGCCCGGCATGATGGATGAGAGGAACATGCAGGAAGCAGCCACCAAAGGCTTGGCATTGGCTCCTGTTGGCTTTCTGATCACATCGCGGCTGGCTGTCAAGTCCATGGCCCAGCGATTTATGGTGTCCCTGGGCAGGAGCAGCCTGTGCAACGCTGTTGCTGCAGCAGCCCAGGGACAGGAGCCAAGCTCTCATTCTCCTTGAGGCTGGAGACACTCTTCCTGTGGGCCAGGAGCTCCCTACGTCAGATCAGAAAGACTGCACCCTGATGCCTCCCCCAGCACCACTCCCCAGCGCCACCACAATTTCTTACCAGGACACTACAGCTGCCAATACAGTGATTCTGTGGACAACCCAGGCTGGTGCAAGGCAGACCTCTTTGCCAGACCCTGCTTCCCAAATCACTGACAGCAATAAAAAGGCATTTACTATCTCTGTCTTCACCTCAGACATATGCCTGACTAGTGCCGCATCTCAGGAGGAGTAGAGCAGAGAGCTCCCCTATAATTCATTTAACCATCTTTAAACAGAATGCTCCTGGCAGCAGGCATGGTCAGGATGGAATACTGGCTAAGAGTGTGAGTTCTGGACTCCAAAAGACCTGCGTCTAAACCCTGCTCTGCTGCTGTCAGCAGTGTGACCTTGGGCGTGTTACTTAACCTCTCTGTGCTTCAATATTTTCAGCTATAAAATGATGATCCTAATAGTAATACCCAGCCCACAGGTTTGATATGAACAAAATGAGTTATTCATTTGAATGGGACTTTGTCAACTATATTTAAGTAGGGTGTTCAGCAAAGAATGGATCCTGCCTACAGTGAAGGGAGAAGAATTCACATCCAGTTGGAGGAATCATAAAAGGCTTCCTGAAAGAGGAAGTCATTGGAGGCAGATGATCAGAGACGAAGGAAGGGCATTCAGGACAAAGAAACACTAAAGAGGGATGCACAAGGGAAGGAAAACAAGTAGCATCCTTAGGGAAGATGTGCAGGTCAGCAAGCCTGGAATGCAGGAAAGTGTAGGGGAGATGAAACTGATGGGATATGAAGCTGAGAAGGGAAGCAGGCTGTGAGCGTTCTGAATGTCAGGCTATGGGAACCATAGAATCTGTGTGAGTTGGGGCGAGGTGGGAGCAGAGCTGCCCCTTAAAGGAGGCATTTGGTAATGTGTGTATTGGAACAGATAAGAGAAGGTGCTCCAGAGGCTTCTATGAAAGGCAAGTTTATTAAAAAAATGGAAGCACTTCTAAGATGCCCTCCAGATAATCCTTCATGCACAAGCATGCATATTCAGTCATGTCCAACTCCTTTCTCCTCTGTCTGTGGTGTTTTCCAGGCAAGAATACTGGAGTGGGGTTGCCAGCTCCACTCCAGGGGATCATCCCAATCCAGGGTTCAAACCCACATCTCTTGCACTGGCAGGCTGATTCTTTACCACTGCTGCTGCTGCTGCTAAGTTGCTTCCGTGTTCGACTCTGTGCGATCCCATAGACAGCAATCCACCAGGCTCCCCCGTCCCTGGGATTTTCCAGGCAAGAACACTGGAGTGGGGTGCCATTGCCTTCTCCATCTTTACCACTGGAGTCTCCTTAATAATAAATGGGGCACCATGGGCTAGAACTATCTCTTCTTCCCAAAGGACATGTATCACAACCAGATTTTTATGTGAGGAGCATGGGTACTGAGGACCCTAGCTGCCAGTTTCAAGGGTCATTCAAGTCTCTTTTCCCTGGGCTCCATTTCCTCATCTAGTGAATAGCAAGTATGAAATAGACAAAGTTGATTAGTCTTATATGATTGTTTGCTACATCCATATACCCAATTTATTACTTAACCTTTTTCTTCAGTGAACCCACTTGTTTTTTGTTTTCTGTTTATGCTAAAATATACTTGAAAAGGACTCTTTCTACTACTGCCATGAAGAGAAAAATATCTATTTGCTCCTCCAAAGAAAAGGTAACCACCATAAAAGGTAAAGAAAAAAATGGAAGAAAAACAAAGCATTGTGAAAATCTAGCTAAAGCTTCTTGCTCTCACTCTCTCTTTTTTTCTTTTCTTTTTTTTTTTTTTGAAAAGAAACTGGCGACGGGAGGGGGGAGGTGGGGTCGGGATTGGGAGTTCATGTACACTCGTGGCTGATTCATGTCGATGTGTAGTAAAACGAATACAGTATTGTAAAGCAAAAAAAAAAAAAAAAAGACCTGTCTTAATCCACTTAAAAAAAAAGAAAGAATAATTGAAGTGAAGATTTAAAGTGGTTGCTTATGCTTATTTTGGAACTGCACTTTAATAAAAATTAGGATTAAACATAAAAAAAAAAAAAGAAACTGGCAATTTTTAATGAGGTGACATATAGCAGGAGACTGAGACATTCTCCCTTGAGCTAATGCAATGATTAAAGGAGGGTCAAAGAGCAAATTTCTTCTCCAGAATTAAGTACAAGTTTGGGGATTGATTAGTCACTTAGTCATGTCTGACTCTTTACACCCCATAGGGTCAAAGAGCAAATTTCTTCTCCAGAATTAAGTACAAGTTTGGGGATTGTTAGTCACTTAGTCGTGTCTGACTCTTTACACCCCATAGACTATAACCCTCTGGGCTCCTGTCCATGGGATTCTCTAGGCAAGAACACTGAAACGCATAGCCATTCCCTTCTCCAGGAATCTTCCCAACCCAAGGATCAAACGTGGGTCTTCTGCATTGCAGGCAGATTCTTCACCATCTGAGCCACCAGGGAAGCCCCTTTTTCACAATGGATATACTTTATTCAGCAGGGTCCCACCTAAAAGCTTTTTTATAAATCAGACTTACACATTCACAATTTGACAAATATGGAACTCAATAATCTCTAAGAATCCTTCCACATTTTTTCTTCCTTTCACAAATATGGTTTGAGGATAATAATATATCAAGTGCTTTCCTAAGCTTGAGAGATCAACAAAATGAGCATGAACTGTCTCCTGCTTCTATCAAAGAGTTTACACCTGTGCATCCTCATCCCAGGTCAGCTGGGAACTTGTTTGGTATCACTGGACAGCTTCCTCACCCAGCCACACTCAGACCTCACTTCTTCTATCTCTGAAACATTGAGGTTGAACCACACAATTGCTGTGGTTCTATATCTATCTGTTTATAACTCAGTAAAGCCAAGGTGGAAGAACTGGAGATTAGGACAGAGGTTAATGCAGAAACTAGGGCAAGGATGAATCTGATAACAACAGTCAGGTTGATCTGGGAAAAGGTTGAAGGTAGGTACTAAGGTTGGCTGGCTTAAACTCATGAAAGCTGAGTAAACTGCTTTAGAAAACTGTCAGTATTTGCTAAATCCAAGCATATGTACATACAGTGATCCAACATTTCTGTCCTTAGTGAAAATAAGTACTTATGTCCATAAAAGGACATGTATAAGAATATCCACAACAATTTTTTTTCATAATTTTTAAAAAGCTGGAGACAATCCAAATGATCTGCAGCAGGAAAGTGGATAAATAAAACATGCTAGATTGACACAATGTAATACCATACAGCAATGAAAAAGAGTGGACCGATGACATACTACAACATGACTGTCATCGATGCTATGTATAGCAAAAGAGGCTAGATATAAGAGTACATGCTATACAATTCTATTTATGTGCTGCTAAAGAACTGACAAAGACAAATTTATCATAATAAAGGTCATTTAGTGGTTGCCTACAGGTGAGAGGTTTCTATTGATTGGAAAGGGGCATGAAGAAAGCTTCTGGGTTGCTATAAATGTGCTACACCTTGATCTGGATGGTGGTTACCCAGATGTAAACATACATAAAGATCCATCAGGCTCTACATTTAACAATTTATACATTTGAATATGTGCAAGTTGTATCTCAATAAAAACTAAGTAAAAAAAATAATCAAGGATACCAAAGATTGATGAAGATGTTAGGCTGACCCAAAGATAAAAGCAAGAGAAAAGATTTCTCCAGAAAAAGTGTTGCTCTGATTTATCCCACTATGGAAGGCCACTTAATGCACTGCCACGGACACACTATCTTTAGGTAAATCAGGTGATACGATGGGGTCTTCACAGATACAAGGTGTTGGAAAGTGAACCAACAGAAATGGGTCCCAGTGGAAAGTAAGACCCTCAAAGCAGTGGGTGGTGGAGAGGAAACACAGTCAGGTCTCACAGACTAATAATAATAAATGGACTATATTTCGGGGACTATGTCCTCAAACCTCCATCAAACATACCACTCAAGTTCTAAACATAAACCTGGGACAAAGAGGATGTGTGGCAGGTGGGAAATGTATAGGATCAAGTATGTGGAGGTATTAGTCCAAATTTGATCCACCAATAACTTACGGTATGACCTTGGATATCTTACAACCTCTTTTTTAGCTCTGATTTCTTCTCCTGTAAAGAATGGTAAGTAGATTACACTGCTGGACTTTAACTTTGGGGAATCATGAAGCATTTTGAGACTCTAATGAAAACCATGGATCCCCTCCCTAGAAAAATGCCCATACACACCAAGTTTTGCATATGATTTCAAGAGTCTTGTGGAATCCTTGACGCCCATTTATGGGCTGCAAAATTAAGAGTCCATAGATTACAGGCCTTTAAAAACTCATTCTAAGGATGATTTTTCTACATTTTCTTTTTTACTGCTGCTTCCCTGGTGATTCAGATAGTAAAAGAATCTGCCTGCAATACAGCAGACACGGTTCAACCCCTGCGTCAGGAAGAGCCCCTGGAGAAGGTAATGGCTACCCATTCCAGTATTGTTGCCTGCAGAATTCCATGGAGAGAGGAGCCTTGTGGGCTACAGTCCATGCGGTAGCAAAGAGTCGGACATGACTGAGCGACTAACACGTTCACTTTCACTACCAACTCTCTTTGTTCTCTCTTCACTTGCAACTTCATGAGCTGCCAAGACTACTAGCTTCAGGCTGCCACTTCCAGATTAGGTTGGGGACCGGAGGGTATTGTGATGGACACACACAGCTGGTCCCAGCCAAGGACCCCCTCCTGCCCATCAGTCTCATCCAAGTCTTAGGGGATGTGTGCTTGCTGGAAGCACAGAAAATCAATTAATAGCAAGGTAGCTGGAAACCACTTCTTCCAGTTGTAACTTTTCAGTAGTAATTAAAACAATCAGGAGGCAAAGAAGAAACAGTTTTTGTTTTGTTTTGTTCTTTTCCCTTTCCACCAGCCTATCCATTTCCCACCACGAGGCTGGTAGAAGGGCCCAGAAGCCTGGGAGTCAGGACTTTTCTTATTGAATCTCATCACTTTGGGGCTGCATTTTGTAAACAAACAAACAAAAAAAGACAACAGATCTGAGCTCTAAGCAATATCCAACATCAAAACAGTTAGATTTTCCTTGTCAAATTTAGGCTACTCGATATCCACTGAGGAAATTTGGGGGTGAGGTGGAAAGGAAAGGTTACAGAGCAGGGATGGAAGAGGGGAAAAGCTGAGAGAGAGGAGGGGGCATGATTTCCCTCCTCAAAGAATTAGCCAAACCAGTGTAACAGGCTTGGAAGACAGTTGAATGCCTGTCCTCATTTGTGCAAGGGTTTCCCTAAAGACCCAAACAGGTCTTTCTCACATCTACACATCTGCTCCAAGTCATTTCCCATTATAATCCAATTCTGCTGACAAATTGCTGGATTTTTGGTTTCATATCCAAGAAATAGTAACTTTAAGAGAGAAAAATAAAAGGCATCCCAAAATCCAAATCATAATTAATGGTGAGAAATGCAGGTAATGTGGAGGCCAAGAGTGGGGGTGGAGGGAGAATTAGCTTATAGTCGTCTTTTCTTGACATTACACTGATGCTCACTCACCCTCCTTGTCCCTAGAAATCTACTTCGTAATTAGAGGATCATAAATGTAAGGTCAGAACCTGCCTTCACTACCTGTGCAATCTTAGTCATATTAGTTCTATTTTATAAGCTTCAAGTTCCCGGTCTCTAAAATCAACATAATACCAACTGCTCCTAAGGGCCACTGGAAAGAGGAAAGGTGAGTAGAGACTGGCCCAGTAGATGCCCAGGACGTGCGAGTTCCTCCCCTGCTCTCGCCCTGTCTCCTGATGGGCTGGGCTCAGACAGCCCCCTCTCCTGAGCACACAAGGAAGAACAGAGCACAGTCATGGAAAACACAGTTTGGACTGTAATGGGAGGAGGGGATCGCTCCGGACAAGACACACTCAGAACAGGAGATGCTAGGCTGTGTTGTGAGCTCTCAGGATAGGCAGAACCTTTCATGACGCTTAGATTATGTGTGTTCACGTCTCACATTCCAATTAAATCATAGGTTGTCAGCACAGGATTCATTATTCTTCCATCCCCAAGGCTGACTGAAACATTCATTCATTCAGCATCTCACCATATTATATCTAAGCTGCATTGCAGAGACTCTGGTGCCAGACTACTGGGTGTGAGTTCCCAGTCCACCTCTTTCTAGCTGAGTGACCTACAACAAGGAGTCTAACTTCACCAAGCCTCAGTCTTTGACCTGTAAAATGAAGCCAAAATAGTTTCTGCTTCAAAGAGTTGAGTTCTAGTTGAGATCACAGATATGAAATGCTTAAACAAATAACACAGAATAAGCAATCTTTAAATATAAGGTACAATCACTACTGTTGTTAGAACTGGGAACATAAAAGGAATAAGAATTGATCACCACTTCAAGGAAATAAGGGAGACAGAAAAGAAAAAAAAATGAATACAAAAAATTATGTGACACAAAGTAAATACCCAATATAGGGTACAATGGGGTACCCATGAAGGGACCCTTAATCCAGACCTAGGAATAAAGAAAGGCCTTCAGAACCAAATGATATCTGAGGTTAAAAAGCTTGAAGGATTAGTAAGAAGTACAAGGGCCTAAAGACAGGAAGAAAGACATGGACATCTTGAGGAACTGACCTTCTGAATGGAACAGAGAGTATGAGCAGAGACATCAAGGAGCAAGAGAATTAGGGAGGATACCAGGGACCAGATGCCAGCTTCAAACACCATGCCTTGATTTGTCCACACTACAAACGGATCTGCCCATTTTATGGATGAGGCAAATGAAACTGGAGAAGCTCACAGCTTGCTGATCCAGAACAGAGCTGTGAATGCTCAATAGAGTTCCCATCCTATCACACCATCGACTTTTTGAAAGTGAACCTTTTAAAAGGAAAGCTATGGCAAAACAGGACAATGTATTAAAAAGCGGAGGCATCACTTTGCTAATAAAGATGTGTATTATCAAAGCTGTGTTTTTTCCCAGTAGTCATGTGCAGACGTGAGCTGGACTATAAAAAAGGCCAAGTGCCAAAGAATTGATGCTTTCAAATTGTGGTGCTGGAGAAGACTCCTGAGAATCTTGCTATAGTTTTAAAGACTATCCTTGGAGATCAAATCAGTCAATCCTAAAGGAAATCAACCCTAAATATTTACTGGAAGAACTCATGCTGAAGCTGAAGCTTCAATACTTTGGCTACCTGATGTGAAGAGCCGACTCATTGGAAAAACCCCTGATGCTAAGGAAAGACCGAAGGCAAAAGGAGAAAGGGGTAGCAGAGGATAAGATGGTTAGATAGTATCACTGACTCAGTGAACATGAATTTCTGTAGATAGTGGAGTACATGAACTTTTGTTGATAGTGGAGGACAGAGGAGCTTGGCATGCTGCAGCCCGGGGGGTCACAAAGGGTCAGGACATGACAGTGACTAAACAACAACAACAAATTTTGGAAAGCCTAAGATCTAGGTCCCTCTAGTTGTGTTAATAACTCACCCTCACCAGGCTGAGCAGCAAAGAACCGTGGGATGCAGTCACCTTTTTCCCACCTCTGATGTGTCACATTCTCCAAACTTAGACAGTGGGACTGAAACATTCGAGGAAATCATTCTTCCGCTTAAAATGCCAGGACCAGACATTAAGACTGGACAGATGAGGGAAAAGAGAAACCACATCAAGGAACTATCACTGGAGTCCTTGTTCATTTTGCCTTGCAGGAGTCTCTGCTTCCTGAGGGAAAACAACAAATATAAACAAAAACCACCTTTGGGGAGTGATCTGATAGCGCATGGTAACCCTCTGAAAGCATTAGAGGGGGGAAAGAACATGAAAGGGGCCTTTGAAATGGTGCAATTTTGCTGAGCTAAGGGACAGGAAAAGACTGGGAAGAAAATAAATTAAGACTTGTGTTGGTGTCTACGAATTTTAGCAATGGCCAGACGTTAGAACATTATGCTGAAGCAAAGGCAAATCTGAGAAGGAAGACAGAGGGTGATTTGACTTTGAAATGAGGGAGAAAGAGGAAGGATAGTCTTTAAATCTGTGGTGAAATGCACGAATAGAATCAGCAGCCTTTGTTCCCTGATGTGGACGCCCATGTATCTCAAGGGAAGGCAACAGAATAAAGGATCTTCAATGACATTTCAGATTTCAAAACTAGAAGGTTCTTTGGAAAACTATAGCAAGACCCCTTTCAAAGACCTTTGTGTGGATGGAACAGACACTCCACAGTACCCAGGCTATTGTGGGAATGAGAAGTACTGGTAGGTCAGGGATTGAGATTTTTTTCAGAGAAGAGTGTGTTATGTTGTAGATAAAAGAAGGGCATACTTCAGAGACATCTCAGAGATAGGACATCAAATAAAGGAATGTATTTCAAGAAGAAAACCCAAACTCTCCTTTTTTTGACATGAAAGGGCAATCCTTGTCTCAGCTATGTGCTTTGCCATTTCATCACACACTGCCTAGGGTTCTCCAATAACCTTACATAATCTTCACTAGTAAACACTGGTTAGGATTTCCATTATGTGAAAATTAACTCTACCTGACACTAGGTGGGATTCAGTGAAGCCAAGAGCAGAGTTCAACCCAAGAGAAGTTTCCATCTCATTTGGAGGCAAAAACGCAGGTGGGAAAAGTAAATGACAAGACAGGAATATATATGAAGTCTCCATAACAATAATAATCATACAGGCAACAAGTTCTATAGCAGTTCAGAGGGCAAACATTCCTGCTGGTATTATTGCCCCAGCAAGGCTGTGTGCTCCACACAGAGAAGAGTCCTGTTCCCTGCTTCTCTGTATACACAGACCACCAGGCTCAGGGAAGAAAGAAGCTCACTACAGAGCTCTTGTCTTTAAACAGGAGTAATGTCAAGTGCGGTCCAAGCCTAGAGTGAGTCGTGGATTTGCAGACTGGTTGTTGGAAGTGAAACAGCAAGTGTGGCTCATGGTGATAGGCCACGTACCCTGCAGATAGAATAGTGCTGTGGTGGAAATGTGGGAGCTGCCACTGAACGGGCTAAATCTGAAACTTGGTTTGTTTGTTTTTTAATGTATTAATATGCACCCGTGGATTACCTGCATAAGCTCTCTCTGCCTCACTTTTCAAAGTTTTCTTACTTTGGAAGAGGGATAATAACAAGATCCACCAAGATGGCTCCCTAATAGCTGTGCTATGGCCTGAATTTCCGTCTCCCTAAAATTCGTTTGTTGAGGCTTAATCCCCAATGTGACAGTATTAGGAGCCAGGCCTTTGAGAGGCGATGAGGTCATGAGGCCGGAGCCCTCGTGAACGGGACTGGTGCCCTTCCAGCAGAGGCCCTGGAGAGCTCCCTTTCCGCTCTGCCATCTGAGGACATGGCAAGAAGACAGCTGTCTGTGAACCAGGAAGTGGGCCCTTACCAAATCTGCTGGCGCTTCCAAAACTAAGAAATAAATGTCTGTTGTTTTAAGCACCTCACCCTCAGTGCTTTTAATTATAGTAGCCCAAACAGACTAAGACAGCCTGCCTCCTAGAGTTCAGACCCTTGCAGCTCTCCTGACATGTTGGTCTGTGTGCAATACACAGCAGATGTGACGGGATTCACTTCAGAGCCTGGGGTGTAAGAGACCATGGCCTCCACTTTGGACACTCTCCCATGTCCTCTCTCTCAGATCTTTGGATCTGGAAGAAGCCAACTGCCATTTTGTGAGCCAATTAAGTGAGAAACTGCAGCCTCCGGTCCACAGTCAGTGAAGACTAAGACCACCTGGGCATCTCGGAAGTAGATTCTCCAGCCTCAGTTAAGCCTCAAGATGACAACAGCCGCAAGCAACAGCCAAGCCCACAACCCTTTGAAAGACCCTCAGCCAGGACCACCAAGCTAAGCCCCCCTGATTTCTCAAACTTCAGAAACCGTGAGAGAGGACAAAATCTAAGTTTGGGGATAGTTTATTACCTAGTAATATGTAACTAATATACCTATCTCATTAGGAAGTTGAGAAAAGTAGAGAAGATGATGGATCTGAAGCATTTAGTGCCTGGCACTTGTCAGTAAGTAGTTGCTAAGATTATGGGCAAGACACCATGGAAAGTATTTCACTTGCACAATGTCACTTACTTTTTACAATCCTACCAATTTTAGACAAATTCAAAATATTGCAATAAAAAGGTAAAAGCTCACTTTATGCACAGAACTTAATATAATGTCACCCTAACTCCTTCCATGTTGGCCAAATATTACACAATATTAAGGATTATGAATTGAAAGATTTATGGATGATGTTTATAGTATTTCTTAAAGCTTCAGCATGCCATTCTCCCAAAACTTCATGGGTTCAGCAGGCTCAAAGCTTTCTGAACCCCCTCATTTTGGGTTTTTATGGAGGCTTCATTACAAGAGTACTCCAGTACTCTTGCCTGGAAAATCTCATGGATGGAGGAGCCTGGTGGGCTGCAGTCCATGGGGTTGCTAAGAGTCAGACACAACTGAGCAACTTCACTTTCACTTTTCACTTTCATGCATTGGAGAAGGAAATGGCGACCCACTCCAGTGTTCTTGCCTGGAGAATCCCAGGACGAGGGAGCCTGGCGGGCTGCCGTCTATGGCGTGGCACAGAGTCAGACATGACTGAAGCGACTTAGCAGCAGCAGTAGCAGCATTACATAGGTACAGCTGACTAAATCATTGCCAGCTGGTCATCGAGTCAATCTCCAGACCCTCTTCCTTCCCCAGAGATTGGGCGGCTGGAACTGAAATCTCCAAATCTCTAATCACATGGTTCACTCCATATCCTTAGATGGTGTCCTAAAGTCCATCCATTCACTTAACAAAAGAATCCTATGTCTGCTCTCCTCCAAATTCCAAGGGTTTTAGGAACCCTGAGACAGAAACGGGATGAAGACCACATGTGTATGTCTTACTATAAATCACAGTATCACAGTCAGAAATACTTCTCCTCTCTTCTGTGAGTCTTATGAGAAAATTGATTTTGAAATATGTGAGTTTTGAAGCATACATGGTCCTCTGGAATGCACCCCTCAGATATCATTATCTTCCACATTTTACCATTGAGGAAACCGAGGCCTATAAGAAATATGGGGTAACTTGTTCAGTCAAGTGGCAGCAGGTGGCATTTGACCTCAGGCACCTTGACTTCAGAAAGGCTCTGAACCACTACACTACAGAGGGGGAAAAAAAAAGGCCAGTTTTACAGCGTCCTCTGAGCTGCCTTGGGGTGAGTCCAAGATTAACATTTTTCAGCTATTGATCACAAAAAATCGTATCACTTCCTCTCTTACTGGTACATTTTAATTAGTACCAAAATTAATCAGCAACCTCAACATTGTCCTCTTCTGAACTTCAACCACAATACAAACACGTGTACATATACAATGTGTGCCAGTGGCATTTAATTCAAATTTATACACCAGTAACCTTCTCTTTATTTCTTAATTACACTATGCTTCCATTTACAGTTTTCTAGTCAAATACAATTTATATTCACAAACACACGGCCAGAGAAATGAGCAGTGGCACTTCTGTCACTGTGAGGCATTTGCTGTAGCTTTCAAACAAACCCCATCTTCCCAAGCTGCTGAAGCAAATTTTCCCATTAGGTCAAAGACTTCTTCCTTCAAGGAATGTGTTACCCTTTGCATGTGAATCATGTGACTGGTGGAAAGAAGAGAGCAAGCCAGGATTTTATGTGTCAGACTTCGTACCAAATGCTTAAGGGCCACCTCACTACATCCTCACAGCAAACCTTCAAGGTAAGCAGTTTCTCACACACACACACAAAGTGATAGAGTAAAATCCAAACCTGTTCAATCTGACTTCAAATTCTAGCAGTAAAAACTCACCTCTGAATCTCCTCCCAGTCCACTTGACTCCTGGAAGCATTGCCTGGTTTGGTTGGGCTACAGCACCCATTTATATGGTGATCTTGAGAGTGCAAAATGGAGTATCTTCCCCATAAAAGCTGGGAGGCACGCCTCATCCCAGCTGAAACCAATGATCCAGAATCAACAGACGGGCTAGAACAGAGCTTCTCGAATTTAATGGACACAAAAATCACTTGTGACCTTGCCAACAAGCAGATTCTGTTTCAGTATGTCAAGAGTAGGGAGAAGGCAGTGATCCCACTCCAGTACTCTTGCCTGGAAAATCCCATGGATGGAGGAGCCTGGTGGGCTGCTGCCTATGGGGTCACACAGATTCAGACAAGACTGAAGCGACTTAGCAGCAGCAGCAGCAGGGTGGGGTCTGAGATTCGTAACCATCTATCAAGTGATGTTTATGCTACTGGTCTCTAGCCCACACTTTGAGTAAAAAAGTTTTAGGGAGCAGTATCAAAAACATAATATCAATGGCATTCAGAATTACATACTAGTAAAGGAAGGATTTTTTTTTAATGCTCAATTGTATATGTAAAAAATTATGATCTTGATGAAAGTAACATTTATTCAAAGCTTACCATGCATCAGGCACTGTTCTATGTGCTTAATATGTATCAAATCACTCAATTCTCTCAGCAATTCTTTTGAGATGACTGCAGCTATCATCCCAATTGACAGAATAAAAAAACTGAGGAATAAAAAGGAAGGTACAGATTATTTGATCTGAAGAAAAAACATATATATATATAAAGAATATATACATGTATAATTGAATCAGTCTGCTGTATACCTGAGGTTAATACAACATTGTAAATCAACTATAAAAAATTTAAAAAACAACATCTAGATATGAATGCAGATAACCTATATCCAAAGATGGGCTTGACACCTGATCCCACCAAAAAAAAAGACCTAACAGTTTTCATGAAGCACAAACTCAGGATGGGCTACCGGTGTGTGCCAGTGGCTAACAGCACATACAACAACTTTGGCAACTGTACTGCGCCTGATAATTTCAGAAAACAACAGCAGCAGAAACACATAGGGCACTCCTTATTATACCAGATGAATTTATAGTAATTTAGTTAACTTGTTCCCTTCTTTTGAAGCTGCATATTTACAGAAAAGATTGCAGCAGAAAAAAAAATGGGTCCCGGTGACCTCTATAGTGTCTTCCAACCTAAGATCCTATAAATGTGTGATGTCAAGACAAACCAGGCCAGAGGATCTCATGGGAGACCGCTGAGCTAAACTGCGCCAGGAGCACGCCTCAGGAAGCACGCCTTCCTTCCGGGAAGGAAGCTCAGCCAGGCTGTGCCTTCACCTCTCCCTGACACTGAGAGTCATGTCACTAGGCTGCCATATCCAGCCTGACAGCTGCAGCCTCCGTCCTCATAACGACGATACCCCCTGACCTCTCTGGAGGCTTCTCACTCCTCTTTGGCGAGTGTATTGCTAAGAGCGTCACATTTCACGATTTGTGTATTCAGAGCACCTCGCACTAAAAGCATGGGAAATGAGCATCCATTGCGGGTGAAAAATTAATCCCTCTAAACTTCACATATCACTGTTAGTTAATGGGACAAATGGTTGGCCCTGTCTTTGCAACTGTGTGTGTGTGACTCATATGGTTCAAAACAGGGGATTTAGTGTCAGATAGACCTGAGTTCAAATGTTGGCTTCGCTGCTTCATAAGTATATAGCCACAAACAGATTACTGGCTTCTATGAACCTCTATCTACTCTGTACAAAATGGGGCTATTGACACCAACAGCTCAAAATACTTAGGTGACAGAAGGTAACGAAGACACACTAACTACACACTGAACAATATTATTATTATTAATAACATCATCATCATCAGAGGTGTGAATAGAATGCTATGTGTCCAAGAGAAAGGATCAAACAGCTGAGAGGAAACTAATAAATGAGGTGAGGTCTATTTTCAAGCCCCACCAATGCCCTTCATCTTCGTGCGTTCAAACAGCCATCTCTCTGATGCTCACTATTTCCTCTCCAGGTAAAAGGATATAGTGATTTTTGCCCTACTTAGTACTCTCATGAGAAAATAAAAAGATACTCAGGAGATCACCTGTTCAACATGTCACAAACTCTCAAGATCCAGGCAGCAAACCTTAGTGAGACAATTGGGTGAGCAAATAGAAACATAGTCTATCGGGAGTGAAGGGCTTAGGAAAACATTCATCACCTAAAAGCGGAAGGTTGCTACTCAACTCCACCTACTTAGTGCCAGCAGCTCTGATACCTAGTTTCTTATGAAATCACTGAGTTTTAAGTGTTTACAACTGTGTCAAACTTTTAAGACCTCTATCAGCCAAACAAAGCCCACCTGTGGGCACCAATTTGGGATCTCATAAAATACGCTTCATTCTTTCCCTCTCTCTCAACACATGAGAAAGCAGGAGCACAGAAAGGTCAATTTACCCAAACACAACCTTAGCAGTGGTAACTGGTGGAATGAGTTTATGACATCATAAATTTCTTTCCCATCTCAGCAGCCTTTGTTACCTTCCACTGGACCACTCCAAGGTGACTTTTATTGTTATTTTTAGTCATACATGCACTTCTTTTCTCCAAGCAAGCTGTTGGAAAGCCTTTCCCACATCTTGTTCTGCCTAACATCAGTCATGTGTCTCTGCCTGCACAGATCACGCTTAACATGGGAACTGAAGGCTCAATTGTAACATGCCCAGTGATTGATGAACCCAGAGTGACAGCAGATCTGTGTCCTGAAGGCAGGGCTGAAAAGACCTAGCTATGAGTGAGGACCTTCTCCTGATGCTCCTTTTCCAAAAAGCAAAATAAGCAAATACCATTAGAATGCCTTACAAGTTACACAGTAGTCTTATTGGGGGAAAAACAGTTTTAGGTAGGTATAATGAATTTTGTTGAACACTGCTAGGAGGCTGGGTGTGGGCCAATGACCGTACCTGATTCACTTAATCTCTGCAACAATCCTATAAGGTAAAAATGATTCCTAGTCCCATGTTTCAGATCAGGAAACTGAGACACGGGGGAAGTAAACCAAATTGCTCAGGACCACATTGCAAGAGCCACAGCCAGGATGCGAATGAGCCAGCCTGAGCCTGTACCTATGTGATACATAGCTTCCCCTGGATAACCTAATTTAATCTTCACAGCGGCCTTATGAGAAAGCTCTGCTGTCTCCATTTTGCAAGTGAGTAAACTAAGTCTAAGGGAGGGGAACGGTTTTACTCAAGGTAATGCGTCCAGCAGGTGGTAGAATTAGGATGGCTGCCATTCTACTTGAAACCTTTGTAGGGAAGAAACATTGGGACCACATTTCTTTCTTAGAAAGAAGTTGCTTTCTTAGTCCTTAATCTTTTCTCACTGGACAGACTCATGCTGAAGTTGAAGCTGCAATACACTCCAAGCGCCACCTATTGCGAAGAGCTGACTCATTGGGAAAGATCCTGATGCTGGGAAAGATGGAGGGCCAAAGGAGAAGAGGGTGGCAGAGGATGAAGTTGGATAGCATCACTGACTCGTTGGACATGAATCTGAGCAAACTCAGGGAGATAGCGAAGGACAAAGAAACCTGATGTACTGCAGTTCATGGTGTCACAAAGAGTCGGACATGACTGGATGACTGAACAACACAGTGTTTTCTCACTTGCCCTTTCTTGGATGCTGGCTCCAAAAGGCTTGCCCATGTCTCCAGGTAAAGCAATGAGTGCCTTGCCAGGGAGAAGAGGAATCACAGTGGCCTACTGCTCACTGTATCACTAGAACATAAGCTCCACATGTAGCAACCATGTCTGTTTTCTCCCTCTTCTATGCCCAAAACCTGGCACAGATCATAAATATTTGCTGAATAAATGAATGGGAAGAAGGCATGAATGAAGTGAATGTACAGTAGAACTGTTTGAATTCTTCAGTTATGTGTCAAATACATTCCAAAGATGCAAAAGAGAAGGAAACTTTGAAGCTTAAAATAAAACTTATTAGCAGAAAGCCAGAAGGTCAAAAGCAGAGTTTGGTTGAATAAATCTTTTCAATTCTAACAAAGCAATCATTAAAAAGAAAGGACAAGGGAGCAGTCTGTCGGGAACTGGCAGTCTAGTCACTCAGGTGCCCAAATAAAAAGATGTCAGAAGGAGACAAAAACAAAGAAGTAAGGTAGGAGCAGCTCTGCAGGGTCTCTGGAGAGGTGAGCAGGGTCAACCAAGACTGAGGGAAGCCTCGCCCTGCAGCTCCATCTCTGCCTCAGTGCTTCTGCCATCCCTCTTCCCCTCCAAGTCTACCCCTTCCCCACAACAGTGGTTTATGAGTACACAGAGCCACGCGAGAAAGAGCCCTTCCCCGTGTTACCCAGAGACACCCGGGGCCAGCCAGGATCCCTCGCTTAAGTTATAGCATCTGAAGGCTCACCTGCTTTCTTTTCACCATATTCTCATTTATCCTTGCAAGGCACCTGTGAACAGCCTGCCCAGGCACAATGACCCCCACACTGGACAGACTCAAGCACAGACAGAGCAAATCGAGTGCAGTGGACCACACAGCCCCAGTGCTCATCCAAGAAGCTTGACTCAAGTTCCAGCGCTCCTCCTCTCCTTAGGCTGCCTCCTAAGACCTGGGATCTCCTGAAAGTTGTGGTAGACTCACCAGGGTGCCTTCATTAGAAGGAAGCAGATTCTCCTTATCTTCCGCCCCTTCTCAAAATGGGCACCATTCTTATACTGGGGTGAATCAGTCAAGGAGTAGCTAACTCATCCAAGCTTGGCAACTCTAATGTCCCATCTTATTGACCATGGGGACTGAATCATGAGTAGACATATGACCCAAGACAAGCCAATCCAAATCCTTCTCTGTAATTTTCTAGACCTAATTTGAAAGAAAAGTTCTTTATAATAGATAGCATGGTAAATGTCCTAAATCCATTCAACACCAGATAATTTTTATAGGCCAATGATGGTAATTTCATCCCTCTGATCAGCAATTGAGTCCATGTCTGCCGTGTGACCCAGCTCTGGCTGATGAGAGGAAGAGTGTTAAGTATATGTCTAGGAAGCCACAGACCATTGTTGGGTCTGCATGTGACACTGGGACCTCATCCAAACACCTTACAAAAAGTTTAAAGATAAAGCCAGCACTAGACTCTTGTACACTGTTGGTGGGGATGTAAACTGGTGCCGCCACTGTGGGAAACAGTATGGAGGGTCCTCAAAAAACTAAAAATAGAACTATCATATGATCCAGCAATTTCACTTCTAGATATAAATCTGGGGGGAAAAAAAACCAATTTGAAAAGACACAGGCACTCTAGTGATATGGAAGCAACCTAAGTGTCCATGAACAGATCAATGGATAAAGATGTCACACACACACACACACACACACACACATACACACTGGAATGTGCTTAGTCACTCAGTTGTGTCCTCCTCTGTCCATAGGATTTTTCAGGCAAGAATGCTGGAGTGGGTTGCCATTTCCTCCTCCAGGGGATCTTCCCGATCCAGGGACTGAACCTACATCTCCTGTGCTAGCAGGCAGATTCTTTACCACTGAGCCACCTGGAAGTCATAGAGTGGAATATTAGCCATTAAAAAGAATAAAATATTGCAATTTGTAACAACACAGATAGACTTGAAGGATATTATGTTAATGAAATAAGTCAGATGGAGAAAGATAAATAGTGTGTGATTTAAATAATGTATGGAATCTAAAATATGCAACAAACTAGTGATGGTTAAAAAAAAAAAAAAAACTCACAGATATAGGGAACAAAATAGCGATCAACCCTGGGATTTCTTTGGAAGGAATGATGCTAAAGCTGAAGCTCCAGCATTTGGCCACCTCATGTGAAGAGCTGACTCATTGGAAAAGACTCTGATGCTGGGAGGGATTGGGGGCAGGAGGAGAAGGGGACGACCGAGGATGAGATGGCTGGATGGCATCACGGACTCGATGGACGTGAGTCTGAGTAAACTCCGGGAGCTGGTGATGGACAGGGAGGCCTGGCGTGCTGTGATTCATGGGGTCGCAAAGAGTCGGACACGACTGAGCGACTGAACTGAACTGAACTGAACTGAACCAGTAGGAAGAGGAAAGAGGAGAGAAGCAAAATAGAAGCATGAAAGTAAGAGAAACAAACTATTAGGTATAAAATTAACAACCAGGATACAACACAGGGAATATAGTTGTTTTATAATAACTATACATGGAGTACAAATTTTAAAAGTTGTTAATCACTATATAGTACAACTATAACTTTATTGTGTAACCATTATACTTCAATCTGAAGGAAAAAAAGATGAAGCCAACACTGAGGATAAAAATAGGAAATGGGAAGACTCAGGGTCCATGAGGACTCACCACACACTGACTGTGTGTTGACCAGAATACCTATTATGTGGCATAATAAATTCCCTTTTTATTTACATTAATTTGTGCCTGAATTTACTGTTACTTGCAGCCCAAAGCCTTCTTTGTGATACATGCTCCTTTCCTTCTGGCCACAGTGATGCTACAAATTGACTTTGGAGCTGCTAGCAGTCCCTGCAGCATAGCTGTGATCACAGCCCCTCATCACAGAAAACAGTGGATCTAAAGCAGGAACAAGGATGCCTAGAGCAGAAATAAGAAGCCGAAAGGAGAAAGGATCTGAGACATTCAGGTTCCTGGTTGCTGTAATCCTGCTCTGTGGCTTGAGGGAACCTGGATCTTTCTGACTTCATGTCCCAAAACAAGTTCCATGTGAGGTCTCAGCCAGGGACAGGGCCTGAACTATGGGGGACAGCATCATGCTTAAGGGCTGGGGAAGTCATTTCAAGTCCATCTTCTGCCACTGATATGCTGGGGGTTCTGGATCTCACTGGATTTCTGAAACTATCTTTAAAATGAGGAGGCTGGGACTATATCTGTCATAACTCAAAAGTACATCCCAGCAGTTGCACTCTGATGAATTCATCCTCCAAATAAACTCAACAACCGCTGAAAGATGTAGCGCAAAGGCGTCCGTCGCAGCCCTGTTGAGGGTAGAAGCCTATATGGCCATCCAAGGGGCCGTGTAAATGAGCTACAGCCACGGACTAAATCTGGCTGCGGTCTGTTTAGGATGGCTCGTGAGCTGTGAATAGTCTTCCAGCTTCTAAAACATTGTCAAAAGAAGAAGGAAGAGGAGGAGGACATAGTACAGAGACTCTGACCCACAGAGCCTAAAATACTGGCTCTTCACAGAATTAGTTTCTTGACCCATGAGCTACTGTATAATTTTCCTGTAAAAAGCAGCCACTGAAAATGAAAAGAAAGGAAAAAAAAAAAAAGATATCCTTATGCACTGACATGAAAAGAGATCTACTACATACTGCTAAATAAAAATGCAGGTATCTGAACAGCATGAGGAGTCTGATTGCATTTGTGTCAAAATACGGAAGGCAAGTTATCTGTGAGGTGTATGCAAATAAAATTTCTGGAAGGATACACAAGAAACCAAACAGTGGTTGCCTCTGGGGAAATGAGACTGAGATGTAGGTGATGAAAGAGAGAAAGCCTTTTACACGGTACTTTACATTCTTCTCCACCCTTTGATTTTTCCCGTGAGCGCGTGTTAGAGCTCTAACCATAAAAATGAGCCAGTTGGACAATACGATCTCTTGGGGCACCTTCAGCTCTGAGTCTGTCTAGAATAATAAGTTACAGTGTTGGTTACTATTTTTTTTTTTTTTGCCAGTGTGATTACTACGATGCAAGTCACATCCTGCATTTTGTTTTCATTTTCACAAAAACCTCCCGAGGGTATGACCTCCTTCTGCCAGATGAGGAGACTCAGGCTCGGACTAGAGCTGAGGATTCTAGGCCTCTGACTCTACTACCCAGCTGCAGAGGTGACCCGTCCTCCTACCTGAGCCTGAGAGGCACCGTAGGGTTGACTGTGCCAGCAAGTAGAAGCAGCAGAAGATAAGGGGTGAGATGTAAAGGAGGCCAGATATGCAATACGGCTGAATATTTCTTTCTTGGACCCACTGCAGGCTTCTATCGAATAGATGGCAAGGATGGGAGGTCGATTTTTTACAAGTGAGAAAAAAAAAAACTATTTTCTTCTACCCTTCAAATCATATCATGAAAAGGGAAACCTACTCTGCTCGTGGGGAAGTTGTGTGACCTTCAGTGAATCACAGTCCCTCTCTGAACCTCTGTGCTTTTGCTTTTAAAATGAAGAGGTTGGCCCACATCGGGGCTCACAAACTCACGCTGCCAGGGCCAGGCCAGTCAAGTTAATAGTCAAGGGACCAGATGGGGATGGTGGGGAACTCAAGACTCTTGCCCTATTTAGAGCAGGGCAGAATCTATCTATTCCTTGCAGACTTGTGCCAAGGGTAAATGCAGACCAGTGTCATCAAATGGCCTGGTTTTCAAGAGGAGCTGGAATCCCTATTTTTATATCAAAAAAACTCAACTTTAAAATCCTGCCATCTCATTCTAAATAGTGAAAAAAATGCACTCTGGTGCCAAGCCAAAACCATCCCCAAGTAGCCCACAGGGCTGCCAGTTTTCCAGCTTTAACCAAGAGGGCCACCAGGACTCATCCCATTGAGCCCTGGTGGGGGCATTGGGGACTGCACCTCCCAAAGACCAAATTCCATTTCATTTGCAACATCCATCAGACTTCTGTTTCCTCTCAGCCATATATCTGCTCATCCCAGCAAATAAGAATTGGCAAAATCCAGGAAATAAAATACCAAGCAAGCAAAGGAAAGAGGTAGGGATCCAGTCATCTGGATTCAGCAAACAGAAGTGAGAAGGCAGAGGCAACCTCTGCTAAAGTGCCTGACTGCCACTTTCCTGGGGACAAGCCTGAAAGCAGTTTCAGGAAGGAGTCTTTCTCCTCTCTCTGTACACAAGCAGCCTCTTCCCCCTTTCCTCCCCATCTGAGCATCCTCAGCATCATTGCACCCACATCAGAGATTTCCATACAAGGGAACAGCCACTCAGGAAGTGACAAGCCCTTGCCAGCAGCCAACCATGATGGCCAGCTCATTCCTCATTCTGACGTGGCTGCAAGCGACTCCAGCTTCCTTGGCGACAGCCTCAAGGTTTTTGGAATACTGACCACCCCTGGTAGCGGGTGTGTTCCTGTGCATGTGAGCACATGCACACAAGACAGGGGCAGCCGTCATTCGGGCTCCTGACAGCCTTCACATCAGAGGAGCACGAGAAAGAAGTCATTCAAGAGATGTGGGAAACTTCCCTGCTCCGGAATCAGCCACATCTCCCCACCTGCTGCAGGAAACAGCCCAGCTCCCACCACTGGAGGCCACCGATCAACCTGCCTTTCCAGTCTCATCCTCAACCTCGCTATTTTCTCAAGGAACCTCAGTCACACATATAATTTTCCTAAAACTCCACCAAGAATGTCCCTACATTGGGAGGAAGGCAGCCTTTCATGGTTCTTGTTAAAAAAAAAATAAAATAAAATAGGCTATCACTTGGTACCTAAAATAGTAGTTCCCTTATAAAACCACAGATAACCTCTTCCAACCAATACTACTGAGCAGTCACAGCAGAAGTAATGGCAAGTATCATGGAGCACCTGCTATGCCCCAAACACTACTGAGCGCTTTGCTTGCTTTACATTATTCAACCCTACAACCACCCTATTGGATGAGAACACTGAGGCACCAAGAGGTCAGGTGCCCCGCCCAAGGTCACACAGCTAACACAAGGTAAAGCAAGGATTCAAACCCAGAACCTCTGTCTCCAGAACCTGAGCCCTCTGGATATACCGTCTTCCTCTGAAGTTCCTTATATAACCCCTCACACACACCATGGGGTACTGAGCGGGAGACAGAACCTCAAGAAAAGGGGAGGAGATGGGAGTCAGGCAGTCTCACCACTGATGTTCTGGTCACTTTGGTTAGCTCACTTCAACTCCCAAGCCTCTCTTTGACTCTTCTCTATAGTTAAATTTCTTTAAAAGTAGTGCTTAAATTAGATGACCCACCTTCATGTAGTTTGGGATGCCATATACAAGTTATTTCACTGAATGTATTACAAAGGTGCCAAAAGGAAAAAGAACTGCATGTGGTGGAATTTAAAGCGATATGAGTGTCTCAGTGAACATAATGGGCATAGGATAGAAAAGCAGTGAGATGTGCATAAACCAAGACATCAGTTCAGTTCAGTCACTCAGTCGTGTCCGACTCTTTGTGACCCCATGAATTGAAGCACGCCAGGCCTCCCTGTCCATCACCAACTCCCAGGGTTCACTCAGACTCACGTCCATCGAGTCAGTGATGCCATCGAGCCATCTCATCCTCTGTCGTCCCCTTCTCCTCCTGCCCCCAATCCCTCTCGGCATCAGGGTCTTTTCCAATGAGTCAACTCTTTGCGTGAGGTGGCCAAAGTATTGGAGTTTCAGCCTCATCATCAGTCCTTCCAATGAACACTCAGGACTGATCTCCTTTAGGATGGACTGGTTGGATCTCCTTGCAGTCCAAGGGACTCTCAATAGTCTTCTCCAACACCACAGTTCAAAAGCATCAATTCTTCGGCACTCAGCCTTCTTCACAGTCCAACTCTCACATCCATACATGACCACTGGAAAAACCATAGCCTTGACTAGACGGACCTTTGTTGGCAAAGTAATGTCTCTGCTTTTCAATGTGCTATCTAGGTTGGTCATAACTTTCCTTCCAAGGAGTAAGAGTCTTTCAATTTCATGGCTGCAATCACCATCTGCAGTGATTTTGGAGCCCCAAAAAATAAAGTCTGCCACAGTTGGAAACTGTTTCCCCATCTATTTCCCATGAAATGATAAAACCAAGACATAGAATGACCTAAAAATCAATTTCTTTGGGGCAACTTGGTGGATTCTGCTGTGACTGATGAGACCCTGAGAATTCTACTCCAAAGTTTTAGCTCCAGACAGAGAGGCACCTTGCCCCCTGGGTGAGCGTCAGATAAGCATCACTGTAGATTCTCCAGTGTCCAGCAGAGGGCCCCCATGTCCACGTACTTGGCTGCTTGGAGGGACTGTTAACTTGGCAATCGCTTCAGACAGCCCCCTGCGAGGACCTCCTCTGTCTTGCTTTGTTTTCCCTGCTCCGTTTGCCAGCGGGAATTGGAACAACCAAGGCGCGGGATAGGCGACTGAGAAACTTCCCGTTTGTTCCTCTTTGCCTCTAGATTTCTAACCAACTCTCTTAAAAGACAAAGAGGCCGTTCAGCGGCCCCGTTGCTCTCTGCCGTTTCTCTTTGTTCCTGGGTTTCTCCAAGCCGGTCTGGGAGATAAGAGAAGGCGCCCAATCTGTACTCTTGCTGTGCCTTCTCTGCCTGCTCTCAGGGGATCTCTGATTTAGCTGAGAAGAGTTTCTCTTTATCAAATCACAGGCCTCCTTAGAAATGCCCCGAGAGACCATCATCGCCTGCTGGGTGCTGAAATATGTTATCATTAGGCTCAACATGTGATTTAGTTAATTAAATGTCATGCTTTTGATGGCATTAATTAGACCTGCTGCCAACTCCTCAGAAAACAAAACCAAACAAAAATAAAACATCACTCCTAAGCCAGAGAGACTCCGAGGAGCCAAAGTGACATCTTCCTAAACCCCTGTCTCCTCCCAGGACAAAATTAGTCCAAAAAGATCTTTAAACAGTTCATGGGGTCCTGTGATGTCATTTCTCCTTTGAGGGATGATGCTGCTAATGTTCCTGGTCTTTGAGAACCTTTAATGTTTTTATTAATAATTACACAATTGTTCTTTACATGAACGTGCTGTTTCAGAGGTTATAACCTACTTTCACATTCATCCTCTCTTTAATGTTGCAAAATAACCTGCAGAGGTGGGTGGGGGTGGGGAAGGAGGCTCACTTGCTAGAGGTCAGTGTGCTGGACCTCAAACCCAGGCTTTTCTATGGACCCACATCCTCCCAATCACAACACACTTTTGTGTATGTTTTTTCTCGTGTGAAACATCTACAAAAATCCAGGAAGGGAGAAACTGGACTAATCATCAGTGCTTCTTGACAAGTGATGAAACAGAGGCCCCAAGAAAACAAATGAGTTTGCTGAGGCGCCTGAGCTAGTTAGTGAGGTTTTAGTTACTGATAGTAATCAGTGACAAAAGGAGGACCAGAGTCCCACAGTCTTGGGATTCTAGTCCAGATGCTTAAGAAGCTGTCTAAGAGGGAACCAGGAGAGACCATGCTCTTCCAATACAATTAGCAATAGTAATCTGAGCACTGAACAATTGTTTAACGCCACCATATCCCAAGCATCCTGAAATAGCATGTCTAAATGCCCAGAAAACTTTAAAACTAGGTATGGCTATCTAATCTATTCAACTGAGGGAATAAAACCTTCGAGAGTTGATCATACAGCTGGAAGAGTGGAGAACAAGGATCTGTAACCAGGACTTCCTAAATCCAAAGCCAATGGTCCATTCATTTTACCAAAATGCTTTCAACAAGGCTATCACAGCACAATGATGTACTGGATGTGAACTCAGTATTATGGCACACTTATGAAGAGAAGAAAAATACTTTGGACATGATTCTAGGCACAAAGGATTTGCAGTTCACTAGAGAAAGATTCACCAAACAGAAGGAAAAAGAAAGAGTATGGAGAGCAGTATAGTAAACACAGAACTAAGGAAGAATCCTTGGGGTATCTTCTTGAGCCTTAACCTCAAGCATCAAAAGGGTATGGACCCCTGGATATCTTTGATTTTTCATATTACCTATCATGTACAGTAGACTTATGCAATATGCATAATTCAGTTCAGTTCAGTCACTCAGTCGTGTCTGACTCTTTGCGACCCCATGAATCGCAGCACACCAGACCTCCCTGACCATCACCATCTCCCGGAGTTCACTCAAATTCACGTCCATCAAGTCGGTGATGCCATCTAGCCATCTCATCCTCTGTTGTCCCCTTCTCCTCCTGCCCCCAGTCCTTCCAAGCATCAGAGTCTTTTCCAACTCTTCGCATGAAGTGGCCAAGTATTGGAGTTTCAGCTTCAGCATCATTCCTTCGAAAGAACACCCAGGGTTGATCTCCTTCAGAATGGACTGGTTGGATCTCCTTGCAGTCCAAGGGACTCTCAAGAGTCTTCTCCAACACCACAGTTCAAAAGCATCAATTTTTCAGCACTCAGCTTTCTTCACAGTCCAACTCTCACATCCATACATGACCACAGGAAAAACCATAGCCTTGACTAGACAGACCTTTGTTGGCAAAGTACTGTCTCTGATTTTCAATGTGCTATCTAGGTTGGTCATAATTTTCCTTCCAAGGAGTAAGCATCTTTTAATTTCATGGCTGCAGTCACAATCTGCAGTGATTTTGGAGCCCCTCAAAGTAAAGTCTAACACTGTTTCTACTGTTTCCCCATCTATTTCCCATGAAGTGATGGGACCAGTTGCCACAATCTTCGTTTTCTGAATGTTGAGCTTTAAGCCAACTTTTCCACTCTCCTCTTTTACTTTCATCAAGAGGCTTTTTAGTTCCTCTTCACTTTCTGCCATAAGAGTGGTGTCATCTGCATATCTGAGGTTATTCATATTTCTCCTGGCAATCTTGATTCCAGCTTGTGCTTCCTCCAGTCCAGCGTTTCTCATGATGTACTCTGCATATAAGTTAAATAAGCAGGGTGACAATATACAGCCTTGACGTACTCCTTTTCCTATTTGGAACCAGTCTGTTGTTCCATGTCCAGTTCTAACTGTTGCTTCCTGGCCTGTATATAAGCTTCTCAAGAGGCAGGTCAGGTGGTCTGGTATTCCCATCTCTTTCAGAATTTTCCACAGTATATTGTGATCCACAGAGTCAAAGGCTTTAGCATAGTCAATAAAGCAGAAATAGATGTTTTTCTGGAACTCTCTTGCTTTTTCCATGATCCAGCAGATGTTGGCAGTATGATCCCTGGTTCCTCTGCCTTTTCTAAAACGAGCTTGCACATCAGGGAGTTCACGGTTCATGTACTGCTGAAGTCTGGCTTGAAGAATTTTGAGTATTACTTTATAGCATGTGAGATGAGTGCAATTGTGCGGTAGTTTGAGCATTCTTTGGCATTGTCTTTCTTTGGAATTGGAATGAAAACGGACCTTTTCCAGTCCTGTGGCCACTGCTGAGTTTTCTAAATTTGCTGGTATATTGAGTGTAGCACTTTCACAGCATTGTCTTTCAGGATTTGAAATAGCTCAACTGGAATTCCATCACCTCCACTAGCTTTGTTCGTAGTGGTGTTTTCCAAGGCCCACTTGACTTCACATTCCAGGATGTCTGGCTCTAGGTGAGTGACCACACCATAATGATTATCTTGGTTGTGAAGATCTTTCTTGTACAGTTCTTCCATGTATTCTTGCCACCTCTTCTTAATATCTTCTGCTTCTGTTAGGTCGAGACCATAATTCATTGGCATGTGTTCAGCAGAGAAAGAGAAAGAATTTAAGTAGTTGAGAGGTGTCCCTGCCATTCCCCCCAGCAAGAGCATGCCCCTCCATGAGCATGAGGTGAGAGACATTAACCTGCTTGTCCCTGAGGCAGTGTCTGTCCCTGTAGCCCTCTCTGAGCATGAGCATCTTAGCAAGATGACCGTGATTGTTTTGCTTAAAGACACAGGATTATTTTAGTATTAATGGTTTCTAAACACAAGGCAACCATTTCACTTGGGGCTCAACCAAAGAAATAGACATCTGTTCCAACGCTTAAGGACAAACCGGCTGTGCCTAATAATGGAAGAGATGGCATTAATGTTGAACATTATAGACAATTTAAAGTATTTTCTAGGGTCATTTTTATTATGTAAAATTTTCTACTTACATGTTTATTTTAAAGCTTGACCACAGGGACTTCCCTGGTGGTCCTGTGGTTAAGACTCCACACTCCCAGTGCAGGGAGTTTGGGCTCATTCCCTGGTCAGGGAACTAGAGCCCACATGCCACAGCTAAGACTCAGTGCATCCAAATAAAATAAATAATAAATATTTCTTAAAGTAATAATGAAAAAAAAATAAAACGACCACACGTGTGGTGTGACTCCACGTAAATTGCAAGCATGTACTTGCCCCTATACTAATCACTGGAACATCTGAGCCCACTGGCATTGCTTTAAAAATAGCAGCCATGTGTGAGCAGGTAGCCAGAATCCCAGAGATATGCGAATTACAGTGCTGACCAAGGGCTACAATGGACACACAGTCAGGTGGTCCTCTCCTGTCACTACCAAGGAAACAACGAAATGTGAGGCAAGTCCAAGATTAGACAGGGGGAGTCATCAAGGCCCAAGGGACAAGCATAGGCAGCAAAAGCTAGTGTAAAGATTATTGAATAAGGAATTGGAGGTCAATTCCTGGTCGGCAGTCTTATGCAAGTTACCTAATGTCTCCAAGCCTTGATTTCCTCAGCTATAGTTGAAAAGAATGTACTAGTTCTCTTAAAAAAAAAAATCAACCTCCAAATCTTGACACCAGGAGTCAGATAGTATACAGAGGCAAACCTCTGGGAGTCTGAACTACTAAGATTTTTGCAGAGAGGAGCCAGGGTCCAGAAGTGCAAGAACAGGAATCAATGGGCTTGCCAGTGGGTTACTACTTAAAAGTGCCAGATGGCACTTTTGAGAGTGTAAATGAGAAGAGTAATCCTTAAGCAAGCCAAAGGGGCATAAGCCAGAACCATCTCAGCAAACCAGTTCCCATGGCCTTTCCTTAGAAAAGACAGAAGTCTCGGAACGTTGCAGAGCACCTTGTTCCCTCCAGCTCTCCCTCTGCCCGGCTCCATCTGGCCAGCACTGCCCCACTTAGCTGACTCCTCGTGTCTTGCCTTGGCTTGTGTCCCAGGGCAGAGGTCCACTTGGGGCCAGGCTAAACGTTTTCAGAGGAGCCTAAGCCCTGAGCAGATGCATTTAGGTTAAATAAGAGAGATAGCCAGATTCAGCAAGCTGGAGGCTAAGCCACCCAGAAGTGTAGCAAAATATAGAAGAAAAGAGTATATTCAACTGAGACCCAGGAAGTCTGAGTTATAAAGCCAGATATATCTTTGAATTTCTATACAATTTTTGGAAAGTCCTTAGCTTCTCTGAGCCTCGATTGTATCTCCCATCAAGCCAAGGAGAAAGCTTGGTTTCCTTTAGCATTTTGAGCCCTAATATCATAGCATTTTATGTTCTTACAAAAATGGGAATATATCTTGGCATTTTGATGTTCCTGTGGGATTTCAGATTTTCCGTTTTTCCTTCACAGTATAAACCACCCTACATCTCTAACCATGTCCAATGGGCTAGCTAGCTGTTGCCATGGTGAGTGTCCAGCCATTGTCATCCACTAGGAACGATGATGCCACAGAGTCGGCAATCACAGCAGTGTTGCTGACACTCTAATATCTCATATGTCTACCATGGTATTTGCTACTCTGTTTAGACGATCAAGGGTAAGATCACATTAATATTACTCATCAGTTCTGATAATATCATTGAGCGCCAGGACCTAGCCATGCCTGAGGCCAACAATCCCCCAGATTTTCCAGTGTCATGACTCAGATACATCCTCTTTTAATTTACAGGGGTTGAAAAGTTCCCTGTTTCCATTAATCCTACTGCATCCCATGTCTATCACTTGTAACTAAAAAAGATCTGAGAATATGCAGTCTATCCAGAAAGTGAGATTGCTGCATATAGCACATGATATAAAGCTTTAGATTTAGATGTCTCCATAGGTTTTTTTTCCTGTAGGTCAGAAGTCCGAAGGGGAAAATTGTGGAGTCAAGATCGTGCCAATGTCAAGAATCTGCCAGACAAAGTTGCAGAACAGTTTGTTGAAATGCCCTTTTGGCCAGTCGTGCTGAGCATTTTTAACAGTCTACAGTCTTCGCCTGAGAAATTTAGCTGCCTACAGGAAAGTTTGCGACTCTTGTGATATCATAGCATTAATGAAGTAGACAAACACTCCAACAAGATAAGCTGATAGGTTCTACGTGATACATGACTGAGGAGAGGTAACAGCCATTTATTGAAGACCTACTGTGTGCCAGGAAGGTCCTGTGTACTGATGTCATTCTCACAATAACCCTGGAGAGTGATACAGTCATCTCCTTTTATTAACATCAATGTTAAAGTCAGAGAAGATAAGTAAAATTTTTCTGAAATATCAATAGTCAGTAAGTAGTAGATCCTGAGTTCAACGTTTAGCCTCTCAGGTTCAGGTCCACAGTTCTTCTCCCCATGCTAAAACAGCTTTCCTTCTGTCGAATGCAGGGGCCTCACTGAAGGCAAATGGCACTAAAGGAGAATAAAAACAGCCCAGCCTTGAAGGTAGGTGGGCCAGGGGCTAAAGGAAAGCATCTATTTCCAAAGGGGCAGAGCTTGTGGCAAGGACAAGCATGAAAAAAGCTGTGTTCACATCATGTTGTAGTATAGTAGTGCTAGTTGCTCAGTCGTGTCCAACTCTTTGCGACCCTATGGACTGTAGCCCACCAGGCTCCTCTGTCCATGGGATCCTCCAGGCCACAAACTGAAGTGGGTTACCATTCCCTTCTCCAGAGGATTTTCCAGTCCCAGGGATCGATCAAACCTGGGTCCCCTGCATTGTAGGCAGATTCTTTACCTTATGAGCTAATCCTGTAAACACTTGCCTGGAGCCATCATCGTCCTTCATTCTTCTTCCTCCATGGATACCTTAAGATCAGGCTCAATATCACAAAGCTAGTAAACATCAAAGGAAGGGTTAGAACCCAGGCCTGACTTGTTCCAGGAACCCAGGATCTTTAACAAGTGCCTTGGGGGTTTCCTAAATGACACCATTTCCATGTCACACTCTGGATTTTTCTGGACCTTTATAATACCTGCATGGTTATTTACTTAGTATTTAAATTCAAAATGACAACATTTGCCATGGAAATCATTTAAAAAGGAAGTTTGACATCACTACATAAATGGAAAAACTATATTGCTTGAAGTTCAATAGAAACTTCAAAATAAATAAAAGAACAAGATAAAGTTATTATATTTAAGAGGCATTGGTGCTGCAGGTGTTTCTGAGCCTAAGACTCAATCTTTATTTAGTTAAAGAAAAAGGTAGGAAGGAATTATTGAGGGTCTTAAAAATATATTAGCACAATATGAGTCTTTCTCCCTGATGTGATGAGATGGATTAAAGGAGAACTGAAAAGAAAATAAGTCTCATAACATGTTTCTACATTATTGAAGACCCAGTTGATGTATCACTTAAAACTATGGTGGAAGTACCAGCAGAGACACTCAGCCTGTAGTTCAGGAAATGCTGCGTTGATGTATATCAAGTTCACACAAGCCTGCTACATCGCCATCTCAGTGTCTTTGCTGAAGCTGTCCAGACCCACCATTTTTTCCTTTATTCTAATAAGTCCCACATCTCTTTCATGGAGCCTTCCAGAAATGTCTAATTCTAAAGTGTGATTTTGCTTCTGGACCACATATCTAAAAAGTACATAAATTATTGTTCTGAATGGTAAGATAACCACCTCTTTTGTAGATGTCTTGCTTTGTTAAACTGATATCCAAAGAGGCAAGGTGACTGTCCCATTCAATCTCACTGCCCTATCTACAAAGTAAACTGCAAAACAGCTAACACCCATTCCAGCTCTGGCAATGGCTGTGTGTATTTTAGTACTGGAAAATATCTTAATGATTATCTGATCCATCCTCTTATTCGGTAGGTGGCAAAGCTCAGACTCAGGTTTTAAAGTGACTGGCCCAAGGTTAAATCCCCATATGATGATGGTAGGGGGCAGAAGTGGTTCTGAACTCAGAGTCTCTTGGTTGGTAGAGATCTTTCATTTGGCTATATGCTTTCTATATCATAAGGATGTAAGAACATTTAATGAATATAACTCCAATTTGAAATACTCAAGAACAAACAGCCAAGCCCCTGGTTCAGTTGCTAAAAAATTCCAGTGGATACAGAATCTCCACCCCGCCACCCTCCCCGGCCAAAAAAAGCAAATTCCATGGAAAAATGTTCATCTTGCAAACCAGGCATTACTGGTTTTGTAACAATTTGTAAATGAGGACTGATGGGGTGGAAGTGCTGGCCAGAGGGATCAGGGAAGAGTGATTCTGCCAGTGGTGACATTGTACGAATAATAAATGTCTCCTAAGGAAGTTGTTTTTTTTTTTTTTAATTGTTATTATCAAACCTCTCAAACACAACCATGTAACAGTGCCTGCCAAATCGTACCTACCTCTGCTGCTTAGATGACTCAGATAAGCTTTAGATAAATACCCCCAGATCTATGGCGTGGATCCAACAGGAGCTGGAACTTCCAACACTCTGAAATTTCCCCAGCTCTAAGTAATTATCCCTGGAAATATTTACTGTTTATCTACCTTCAAATTTTAATGACAGACATTCCACTGTTCCCATTGTAATTCAGGGCATGGACAATAGCTCCCCAAGACTCTCCCTAATAATCATAACACAGCACAGAGTAGTGCTGAATTTTTTTTAAGTCTGCAGGGTCAGTTCCTCATGTTTGCCCTGTCACCCCTTTCCAACTTTTTAGTCAGAGAGCAAGAAATACTTCTTAATTTGTTCTTTTAAAAAATAGTCTCATATCTGGGTTACAAGTTCTATGAATTACCTCTGTTTTAAGATCTACGTCTTGGTCTTTTCTCATCTGGGAATGCAGTCCATTTTTCTTAGCAAGAGGCATGCCCACCTGCAGCACACACCCTCTGAATTCCTGGACTATTTCTGTGGTATTTCTCTATCCTTGATGGCCCAAATCAATGTTACCCTCTCCTTTCAAGGTCACCTTGAAGATGATGGCCTGGGAACGGGAATGGAGAAGATATGAGAGTCAAGAGACCTCTCTGGACCTCAGTTGCCTTGTAAGTAAAGGATGGGGTTTGAGCTAGACAAGACCCATGGTTTCTTTTTTTTTTTTTTTCTTTAATTAATTTTTATTTTTTAGTTTGTTTTGCTTTATAATACTGTATTCGTTTTGCTACTCATCGACATGAATCAGCCACGAGTGTACATGAACTCCCAATCCCGACCCCCACCTCCCCCCTCCCACCCCACACCCTCTCTCTGGATTATCCCCGTGCATCAGTCCCAAGCATCCTGCATCCTGCATCAAACCTGGACTGGTGATTCATTTCACTTATGATATCACACATGTTACACTGCCACTCTGCCAACCCATCCCACCCTCTCCCTCTCCTACAGAGTCCAAAAGGCCGTTCTATACATCTGTGTCTCTTTTGCTGTCTTGCATACAGGGTTATCATTACCATCTTTCTAAATTCCATATATATGTGTAAGTATACTGTATTGGTGTTTTTCTTTCTGGCTTACTTCACTCTGTATAATCGGCTCCAGCGTCATCCACCTCATTAGAACTGATTCAAATGTATTCTTTTTAATAGCTGAGTAATACTCCATTGTGTATATGTACCACAGCTTTCTTATCCATTCATCTGCTGATGGACATCTAGGTTGCTTCCATGTCCTGGCTATTATAAACAGTGCCGCAATGAACATTGGGGTACACGTGTCTCTTTCAATTCTGGTTTCCTTGGTGTGTATGCCCAGCAGTGGGATCGCTGGATCATAAGGCAGTTCTATTTGCAATTTTTTAAGGAATCTCCACACTGTTCTCCATAGTGGCTGTACTAATTTGCATTCCCACCAACAGTGTAAGAGGGTTCCCTTTTCTCCACACCCTCTCCAGCATTTATTGCTTGTTGACTTTTGGATCACAGCCATTCTGACTGGTGTGAAATGGTACCTCATTGTGGTTTTGATTTGCATTTCTCTGATAATGAGTGATGTTGAGCATCTTTTCATGTGTTTGTTAGCCATTCATATGTCTTCTTTGGAGAAGTGTCTATTTAGTTCTTTGGCCCATTTTTTGATTGAAGACCCATGGTTTCTTGCCACTCCAACAGCCTGTGGATGAGCCTATGGCAAACAACCAATGACTGTTACTGTCAGAGAACCAGCTCATTGTTTCATCCACTGCAAAAGATGCTGATGGTCAGCAACGTTGCACTTTGGGAGAATTATCACCTGTCCAGTGGTGACTCCAGGCAGTGAAGGACTGACCACGAGTCAGGCAGGCTTCATCTCCCATGGAAGACACAGCCCAAGGAAAGACCATATTTCTTTCTTTCTGCAAAACAGTATGATGAAATCAGCCTGCTTCCCCCACTCCTAAACAGACTGGGATGCAGTGGATTTGTCCTGGGGCAGTTTTGTCAGCTGCTTTACTCCACTCCCCAACAGGCAAGGAGGGCAGAGTAAGGACTGCTCCAAGAACCTAGCTACCAGCAATGGGCAGGGCTAGAGATCAGTTATAGAGAAATGTGGAAAGCCACTCCTCCCACAACACTTGTCCACAATTAATGTCTACACCATTGGTTTTAATTTGTGAATTTATAGGTAGAATCAAAATAAATATGATAGTAAAGTTCTGGATTAGATTTTAATATCTGACCTTTGTAATAAATATCTTCAACTCCAGTATATAATTGTCAACTCCTTAAAGGCATAGAATGCCAAAATCAGGCACCCTACAAAGTGAAACATTCCTAGCTTAAAATCAGATTCCTGGGCTTTGAATCAGAAGACAGAGATTTTGGTTCAAGCGTTCTTCCTTACTTGCTGTGCAGCTTTGAACAAATCTCCCCACCTCTCTGGACTCAATATAATTCAACTAACAGTCCTTGAGTGTCTAATTAAGAGACACTAATAAGCAAGACAAAGTTATGCAAAGAAGAGGGCAATGTGACCTTGCCCTAAACTCAAGGTAAGACAAACACTGGTGACTGTAACACAAAATTCTAATGAGAAAAGTGTCATGAGAAAATTACAGGTTGGGGACTTCCCTGGCAGTCCAGTGGTTAAAACTCCATGCATCCAGGGCAGGGAACATGGGAACTAAGATCCCACATGCTGTCTGGCGTGAGCAAAAAACAAAAACAAAACTACTATGGTTTTCACTCTCACTGATTTTTTTTTTAATGAAATAAATTATAGTTTCAGTCAGGGTGCAAGGTGGAAAATGAGAGGGCATCTTGAGGAAGTTAGCATTTAAGCATGGATGAAAAAGAAAGAGAATTGTCAGAGTAGACCTGAAGAGTAAAATGAATATTTCAGGCAAAAGAAATATGAACCAAAACATGAAGCAGAAAATGGCAGACTAGGATTGCCATGGGTGGTTGGCTTGGTCAGAGGATGCGGCACTAGAAGAGAGGAAGAGTGAAAGTTGAGGACCGGAGACAGACACGGAAACCAGACTTTAGAAAGTATTTATTTTGCCTGCTGCTGCTGCTGCTGCAGCCCACCAGGGTCCACTTCCCCTGGGATTCTCCAGGCAAGAACACTGGAGTGGGTTGCCATTTCCTTCTCCAATGCATGAAAGTGAAGTCGTTCAGTCGTGTCTGACTCTTCATGACCCCATTGATTGCAGCCCACCAGGCTCCTCCGTCTAAGGGGTTTATAATTCATTCCTGCAATGGGGAGCCATTAGATGCTGAGGAGTGAAGGAGAGGCATGATCAAAGCTGTGCTCTAGGGACTGGAGTCTGGCAACAGTGTAGAATAAGAATGAAGGGTGGAGCCAGACTAGAGGCAAGAAAGCAGTCAGGAGGCTCCTGCACTCCCTCTCCTAGGGTGCTGTAATAAGGCACTGATTTAAGGCAGCACAGAGCTCCCATGGCTGTAAGGAAAAAAGAAAACAAAGAAAATAGATGGGAGAGCATTTCAAGTTCTTTATTTGGATAAGAAACAGGACGACAAGAACTGGGAGGAGTATGAGATCTCGTAAAACAATAATTGAGTCTGCCACAACTTCATAGATGCTGACAGAACCCAGGAGTCAAACGACTTTGTTACTCAAAATACAGCAGACAGCATGAGCTTCAAGTCTGCCTCAGTTTCCCTTGCCCCTAAGGTCTTATGGGACCCAGGTGAATGCAGCCAACACAATGTGTTTGTGAGACAGCTGAGGAACCCCAAACCTAGGAAACCTCCAATTTCATAACACAGTATTAGCAGACATGCCCAATCTTTGCCCCCGAGGGAGATATTATTTCATTTTCCTGGTCAAGAAAGAAATCTTCTCTCTGCCATCAAGGCAGATGCTGTCTGTATTTCCTAAGGCTGTTTGCTAAACAAACATCCTTGAAAAGATAGTTCTGAACAAAGCTGTAGCTGTCTCTCACTCAAAAGATAGGCAGAAATGCAAGAAACATGGAGAATATATGCTGACAGTTTTCCTGATGGAAGTGAATGGTTCATATCTCTGCATTTGACTGGAGAATTTCCATAGGAAAATAACCAGGTAGGTAGACTTTAGCAGGGCCACAAAAGTGCCAAATAAAAAGATGCTGTGTCTTCCACGGTTTACTAAAAATCCTCAACAAACAAAATTAATGCTATCGGCTTGTCAATGGTGTTGTCAGTCTGCAAGAACAGGCACTTTACCACTTTTTAATACTGATCTCTTAAAGAACCATTTCTTCTGTTGATGAAGATTAAAAGAGGGTTTACAAGTTACCTGCCCCAGGGAAACATCCAGTGGACAGGCTCTCTACCTCAATGCTTCAAACTCAGCTTGATTGTTATTACTGTGCATATTTTTATACTCCCATAAGGTTACAGTGCTGAAGAAGATAGTTTCACATTGCTATGTAAACATCATTTCTGCTTCCCAGGATGACAGAGAAGGGGCAAAATTCATAATAGCATTAGCATTTTCACTTACTGAGCACCTTTTACCTGAAACACCCAATTAATGCTTTGGCTGGGATGTATTCATTTATAATTCCATGACACCCCTGAGAGGTAAGGTAAGCATTATTAAATTCATCTAGCAGTTCCACAGTGGGGATTATGAACCAATGCTAGGTCAAACAGGAAGGGTTCAGAGCATCACTAACAAAAGTTGGAGCACAAATATTGGGTTCCCCTCTCAGGTGTTACTTAATCTTTCATTCTCCTAATGAGGAAACTTCCAACAACTAAAAACTACAAGACCGTATCCTCTACTACATCTATTTTATTCATACCTAAGTCTTAAAGATTCAGTTTACTATTCCTATTTGTTTTTCACTTTTCTCTCTGACTACCTTCATTTAAGTCAATCTGACCTACTCTTGAAACTGCACTAGTGGAGTCAATGCAGCTTGTCAGGGTTCACTCCCACTGCCCTGTATTTCCACATCATATCCATCTCTGAAGACCAATGTCACCACCTCACTGGAGTCTTCCAGGATCCTTCCACTAGCCTTTGATGACACCTCTTTCATGATTTAAGCATAAAGACCTACAATGAAAAGTAGAAAGTGACATGCAGCAGCTCCTTCCAAGACTGAAACTTTTTTTTCAATTGGAATATAGTTGATTTGCAATATTGTGTTAGTTTCAGGTATACAGCAAAGTGAGTCACTTATACATGCACATATCAGTTCAGTTCAGTTCAGTCGCGCAGTCGTGTCCGACTCTTTGCGACCCCATGAATCACAGCACGCCAGGCCTCCCTGTCCATCACCAGCTCCCGGAGTTCACTCAGACTCACGTCCATTGAGTCTGTGACGCCATCCAGCCATCTCATCCTCGGTCATCCCTTTCTCCTCCTGCCCCCAATCCCTCCCAGCATCAGGGTCTTTTCCAATGAGTCAACTCTTCGCATGAGGTGCCCAAAGTACGGGAGCTTCAGTTTTAGCACTTTTTTAGATTCTTTCCCCATATAGGTCATTACAGAGTAGTGAGTGGCATTCCCTGTGCTGTGCAGTAGCTCCTTATCATCTATTTTATATAGTAATGTGTATATGTCAGTTCCAGTCTCCTAATTTATTCCCCCCTGACCTTATTTCCTGGTAACCTTAGGTTTGTTCCATATATCTATTGTTCTATTGCTGTTTTGTAGATTAGTTCATTTGTACCCTTTTTTTAATTACACATATATTTTTGAAGGCATAGTTCATTTTCATTGATTGTTTATATGTCTTTTAGCACCTAGATCAGTGTCTAATTCTATGTAGTTTCTTAATAAAGATTAATGGAATGAACAAACTAATTTACACTCTAGGGGTGTGTGTTGCCTTTTCCTCTATCGTGCCTTCTAGTGAATAGCAACATAATATCAGATGCTTTATTCTGCTAAGATACTTAGCCTGACTTTTCTTTACTTCCAGAACACTAGAACACTTGAGTCATACATGTAGCTCTGGACAGTAACAAGGTATATTCTTACCTTGAGAACCCCATGAGCAGTTTGAAAAGGCAAAAAGATATGACAGACACTGAAAGATGAATCCTCAGGTTGCTAGATGCCCAATACGCTACTGGAGAAGAGTGGAGAAATAGCACCAGAAATAATGAAGAGGCTGAGCCAAAGCAGAAACAACACCCAGTTGTGGATATGTCTGGTAGTGAAAGTAAAGTCTAATGCTGTAAAGAACAATATTGCATAGGAACATGGAATGTTAGGTCCATAAATCAAGGTAAACTGAAAATGATCAAACAGGAGATGGCAAGAGTGAACATCAACATTTTAGGAACCAGTGAACTAAAGTGGAAAGGAATGGGTGAATTTAATTCAAATGTCCATTTATATCTACTAATGTGGGCAAGAAATCCCTTAGAAGAAATGAAGTAGCCATCATAGTTAACAAGAGTCCAAAATGTAGTACTTGGATGCAATCTCAAAAACGACAGAATGATCTCTGTTCAGTTCCAAGGCAAACCATATGATATGACAGTAAT
The DNA here is from genome assembly GCA_006408695.1 of Aepyceros melampus. Taxonomy (NCBI): domain Eukaryota; kingdom Metazoa; phylum Chordata; class Mammalia; order Artiodactyla; family Bovidae; genus Aepyceros; species Aepyceros melampus. The sequence continues at coordinate 253,801 of SJXQ01005088.1, forward strand.
CCAAGTCTGTGCCCCAGTGATTAATGCTGAAGAAGCTGAAGTTGAATGGTTCTATGAAGACCTACAAGACCTTCTAGAACTAATACCAAAAAAAGCTGTCCTTTTCATTATAGGAGACTGGAATGCAAAAGTAGGAAGTCAAGAGATATCCAGAGTAACAAGCAAGTTTGGCCTTGGAGTACAAAATGAAGCAGGACAGAGGCTAGCAGAGTTTTGCCAAGAGAACATACTGGTCATAGCAAACACCCTCTTCCAACAAAAGAAGTAATGACTGTACACATGGACATCACCAGATAGTTAATACCAAAATCAGATTATATTCTTTGCAGTCGATGATGGAGAAGTTCTATACAGTCAGCAAAAAGAAGACCAGGAGCTGACTGTGGCTCATATCATGAGCTCTTTATTGCAAAATCTAGGCTTAAATTGAAGAAAGTAGGTAAAACATTAGGCCATTCAGGTATGACCTAAATCAAGTCACTTATGACTATACAGTGGAAGTGACAAATAGATTCAAGGGATTAGATCTGATAGACAGAGTGCCTGATGAACTATGGACAGAGGTTCATAAATTTATAGGAGGTAGTGACCAAGACTATCCCCAAGGAAAAGAAATGCACAAAGGCAAAATGGTTGTCAGAGGAGGCCTTACAAATAGCTGAGAAAAGAGAAGCAAGTCAGAGGAGACAAGGAAAGATACACCCACCTGAATGCAGAGTTCCAAAGAATAGCAAGGAGAGATAAGAAAGCCTTAAGTAATCAGTGCAAAGAAATAGAGGAAAATAATAGAATGGGAAAGACTAGAGATCTCTTCAAGAAAATCAGAGATGCCAAGGGATCATTTCATGCAAAGATGAGCACAATGAAGGACAGTTATGGTATAGACCTTACAGAGGCAGAAGATATTAAGAGATGGAAAGAATACACAGAAGAGCTATACAAAAAAAAGTATTAATGACCTAGATAACCATGATGGTCTGATCACTCACCAAGAGCCACATATCCTGGAGTGTGAAGTCATGTGAGCCTTAAGAAGCATCACTAGGAACAAAGCTAGTGGAGGTGATGGCATTCCAGCTGAGCTATTTCAACTCCTGAAAGATGATGCTGTGAAAGTGCTACACTCAATATGCCAGCAAATTTGGAAAACTCAGCAGTGACAACAGGACTGGAAAAGGTCAGTTTTCATTCGAATCTCAAAGAAAGGCAATGCCAAAGAATGCTCAAACTACCACACAATTGCACTCAGTTAACACATGACCAAAGTAATGCTCAAAATTCTCCAAGATAGGCTTCAACAGTGTGTAAACTGATAACTTCTGGATGTACAAGCACGATTTAGAAAAGGCAGAGGAACCAGAGATCAAATTAGCAACATCCATTGGATCATAGAAAAAGCTAGAGAATTCCAGAAAAACATCTACTTCTGCTTCATTGACTGTGTTAAAGCCTTTGTGTGGATCACAACAAGCTATGGAAAATTCTTAAAGAGATGAGAATACTAGACCACCTTACCTGCCTCCTGAGAAACCTGTATCAAGGTCAAGAAGCAACCATTAGAAACAGACATGGAACAATGGACTGGTTCCAAATGGGAAAGGAGTACATCAATGCTATATATTTTCACTCTGCTTCTTTAACTTATATGCAGATTACATCATGTGAAATGCCAGGCTAGATAAAGCACAAACTGGAATCAAGATTGCAGAGGAGAAATATCAATAACCTCAGATATACAGATAACACCACCCTTATGGCAGAAAGAGAAAAGGAACAAAAAGCCTCTTGATGAGAGTGAAAGAGGAAAGTAAAAAAGCTGACTTAAAACTCAACAGTCAAAAGCTAAGATCATGCCATCTGGTCCCATCACTTCATGGCAAATAGATGAAGGAAAAATGGAAACAGTGACAGACTTTATTTTCCTGGGCTCCAAAATCACTGCGGATAGTGACTGCAGCCCTGAAATTAAAAGGTGCTTGCTCCTTGGAAAAATAGCTATGACAAACCTAGACAGCATATTTAAAAGCAGAGAGATCATTTCAGTGACAAAGGTCCATATAGTCATAGCTATGGTTTTCCCAGTAGTCATGTATGGATGTGAGAGTTGGGCCATAAAGGTGGCTGCATGCCAAAGAATTGATGCTTTCAAACTGTGGTGCTGGAGAAGACTCTTGAGAATCTCTTGGACCGCAAAGAGATCAAACCAGTCAATCCTAAAGGAAATCAGCCCTGAACATTCATTGGAAGAACTGATGCTGAAGCTGCAGCTCCAATACTTTGACCTTCTGATGAGAAGAGTCATCTCATTGGAAAAGATCCTTATGCTGGGAAAGACTGAAGGCAGAATGAGAAGTAGACAACAGAGGATGAAACAGTTGGATGGCATCATCGACTCAATGGAAATGAGTTTGAACAAACTCTGGGAGATAGTGAAGGATAGGGAAGCCTGGAGTGCTGCAGTCCACAGGGTCTCAAAGAGTCAGACTTTTAGGACTGAATAATGAAAATAAAAGTCAGACAAAGATACTACAAGAAAACTAAAGGCTTACAAGTATACATGTTAATAGAAAAGGGAACTATTGTACACTGTTGGTTGCAATTTAAATTGGTACAACTCTATAGCAAATAGTTTGGAAGTTCCTCAGAAAATTGAAAATAGAACTGCCATATGATACAGCAACTCTACCTCTGTGTATATGTTTGAAGGAAATAAAGTCAATATCTCAAAGAGATATCTGCATCCTCATGTTCATTGCAGCATTAGTCACAACAGTCCTAGGACATGGAAACAACCTGTCTATCAAAATAAAAATAAAGAAAATGAAATATATGCAAAGTATAGAATATGATGCAACCTTTAAAAAGAAAATAATTTAGCAATATACAACAATATGGATTAGTTAAATAAACCAGACAGAGTAAGATTAATATAAAGCAGACATATTAATGTCTGGTTTATATAAAGACTAATTGCATTTATATGAAGTATCTAAAATAGCTAAATGTATGGAATCAAAGAACGAAATTGTGGGAATTCCCTGTCAGTTCAGTGGTTAGGGCTCCATGCTTTCACTGCTGAGAGCACAGATTTAATCTCTGGTCAGGGAACTGGAATCCTGCAAGCTATGCAGTGCAGCGAAAAAGAAAAAAATAAAAAAAGGAATGGTGGTTGTCAGGGTCTGGGGAGAGGGAGAAATGAGGAGTTACTAGTCAACTAGCTTAAAGTTTCAGTCAAGCAAGAAGAATAAACCCTAGAAATCTTCCATACAAAACGGTACCTGGTGCTGAAGCTGCAGCTGAAGCTGCAATACTCTGGTTACCTGATGCAAAGAGCCGACTCATTGGAAAACACCCTGATGCTGAGGAAGACTGAGGGCAGGAGAAGAAGGGGGCAACAGAGGATGAGACGGTTGGATGGCATCATCAACTCAATGGACATGAGTTTGAACAAATTCCAGGAGATAGTGAGGGACAAAGAAGCCTGGCGTGCAGCAGTCCATGGGGCTACAAAGAGTCAGACACAACTGAGTGACTGAAAAGCAACCACAACTCAATACTAACATACTGTACATTTCAAAGTTCGTTAAGAGGGTAAATCTTATTTTATGCGTATAGATAGATGACAGATAGATAGAATAACAAGTATCCCAGGGAAAGGCCAGAATGGGTAAGTGTATGAGATGGTTGGGATAAATGCTGTGTGGGAAGACAATGACATCACGCAAGGGGCAAAGGTCAAATGTAGAGAAACTTGCCTACTAGGTAAGGAGTTCGCAATACATCTGACAGATTAAAGTCACTGTGGGTTGAAGGATGACCTTGAAGTTATTTAAGCAGGAAGAGGGATAACCATATTTGAATATACATTATCAGTTCTGTGGTTATTAACAGTGGGAGGGAGGAAAGAAGGGTACTTTGAAACAAGGAGACCCTTAGGAAGCTTCTACCTGATTGAAATCTAAGCATGATGGGCCTGAATTACATTCAGAATAAGATAAGAGATCACAAGGTATCAAGGAAGCAAGTACTAACGAATTTAGTGAAAAAACTGCATTGGAGGATATACAGAATCAAGAATCTAAATGACTTCTGGATACAGCTTGGGTGTCTGGGTAAATGATGATACCATTCGGGGGGAAGAAATTGTGGGGATAAGATGATGAGTCTGTTCTGAATGTTGCATCTGAGAGAGCTGTGAGATATCTAAGGGGAGCTGTCTAGCAGACCAACAGAAACTAGGGTTGTGGCCATTACCACAAGTGGTGTGGTTCTGAGTTTTGTTTCAGAGCCACGAAATTATAATTGATAGTTTCTCCCAAAGGCTTACAAAAGGTCGCCCAGGGACAGTGTTTAAAAATTAGAAGAATAATGGGATCAGAGTGGGGAAAGAAGAAAAAAGAAATTTATGAAGAAAGCTGACGATGCCACTTCTTTCTCAGACATGGAGACAATTAAACTCCAATGCCCTACAGCATCCACCGTATGTAATGATGTAACTTCGCTCCTGGATACCTAGGATGGTACTAATTATGTACGTGGCCTTGGGATAATTGAGTAAATGGTTCCTAAGGCCATATTCTGTATTCTGTGTCTCAGGTAAGGATCCCTGTTTAAGAAAGACTTCTGGGGAGATAGAAAAACCCAGAACAGCAGTGCTACGAAAACAAGGGAGATGATCAATGGTAAATGCCACCAAGAGCCTGAGAAGGAAAAAAGCCGAAGTATCCATAGGATCTGGAAAGATGTTTTATCAGTTAAGAGGAGCAATTTTAAGTGTGTGTGGAGGGAGAGGAGAGAGCATGATATTGGTAGAGGAGTAATTGGGTTCTCATGAACGAGCTGTGATAAAAATGTTGAAAATCAGTGTCTACTTTTGAAGAAAATTGGCCATTAAGGGGAGGAAACAAATCAAACTGCAGCTCATGGGGAATATAGGATTGATGATATTTATACACTAAAGAAAAATCACAAGTATTATGGAGGCAGCAATTGAGGATAAGACCACAAAGTGGATAATAGGAAAAATAAAGTTTATAAGGGAGTGATGAAGGTTGGTACTGAAAGGCAGGCAAAGATATCACCCTTGCCCAGGAGAAAGAATTTCTCTTCTCTGAGATAAGGAGGAAGGAAGAAAGTTATATGGAATGAAATAAGCTTATAGATATCAAGAAAGGCAATATGATTTGGAACATGTGGAAGGGTAACTAAGCTGCATGGAGGATTCACCTGAGACTGGAAAACTCTAGAAACAGTTACTACATTATATTCTATATTGTCAACATTTGCTTGCATGGAGTTCATGCAATCATTAATACTCTCTCAGCCTATCCTTCTGGGATCAAAGACATGCATTTTCAGAAAAGCTGGCCAAATTTAAGGCAACTTTGCTTGGCTATGAAAGAAGTTGTTCCAAAATGACTTTTAATGAAGCCTAAACTTTCTAACTTAGCCTCATCAGCATAGTTCTCTATCTTCCTTACCTAATAAGCCCAGGATAAATGGTTCCTCTTCAGTTAGTATTCTCAAATGCACACTATTTGGGAATATTAGCCCTTCACCAGTTAGCCACACAAACCCTAAGGTATTGATGTATTATTTATATTGCTATCAAATGCAATAGGACCCTGAGTTCAGAAGATTCAGTAACTATTCAACTACATGCTTATCTCTCATTATAACTTACTCTCAAGCAGCCTTAAGATGAAGCTGATGTTCGGACTAAAACGGAGTGGGAAATATTTCTCCTACCTCTGGTATTGGTCTGAAAATGTCTGTCCTTGAATTCACAGTATTTAGCACACTGACACTTAAGTGGAGAAACTTGGTATATAGTCAACCAATATGTTGATTGAATCAACTCATTATCTGCCCACCACATGCCACGTTCCACACTAGGAGCTCAGCATGCACCCATATATCAAACAGACCTGGGCTCTCCTACTGTGAACGCTGCAGTCTAATGTGAAGAAAGTCCATCTTACTGATGATTGGTCACCAGCGAGGGGCCATCAAGACAAAGAGAGGGCCTCCACTGGGAAGTTGACGTGAATAAGAAAAATTATACCTGAACTGGGACTGGGAGCTAAAACTGATGGTCTAAAATTCCCTTACCACATTTTTGTCAGTATAAGTCATGATTATTAGATGACCTGATGGCCACAAAGGAGTTCTTCTTCCTTCCCATCTTTGTATCAAGCTGAAGGAAGAAGTCTAAGCCATGAGTTTCAATGATATACACTTATATACTTATCAGGAGAATAGTATATAAGAAACTAAGAAACCTAGACTCTCACTAATTTAAAAAAGACATAGAGACCAGTTTAATTCCCTTTTGGTGCTTGAATATTCCATAATATTCTCATCCAGCCTCAGATTACATACTTCCTGTAATAGGGAACTCACTACTTTAGGATCACCTACCTCATCTTAAAAAATCACTGCTTTATGTTTGAATGAAATTCTTCTGTCTTTCTGTGGTTTCTGTCCCAATTAATCCCTAATCTTAAAGGACAAAGAAACTTTAGCTATACATGAGGACTTGTGAGTAGGTGATGTCATTTACAAAAATCACCAGCACCATTCTTAATCCTGGGTTTACTTAACACATTTCCAGAAGAAGCGAAGACTGTGCATTCCCACTGCTACCACTGGGGGAGAAAGGAACACACCATGTGTACACGTGCTGAAGATCAGTCACCTACAAGGGAAGTCTGGAAATCAGACCCAGTCCAAGAGAAAAGAATGAGTGGTTCTCATCAGCCTGACAAGAAGACACACTTGATGTGTCTTGAGCCCAGCTCTCTCGATCTCTTCTCTCTCTTCCTCCCTATATTTAGCTCCCCATTCAATCAGCCATTACATACTGATTGTCTGCCTCCTCCATACCAAGGACTATGGTGAGTGCTCAGGACAAGGTCCTTCACCTCTCTCTTCTGACCTGTGCAGGCAGACAGATCTCAAGATTCAGGTTTGAAGAGGAAGAAGTACAAGTTTCCTTTAGACCTTGGACTCCTGTGTACTCTCACCATTTGTTAGTGTTCCGCACTGAGTTAAAACAATGCCTGTTTTCCACTTACCACAGTCCATTGTCACAACTCCCTTGGGAGCCATGAGGGATTAAGGATATGGTTAGAACACAATGTAGACATCTCTGCATGCCCTAAGAAAACTCCAAGTGAGAATATTCCAAATCTGTGTTCTTTCTTAACCAAGTGCTTTATTACTGGAAGTCAGAGTAATGCCAAGCCTTTATTATTAGAAGATAGAATATTCACTGCAATATCTCACACTACAATTTGTCCTCAGCCTAGCTTCTTACAGGTTTGTATCTAGAGGGCAAACAAACAGAATTCTCACTAAAAGCTCCACGAGCCACCAGGAAACAAAGCAACATAAAAGGTGCATTTTCCCCACTTTGCCCCCAAATCCCACACAGGGACAGCTCCTTAGATCCTTGCTACATTCACTACACTAGTGGACAAATCTAACAAAGCAGAATTGACTAACAGAAGTAAGACTTGATTTCACGATCCCAGGGTCTGACGGGGCACGGTGGGAGCAGTGACAGCACAGGGCTCCCTTGCAGGCTACAGGGGTCTGAGCAAGCACCAGGGCTTGGCAGCAGGTGGCTGCCCTCTAGGCACTGGGGAAACTGGTGAAGCAACTAGCCCCGACCAGTGACTACAACAGAGCATCAGCTATGAACATCACAGAGCATCCACAAGGGGAGATGGCAGATGGCAGGTAGTGGCTGACCAGATTTATTTGCTAGCACATATGGGACTCTCCCTGGGGGCCCTCTGAAATAGCTTGAAGGGCCTTGCTGGGAGCTAGAGACACTGCATTAGCAAGTACGGATGAAAGACATCGCAATATGGGCTGTTACCAAGAGCGCTTCATTCCAAAGAGAGGGTGAAGGGGTTTGGGGAAACCAAGATGATAGATTCAACAGAATCATAGAATACAAGGGAGCAGGGACAGGAACACAGAGATCATTGAGCATGAAATATTTACTGCGTAGATGGGCAATTGAAACCCAGAAACACAGAAGGACAGAAGCGAGATCACACAGCTGAGGACGTAGCAGGACAAGGACTAGGCTCTCACCTAGCACGTGGCCCTTCCCTCTTCCTGCGCAGGTCCTCGTCTCTAATGAGACTAACCTGTGCTGTTCTTGGTGGTAAGAATGCTGGGCTGGGTATCTGCAGAAGCAGACTATACATGTGCGGATTGATGACTTCGCGAAGTTGACCGTCCATCTCTGCATCTGCATTTTTAGCAGAAGAAAAAGGGAGAGGGGAGAGAACACAGGTCAGGGAGACGCTGAGCTGGGCCAGGCTTGCCGAACCTGGAGCCTTCTTCGTGCCCGCTCCCTGACCTCTACCCATGGGGGTTCTAGAAGTACAGGAGGAGACAGGCCACGGGGTTTCCTGTGCAATATGTGTAGAATGTGTCTTACTTCTTTTGGTTTCCACAGTTCATTTGAGATCTGTATGTTTCTGATGGCTCTGAAAGTAAAGAATCTGCCTGCAATGCAAGATACCTGGATTCAGTTCCTGAGTCGGGAAGATCGCTTGGAGAAGGAATGTCTGCCCATTCCAGTAAGCTTGCCTGGAGAATCCCATGGACGGAGGGGCCCGGTGGGCCCCAAGGGGTTGCAAAGACCTGAAGAGGACTGAGTGACCAAGCACAAGCACGTGTCTCTGGCAGACCGAGGGAGAAGGGGGCAGATTCTGGGCAAAGGGCATGCTCTGTGGTGAGAACGTCCGGGCGGCCGGCAGTGACAAGGCGCGCGATAGGGGCTTCCCTGGTGGTCCAGCGGTTAAGACTTGGCTTTCCCATGCAAGGGGTGCAAGCTCGACCCCTGGTCTGGGAGCTAAGATCCCACATGCCTCTACAGACCAAAACACCAGAACATAAAACAAAAGAGGTGATGTTGTAACAAATTCAGTAAAGACTTAAAGAAAAAAAAATAAGCAAGTGATAATGCTTTCCACAAACAACCACTAGCAAGCCTGAGCCGCCACAATCCCAGTGCCTGCCGCAACCAGCTTGACATAACTTCCCCGTGCAGCCAGCCTCCTGCATCCCTCGGTACCAAGCCACTGCAGATGCTTCTCCCGAAGACTGTTGCCTGGTCCCAAGCCAGAGCCTGACTACCTTCCCCCTCCTCATCAAGGGTAGGAAGCACCTGCTGAGATGAGAGGAAATGAGTTAAACTGCACTGGTCTATCAGCTCTACAGGGTTTCCCGGACAACACCCTGGATACGGTGACATCTGAATTCCCTTCCTTTCATTTCCCAGTGCTCTGTCCTTCCCCTCACTCCCAGGAACTATATACCCCGCATTATATACTCTCGCAAGGTCAGGGGCTCTGTTTCTCTGGTTTGCTCCCCAGCAGGCCTGCACCCCCTCACTCCGGCAGCCAAGAACCATTCACAATATCAGGTTTCATTTGACACCTACAATAGGCCAGGCATGGCCTTGCTCAGGGCTTGACTTATACTGCCTTCTTTAACTCTCACAATAAATTCATGGCATAGATACTGTTGTTAAGATGCTTGCTTTGCAAAAAAAAATAAAATAAAATAAGGCTTATTGTCACACAGAAAGAATGTGATCCAAAAATAAAGCCATTGGGTAGAGTCCATGTATTTAAGCACTTTTTTATTATACACTTAGCCTGTGTGCTCAGTCATATCTGATTCTTTGAGACCCCATGGGCTGTAGCCCGCCAGGCTCCTCTGTCCATGGGATGCTCCAGGCAGGACACTGGAGTGAGTAGCCATGCCCTCCTCCAGGTCTGCATTTTAACCAGAAGCACCAAATTTGAGTTAGCAGCAGTATACTGCCCTAAAGGGTTTTTCTAGCCTCTTGAATTCATCTGCTTGAATTATCTCAGCCCCTTAATTAAGGTGCTGGACCAGGACGCATTTCTTTCCGCAGAAACAATTATCCCACCTTTGTGGTAACCATACTAGTCTGTGCAACACTTGATACTGCTCTTGTATATTTTCCCACTCAGTCCTCAAGTTGACCGTGTGCAGGAGATGAGGCAAGGATTAGTCTAATCTCATAGATGAGCAAAGGAGGGCTCAGCAAGGTGAAGGTGAACAGGGTCACAGAGCTCATGAGCTACACAGCCAAGACCAGAAGATTCTCTACCAGAGCTTCTCTCCATCACATCCAGGTTACATTCAAGGATCTCGCCTAGGAATAAAACAAGCCCGTCCCTCCACAAATGGATTTCAACCAAGCAACTGCTTGACAACAGCTAACAAAGGCCGTTCTTTTTTTTTTTCTCTCTCAAGTCCCAGAGAATCAATGAGGACACCAGTGGGGTGAAGTGTTGCTGTCCCATTTGTCCCAGCCTCCACCCAGGGAGGTGGAGCAGACAGAGACGCAAGGGCTGCTCCACTGTAAACAGAGCCATTTACAAGACGTCCTTAGAGGGAGGGAAGAACCACAATGCCTCCATTTAAAAGGAGATGTAAACAGCTGTCTAGCCTTTTGAAAACACTCCCTGTTGGGAACAGAGATGGTAGGGAGAAAATGCAACAAAAGGAAAGAACATTTAAATGAACAGGAGGCAGCTGTTCTAGGACAGGACGCTAGGATGTCAGTTAAAAGAGTTTCAGATCTCGTAGTGGCTTCCTTATGCCTAAAAAATAAAGCTCAGGTGTGACGGCTGGTTTCAAGACTCTCCCTTTCTCCATCATAAGCTGCCTTTCCAGTTTTCTTTCTCACTACTCATCTGCATGTTCTCTAACCTCCAACCGAAATGAACTATTCCCATGCATACTCTAAGCCAAGGGGTTCATATTCAGATGCCTAAAAGATCCAGCCAGAAAAGCAATGGAATAAAGTCAGCTGGGAAAAAACAATATACCAGGCATTGTTTTGTTTTGTTTTGTTTTGCCTCTCCAATTTCTTTATTTTTTTAAATAAATGTATTTATTTTAATTCGAGGTTAATTACTTTACAATATTGTATTGGTTTTCCCGTACATCACCATGTATCCGCCACAAGTATACACGCGTTCCCCATCCTGAACCCCCCTCCCTCCTCCCTCCCTGTAATGACTACTGACCTTTAGAAAAACAGTAGAATGATGAGGCCTGATGCAAAGAACTGATCCCTTACAAAAGACTCTGATACTGGGGGAAACTGAAGGCAGGAGGAGAAGGGGATGACAGAGGATGAGATGCTGGGATGGCATCACTGACTTTATGGATGTGAGTTTGAGCAATCTCCAGGAGTTGACGATGGACAGGGAAGCCTGGCATGCTGCAGTCCATGGGGTCACAAAGAGTCAGACATGACTGAGTGAATGAACTGAACTGAACTGATGAGGCCTGAGGCAAACTGGAATGTTCCTGACCTAACAGGGGTAGAAATTTCCTAGTTCCAGTCAGTCAGGGCCCAGCTGATACCTAACTCTTCACCTCAAGGAATAGAAAACAAAGAACAAAGTAAGCCAAACGTTAGCAGAAGGAAGGAAATTACATAGATCAAGAGGGTAAAAAAATGAAAAACAGACTAAGAACAATAGGAAAGGTCAATGAATCTAAGAGCTGACTTTTTTAAAAAATAGACAAACCTTAATGGCTTCCCAGAAAGATGACTCAAATAAAACTAGAAAAAAGGAGATATTATAACTGATAGATAAAAATAGAAAATCATAAAAGACTACCATACAATTATATGCCAACAAATTGGACAACAAAGAAAAAATAGATTAATTCCCATAAATATACAGTCTACCAAGACTGAACCATAAAGAAATACAAATTTTGAATAGACAAATTACAGTAGAAGATCAGATCATGAATCAAAAACTCCAGAAAAAACAAAGCCTGGGGCCAGATGGCTTCAATAGTAAATTTAATCAAATATTTAAAAAATAATTATCAATCCTTCTCCAATTCTTCTGAAAAAATAGAAGAGGAGGCAGCACTTCCAAACACAATTTTCAAGGCCAGTATTACCATGATACCAAAACTAAACAAGGACACTATAAGAAAGGAAAATTATAGACCAATATCCCCAGTGAGGGCTTCCCTGGTGGTTCAGTGGAAAAGAATTTGCTTGCCAATGCAGAAGATGGTTTAGCCCCTTATATGGGAAGATCCTGTGGAAAAGGAAATAGTAACCCATTCCAATATTCTTCCCTGGAGAACCCCATGGACAGGGGAGCCTGGAGGGCTATAGTCCATGGGGTCGCAAAGAGATGGACATGACTCAGTGACTGAATAACAATCCCCAGTGAACATATATGTAAAAATCCTCAACAAAATATTAACAGACTGAATCCAATAGTACATTAGAAGGAGTACCCAACATGATCAAGAGAGATTTATTCCAGTGACACAGAATGGTTCAACATTCAAAAATCAATAAATGTGATATACCACCTCAACAAAAAAAGATAATAATTATGCAATGATCATAATAGATACTGAAAAATCATTTGACAAAACTCAACATCCTTTCATAGTAAAAACTCTAAACAAATTGGTTATAGAGTGAATGTACCTCAACACAGCAAATGCCATATATGACAAGTCCATAGCTATTAATAATATCACACTCACAGTGAAAAACTGAAAACGTTTCTTCTTAGGAAAGAAGAGTGGAACCAGATGCCCACTCCTGCCACTTTTATTCAACAGATTACTGGAAATGTAGCCAGAGCAACTAGGCAAGGGAAAGAAACAAAAAGCATCCAAATTGGAATGGAAAAAATAAAATCATCTCTATTTGAAATTAACATGACATTACCTATAGAAGATACTAAAAATTCCACTAAAAAAGTTATAGCTAATAAACAATTTCGTAAAGTTGCAAGATACAAAATCAATATATAAAAATCAGTTGAATTTCTACATACTAACAATAAATCATCAAAAAGAGATTAGAAAAAAAAACCCACTTAAAATAGCATCAAAAAGAATAAAATTTATAGGAATAAATTTAAGAAAGAAGGTTGGAGATCTATACACTGAAAACTATAAGACACTGATGAAAGAAAGTGAAGGAGACATAAATAAATGAAAAGATATTTCATGTTCATTGATTAGAACTGATATCATTTAAATGTGCATACTACTCAGAGTAATCTACAGATTCAGGATTACATCTACAGTGTAATCCCTATCAAAATCCCAATGACATTTTTCACATAAAGAGAAAAAGACAATCCTAAAATATGTATGTAACTACAAAAGACCCTGTGTAGTCAAAAAATCTTGAGAAAGGACAAAGTTGGAGGCACCACAATTCTTAATATCAAACTGTACTAAAAGCTATAGTCATCAAAACAGTCATAAACTGGAATTAAGATTGCTGGGGAAAATATCAACAACCTCCAGATATGTAGATGATATCATTCTAATGGCAGAAAGCAAAGAGGAACTGGAGAGCCTCTTGATGGTGAAAGAGGAGAGTTAAAAAGTTGACTTAAAATTCAACATTCAAAAAACTAAGATCATGGCATCCAGTCCCACCACTTCATGACAAATAGAAAGGAAAAAAATAGAAGCAGTGACAGATTTTCTTTTCTTGCATTCCAAAATCACTGCAGATAGTGACTGTAGCCATGAAGTGAGAAGACACTTGCTTCTTGGAAGGAAAGCTATGACAAATCTAGACAGCATCTTAAAAAGCAAAGAGATCACTTTGCTGACAAAGGACTGTATAGTCAAAGCTATGGTTTTTCCAGTAGTCGTGTACAGATGTGAGACTTGGACCATAAAAACGGCTCAGTTGTGGTACTGGAGAAGACTCTCAAGAGTCCCTGGGACTGCAAGGAGATCAAACCACTCAATCCTAAAGGAAATCAACCCTGAATATTCATTTAAGGACTGATACTAAAGCTGAAGCTCCAATACTTTGGCCACCTGATGCAAAGAGCCAACTCATTGGAAAAGACCCTAATACTGGGTAAAACTGAAGGCAAAAGAAGAGGGCAGCAGGGTATGAAATGGTTAGACAGCATCATGGACTCAATGGACATGACCTTGAGCAAACTCTGGTAGATAGTGGAGGACAGGGAAGCCTGGTGTGCTGCAGTCCATGAACTACTACTGACTAGTTCAGTCACTACTTAGTGACTGAACAATCAAAACAGCATAGTATTGGCATAAAAACAGGCACAGAGATTAATGGAACAAAACAGTCCCCAGAAATAAGCCCAAGTGTTTATGACAAAGGAGCTAAGAATATACAATAGGGAATGGACAGTCTCCTTAATAATTGGTCTTGGGAAAATTAGATAACTTCATAAAAAAAAAAGACCCCTGTCTTATACCATACACAAAAATCACCTCAAAATGGATTAAAGACTTGACTGTAAGACTTGAATGAAACCATGAAACTCCTAGAAGAAAATAGAGAGGGTAAGGGCCTTGATACCGGTAATGGTAATATTTTTTGGATATGACTCCAAATCAAAGTCAACAAAAACAAATGTAAACAAATAGGACTACAACAAACTATATCCAAAATATATAAAGAACTCATACAACTCAATAGCAAAAAAAAGAACATCTGATTTTAAAATAAGCAAAGGAACTGAATAGACATTTTTACAAAGAAGACATACAGACAGCCAAATAGCCAACAAACAGGTACATAGAAAGGTGCTCTCTGTCACTAACCAGCAGGAAAGTGTAAATCAAAACCACAGTGATGTATCACCTCACACCTGTTAGAATGGCTATTATCAAAAAGACTAAAAGATAAGCAAGTGTTTGAAAGGAAGTAAAGAAAAGAGTTGGTGATGGACAGGGAGGCCTGGTGTGCTGCGATTCAGGGGGTCGCAAAGAGTCGGACACAACTGAGCAACTGAACTGAACTGAAAGAAAAGAGAATCCTTGCAACTGTTGGTGGGAATGTAAATTGATATAGCCATTATAGAAAAATAGTATGGAAGTTTCTCAAAACATTAAAAATAGAGCTATCATATGATCCAGTAATCCTAGTTCTGGGTATAATCCAAAGGAAATGAAAACAGGATCTTGAAGAGAGATATTTATTCCCACATTCAATGCAGCATTATTCACAGTGGCCAAGATATGGAAACAACCTCCATGCCCATCAGTAGATGAATGGATGAAGAAGACACGCTATATATGTATGTATGCATATACAAACACACAGACACATACAACGGAATACTCTTAAGCGCTGAGAAAAGAGAACATCCTGCCAATTTTTGGCAACATAAATGGGCCCTGAGGGCATTATACTAAACTTAAGTCATAGAAAAACAAATATTGTATGATTTCATTTATATGCAGAATCTAAAAAAGCCAAACTTATAGAAACAGAGACTAGAATGGTGGTTACCAAGGCTGGGAGGAGGTAAAAGGGAGAGACTGGTCAAAGAGTACAAACTAGCAGTTATAACATAAATAAGTTCTGGTGACCAAATATACCAACATAATGATTATAATTAATAACACTCTATTATATACTTGAAAACTGCCAAGAGACTCAGCCTTAAATATGCTCACTCGAAAAAAGAAATGGCAATTATGTGCCATGATACAGGTATTAACTAATGCTCTGGTGGTAATCATTTGCAAAATGATTACTATTTGCAAATATATCAAATCAACACATTGCACACCTCAAACTTACACCTTGTGATATGTCAATTGTATTTCAATTAATCTGGAAAAAACAGTCATGGTCCAGGTTGAAGTCTGACTCAGGCTTGCCAGAACTTCTAAATGAAGAGAACTCAGCAATGCAGATATCTATATGAAATATCCTGATGGTCAAATGTGAAGGTGAAGTCGCTCAGTCGTGTCCGACTCTTTGCGACCCTGTGGACTGTAACCTACTAGGCTTCTCCGTCCATGGGATTCTCCAGGCAAGAATACTGGAGTGGATTGCATTTTCTTCTCCAGAGGATCTTCCCAACCCAGGGATCGAACCTAGGTCTCCCGCAATGGAGGCAGATGCTTTAAACTCTGAGCCACCAGGGGAAGATCTTCCCCTGATGGTCAAATGTACGTAATAATAATTTTTCAAACATGCTATAGACAAACAACATATTTCTGTGGGCCAAAGCTAGACTGACAGTGGCTAGTTTTAAGCCTTTATTTTAACATCTTTACTCCTTTACTACTTCACACCTGCTATATAAAATAGTCTCTCCTTCTCTACTGCCTATTAAAAGCCTACCCATTCATGACCTGAGAAAGTAGTAAAACACCAAGAAAAATGTCTCATTTTTTTAATGGCATTAAAAAGATAATAATATTAGTGAAGAACCCTCCTACACTGTTGGCAAGAATGTAAGTTGTCATAGCCACTATGCAAAACAGTATGGATGTTCCTCAGAAAACCAAAAATATGCATACCATATGATCCCATTCCTGTGCATATCTGGACGAAACTACAATTGAAAAAAAATAAAAGGTACACGCATCCATATGTTCATAGCAGCACAGTTCACAATAGCCAAGACATGGAAACAGTCTTAGGGCTTATCAACAGATAAACGGATAAAGAAGATGTGGTACAATGGAATACTACTCAGCCACAAAAAAGAATAAAATAATGCCATTGGCGGAGGCAACATGGATGCAACTAGAGATTATCATATTAAGTGAAGTAGGTCAGAAAGAGACAAGTACCACATTATGCCGCTTATATGTGGAATCTAAAACATGGCACAAATGAATCTATTGGTTAAACAGAAACAGACTCACAGACACAGGAATCAGACTTGTCATTAACATAGTGGTGGGGGACGGGGAGGAGCAGGAGGGAGGGACCAGAAGTTTGAGGTTAGTAGACACGAACTATTTCATGTAGGATGGATGGACAACAAAGGCCTACTTATACAGCACAGGGAACTATATTCAAGACCCATAGATAAACCATATTGGAAAAGAATATAAAATATATATACATACACAAAACTGAGTCACTTTGCTGTACAGAAGAAACTAAGATAACATTGTAAATCAACTATATTTCAATAAACAGATGAATGTCAAAAGTATGTTAGGGAAAAGTGGTATAAAACTTGCAAAACCAGATCTAGTGAGTATGAGAGGTCTAACACTCTCTCTCAGGCTAATATCATGAGAGATAAATTAGCCATTGGGGAGAAGGCGAGATGGCAGCCCATATAATACAGACAGGCAGCAGGGCTCCGTGTCCGGGGCTCTGTCACTCGCAACTGTGATACCCTAAGCAAATTACTTCACTCTCTGAGATCTGCTTCCCTCATCTGAAAAATGAGGGCTAGTGGTATCTACCTGCCTACCTCCAAAGTTACTGCAAGAATCAAATCAAAGGGAAAGTATATTAACATGCTTTCAGAACTGGAAGATGATACAAAAATGTAAGGAATTATTACTAATGTAATATTTTGACATTAATAAAAATTGAAAGAATAACAACTTACAAATACAGTGCCTTTTAAAGTGCAAGCCTACTAACCATTTCCAGAACTTAGAAAATAAAATAAAAATTTTTAAAGGGCATGCCCCTTGGGGCCAGAAACTCTACTACTAAAAAATCAGCCTGAGGAAATAAATGATGTGTGATCACATTATTTAGCTGCAACTATGTTTTTTGTAGTATTGTTTGTACAGGCAACAAACAAACCGAAAAAACAAACAGGAAACATTGGAGATGTTCAACCACAGAAGCTTGGTTAACATACTATTAGCTCTCCAAGAGTCAAATACCCAGTAACCATTAAAAAGTCTAAGCTCATGTGTTGTGAAGTATGAAATGTATTTTCCTGCTGTCTCAACATTCCCACAAACAGGCTGTGAGTATGGTACCCAGACAGGCAAGCACGCCAGAGTGAGAAGGCTGCCCCCTGCCACTGGTCCCTTCTTGTCCTCTCCTGACTGCGATCTGTGTCAGTCGCTCAGTCGTGTCCGACTCTTTGCTACCCGTGGACTATAGCCCACCAGGATCCTCTGCCCATGGAGTTCTCCAGGCAAGAAAACTGGAGTGGGTTGCCATTTCCTACTCCAGGGGATCTTCCCAACCCAGGGATTGAATCTGCATTGAACCGTGTGGGTCTCCTTCATTGTAGGCAGATTCTTTTCCGTCTGAGCCACCAGGGAAGTTTGATTGTGATCCAGTGACGTTCTAACACTCCTATGAAATCCCCTCATGCCTTCTGCTTGTATTCTCTACCCTGACCTCTAATAAGGCACTGGACCACGGCTTCTTGCTCTCTCTCTCAGCTCCCCACCTGCCCTGCGGAGCCCTCGTGCCCTGGCATTCCCTCATAATTACCTTCACTCTCATGGTGCACCAGTGACTCTCCAGGACTTGTGAATAAAATCAACTTTGTTTTTCTACACCTTGCTGTGTCCCTTCTTGTGACCATCTTGTAAAAGAATACAAATGAAGACATTCAGTGGAGTGAAAAAATATTTTAAAATGTGTTTTGAAGTAAAAAGAAAAAAACTGGCCCTAGGGTAGCACAGTCCCATTTGTATAACTGTGTGTATACACTTGCATAATAAAATGTTCTAAATTATGCAAATCCATGGTAACTAGTTAACTCAGCTGGTGGCCTCACAAGGGAATTTTGATTTTCCTTCCTTTTGTTTGCTGACTTTTTCTAAATTATCTAGAGATCATGTATGATTTTTGCAGTACAAAGGAAAATATCCAAAATGGTTAACTACCCATCTTCAAAACAATAAAATCTTGCTTATCCTCCAAACAACATTTTAGGAACCACCTTCTCCCCAAGACTCAGAAATCTACCAGTTGGGTGGCACACCTCTGTCACTGAACCTCCATTTCACTAAGGATTTCTCCAAGGAAATGTTATTAGAGTTACTTTTAGATTGTCTTATCCCTCCATTTAATCACCTTGGGGATAGGAACCATGACTAGGAAAAACTCTTGTATATAATAGACCATAAATTTTATAGAACTGATTAATTTAAAATGAAATTAACTCTTTGCAGAAAGACACACTATGTCTTGACTAAATAGATCAACATTATCATCACCATGCTAATAACCAACATTTATTGTATACTTACTATATCCCAGACACATATTTGCTTTCAACAAAACAACACAATATGAAACTATCATTATTACGCCCATTTTTAGTTGAAGAAACTCAGTCTCAGAGAGGTCAAGGAACTTGCTAAGGGAGCAAAGCTTAATAAACAGTGGATCTGGGATTTGAAGCCGTGCCTCTCTGGCTCTGCAGTCCTAAGTCGTATGTGTCTGTGTATTAGTCGCTCAGTTGTGCCCGACTCTTTGTGACCCCCATGGACTGTAGCCCTCTGTCCATGGAATTCTCCAGGCAAGAATACTAGAGTGGGTTGCTGTTTCCTTCTCCAGGGGATCTTCCCAACCCAGGGATCAAACCCAGGTCTTCTGCATTGCAGGTAGATTCTTTACCATCTGAGTCACCAGGGAAGCCCTAAGTCTAAGATTCACATATTATCCTGCCTTAAACATGATGGGGAACCTAAAGTGGTCACCCCCCACGTGGTCAGGTTAGAAAGTGAAGTCGCTCAGTCGTGTCCCACTCTTTGCGACCCCGTGGACTGTCACCTACCAGGTTCCTCCGGCTATGGGATTCTCCAGGCAAGAATACTGGAGTGGGTTGCCATTTCCTTCTCCAGGGGATCTTCCAGACCCAGGGATTGAACCCAGGTCTCCCGCCTTGCAGGCAGATGCTTTAACCTCTGAGCCACCAGGGAAGCCCTGTTACAAGCTAATAAAAATACAAGTGTTGAATTTTCCTTTATCACTCTCTTTGAAACACTTTTAATGAGACCACAAAATGTCTTCATTGGCCATTGAAGGACACACATCCACTATATTATCCCTATGAAAAGGAAATCATTTACTTAAATGCAGTGGGGTGTAGAGGCAAGTATATTGGCCTAGAAATCACTAAAGCAGGGCTCAAGTCCTGCCTCATCTGCCAACTCACTGGGAAAGTTTGGCCACCAGTTCATCTCCATCCAGGTGGGGAAATGTTGATCCAATGTTTCCTATGGTCCTTCTTTCTCCAGAGCCTCCTAACTGTCTCAGCTTCCACTGTGTCCTCTCCAACCTATTCTCCATCTGGCAGCCAATCCAGATAAAGTTTCCTGCTTAAAATCCACCTGCAGATACCTATGAGCATTATTTGAATAAAGACAAAGATGCTTAAAAAGGCCTTTCCTCCCATCTCCTGCCTCTTATCCTCTCACTCACTCCAAGGAAGTCGCATCACCTCCTTCCAGTCCTTCAGATGCAGGTCGGCTTCTGTCCCCATTATTTATCCTTCCTGGAAGCACCCCCCTGCGTACAATCATCAAACCCAAAAAAGGGTTTGGTATACCAGGTGAGCTCTACTTATCCATGAAAACTCCAGATAAAAATCCCTTCCTCAGATACCTTCCCAATTCCTCCAATCTGAAAAATTCTCTCTTAGGACCTTATATTTCTCTCAATACCACATCATGGTTTACAATTGCCAAGTTCCTTGAGAGATCATTTGCATAAAGACTGTCCCATGCTCACAACCTCCCTGGAGGGTGGGGTCTTATCCGCTTTGTCTACCAAGTAGCCCCAGCAAGTCCTTCCTGAATTATAGTAAGTGCTCAATGCTCAGTAAGCAGTTAATCGACTAATTAACAGCTACATAATGATCATTGTGAGCTCCCAGAGCATATAGGTGGGAACATGTCAGAGAGGGAAGTGGAATATAGGACTGCTCTAGCGGACACAGGCCCTGCCTGGTGGCTCAGTGGTAAAGAACCTGCCTATCAAGCAGGAGACATGGGTTCGATCCCCAGGTTTGGAGGATCTCCTGGAGGAATTAATGTCTACCCACTCCAGTATTCTTGCCTGGAGAATCCCAAGAACAGAGGAGCCTGGCAGCTACCAGTCCATGGAGTTGCAAGAGTCAGACACAACTTAGCAACCAAACAGCAACAACTAGGGGAGGCAGATGAGGTGCTGGCAAGTAGAGTCTCTTGGCTTAAGTGCTGAGAAAAAAACAAGAGCAAGATACAGCCCGTAAATGTCCATGAGGTACATTAGCAAAGCTGGACTTGTGCCCATTACAGAGTATCTTGGCTAGACATTGTGTGTGTGTGTGTGTGTGTGTGTGTGCACGCATATGTGTGTGGGGGGGAGTGGAGGGTGGACACAGCTCTGTTCTGGCCAAGCTGAGTCCGTCCACCTGCTCCTGGCATGGCACCCTCCCCAGATTGCCATCTGCCCTGCTGGAATTTGGTTGGCGCTGGCAGGCTGAGCCTCACCGCTGCACTTCAGCCCTGCAGTGCTGCACTGACTCCTGGCAGGGTGAAGGCAACTCAATCCAACCGTTTCTCTGTTGTGCCAGTTTTCACCCTGAGTTGGGACGCACCAAACAAACGCTGCTTGTTCTCGCTGTCACTCCAGGCCTCCCAATGGTAACAACACTATTTCAATGTTTCCTGCGGTGCTGGTGAGGCACAGATCCACCCTCTGGCAGTCTATCCCAGGACCCTATGGGCAAGGCAGCTGCAAGGGAGAAGCCATGACCTCAGTCCCTTACACTGACAACAGGAGACCAACATAAAGTGAGGTCAACGGGGAATATTTGCTTGAAATGTTATTTTTACTTGAGAAACTATTTCATTTATTTTTCCATGCAGTCTTCATTATTACTGATCAAAGTTCTATGTGAATGTGAAAACTGTGAATGGATTATCTCCATGAAAGTGCAAGTGATAAGCATTCAGTCATGTCCAACTATTTTTGACCCCATGGACTATAGCCTGCCAGGCTCCTCTGTCCACGGGGATCCTCCAGGCAAGAACAGTGTAGCAGGAATAGGTTGCCATGCCCTCCTCCAGGGGATCTTCCCCACCCAGGGACTGAATCTGCATCTCCTGTACTGCAGGTGGTTTCTTTACTGTCTGAACCATCAGGAAGCCCAGATATCTCCACATGACTTACCAGTTGTTTGCCTACATTGGACCCTAGTTTGCATTTGACCATTTCTAAAGCACTGTTGGATTTTTCCCCTTCAAGCTTCATGGCAATCCCAGGGGCCAGCAGACACTGTGTTAGTTTCTTGGGGCTACAGTAACAAAAGACCACAAACTTGGTGCCTGAAAACACAAGAAATGTATTTCTCACAATTCTGGAGGCCTTCAGTCTGAAACCCCACAGGGCCACGTGCCCTCCAAGGACTCTGAGAACATGTCTGTTCCTTGCCTCTGTCAGTTTCTGCTGAGAGCTGCTCAGTGCAGGACTCCAGTCACTGCCTCCATCTTCAGATCACCACCTTCTGTGTGTTGAATCTCCCTTTGCCTTTCTCTTATAAGGGCATTTGTGATTGCATGTAAGACCGCTTGCTTAATCCAGCATAATCTCCTTTGCTCAGGATCCTTAATTACATCCACGAAGACCCTTTTTCCAAATAAGGTAACATTCATTCATAGGTTCTGAGAACTGGATGAGAATGTCCTCTAGGGGAGGGCCATTTTCCAGCCTACCACAGACATGGATGATTATTGTCATTTTACAGTTCAGCAAACTAAGTGAGAAGATTAACCCATGGTCACACAGCTAGTGACAGAGACCACATTGAAATCAAATCTTGCAGTAAACTCAAGACACTTCAATTCTGTCATGTGGCATCCCAAAAGTCCCTCTGGCAGAGAAAGAGAGAACGTCTCCCCAGCTCTCAAAGAGTGCAGTCTACATGGGGCATTCTGGGACGTTCCAGATAAACTTAGTCAACTACTTGCCAAGGGCTACTTAACCATTTCGTGACTGAGCCACCACACGAGCCAAGCCCTGGAAGCAAAGCGGTTAGAGAAGCTTCCTGTTATGTGACCACCTGGCTCTGTCCCAAGTAGCACCGGTAAAGGTAAAGAACCCGCCTGCCAGTGCAGGAGACATAAGAGATGCAGGTTCGATCCCTGGGTCTGAAGATCCCCTGGAGGAGGAAATGGCAACCCACTCCAGTATTCTTGCCTGGAGAATCACACAGATGGAGGAGCCTGGTGGGCTACAGTCCGTGGGACAGCAAAGGGTCGGTCACGAGTGAAGCAACTAGGCACACACTGGATCTGCCACTCTACAAGGATGACACTTGTCACCGCCCTCCAACTGTCACCGCCCTCCAACTGGTTTTCCTCCTCCCTTCAAAGAGAGCAGGATTAAACAATAAAGACTTTCTGGAAGCAATGAAACGGTAAGCCATAGAAAACAAACATGGTTGCCAAAGCGGGGAGGGAGGAATAAATTAGGAGTTTGCGGGTAAAATAAGCATGTTACTATATATAAAATAGATAACCAACAAGGACCTACTGTACAGCACAGGGAAAGTGAAAGTGAAGTCGCTCAGTCGTGTCTGACTCTTTGCAACCCCATGGACTGTAGCCCACCGGTCTCCTCTGTCCACGGGATTCTCCAGGCAAGAACACTGGAGTGAGTTGCCATGCCCTTCTCCAGGGGATCTTTCCAATCCAGGGATCAAATTTGGGTCTTCCATATTGCAGGCAGATTCTTTACCATCTGAGCCATGAGGAAAGCCACTCTACTCACTATCTTGTAATAACTGATAATGGAAGAGAATGCTTTTAGAAAAGAATGTATGTATTTATACATACATATGTATAACTGACTCACTTTATTGTACAACGGAAACTGATACAACATCGTAAATGAACTTTTCAATAATTTTTTTTTTTTAAAGCAAACCAAACTCAAAAGGCACAGATATCTGTGAAGCAGCAGGGAGAAGAAGAGAGTACAAGTTTGTTGGAGGCAGAAACATAAGGCCTGGGCAGGAAACAGGATCAGGCTGGCTGGACTAGAAGACTTC
The DNA here is from genome assembly GCA_006408695.1 of Aepyceros melampus. Lineage (NCBI taxonomy): Eukaryota > Metazoa > Chordata > Mammalia > Artiodactyla > Bovidae > Aepyceros > Aepyceros melampus. The sequence goes on from SJXQ01005088.1 coordinate 277,632, forward strand.
TGCTGGTGGTTCTGTAGGGGAAAATGTGTGTTTTCACAGAAAATGACATATTGTCCACAGTAAGCCCTCCCACCTTATCTGATCTGACTCTGGGAATTGTTTATACTCTATAAACTGTAGATAACTGATAACAGTGCCAAATAATTCTTGCCTGTAGACATGCAAATGAATTTTTTCCACTGGGAGAACAACCCTCCTTACCCTATTGGAAAAAAAAAAAAAAAGCAACTAGTTCTGTCTCTATTTGTAGATTCATTTAATATGTCTGATTTCTAAATGCTCCTGTTCTTTGAACTGGTTGTAACATCACAGTTGTTTCTTCACTCAAGGAGTTAAATAAAACCTTTAATATGAGTTTATCTTTGTACCTGTATAAGAATCATTTTTTATTTCCAATTTTTTTAAACAGTTCAAAGAAGAGAGTCCTGAATGGCCAGAGCTAGAAAATACCTTTAAGTTCAATGTGTTCATCTAATTCAATGTGTTTTACTCAAGAGGAAACTGAGGCTCAGATAGAGAGTAAGACCTGTCTGAGGACCTGGGGAGGGGCGGGGGTAGCAGAGCCTGGACTAGAACATGACACCATATTCATAGTCCCACATACCTGGGTTCCTCCCATAGCTAGCCCCTAATAAGTGCATGGCTCCAGCAAGATACTTACCTCAAAGAGCCTCACTTTCCAGATCAGTGTACCTACTTCAAATCACTCACACCCTGGGTTGCCTTGAGGGCAAATGACATCATGAATGTAAAGCAACAAGAAAGAATCTTAATGACAAGTGCTCAAAAAATGTCAGATAATAGGATTTTTCAGCTGTATATTTTCACCCTGCTTATTTAACTTAAATGCAGAGTATATCATGCAAAATGCTGGGCTGGATGAAGCACAAGCTGAAATCAAGATTGTCGGGAGAAACATCAATAACCTCAGACATACAGATGACACCACGCTTATGGCAGAAAGCAAAGAGGAGCTAAACAGTTTCTTGATGAAGGTGAAAAAAGAGAGTGAAAAAGTTGGGCTTAACACTTAACATTCAAAAAACTAAGACCATGGCATCCAGTCCCATCACTTCATGGCAAATAGATGGGGAAACAATAGAAACAGCAACAGACTTTATTTTCTTGGGCTCCAAAGTCACTGTGGACAGTTACTGCAGCCATGAAATAAAAAGATGCTTGCTCCTTGGAAGAAAAGCTATGAACCTAGACAGTGTATTAAAAAGCAGAGACATCACTTTGCCAACAAAAGTCTGTCCAGTCAAAGCTATGTTTTTTCCGTAATCATGTATGGATATGAGAGTTGGGCTGTGAAGAAAGCTGAGTGCTGAAGAATTGATGCTTCTGAACTGTGGTGTTGGAGAAGACTCTTGAGAGTCCCTTGGATTGCAAGGAGATCCAACCAGTCCATCCTAAAGGAAATTCAGCCCTGAATATTCATTGAAAGGACTGATGCTGAAGTTCCAATACTTTGGTCAACTGATGCAAAGAGCTGACTCATTAGAAAAGACCTTGATGATGGGAAAGATTGAAGGCAGGAGGAGAAGGGGACGACAGAGGATGAGATGGTTGGATGGCATCACCGACTCAATGGACATGAGTTTGAGCAAGTTCCAGGAGTTGGTGATGGACAGGGAAGCCTGGTGTGTTGCAGTCCATGGGGTCTCAAACAGTCGGACACAGCTGAGTGACCGAACAACAGCAAAAGTCCTGAGATGGATAGGAGGGCAGAGAGGCTGTGGCTGAAGTCATTCAGTGAAATGACTGGATTTTACAGTTGTCTTGTGGTAAATTATCATGTCATTATTCCATCATGTCTATCTGTCTCTTCTCCTGTAGGACAAATGCATTGAGGATAAGGATGCCCACCTTCTCTTGGATAAATCCTCTCTATGTCTGGGCACTGCATTGCTTTACATGCATCTTCTCATTTAATCCTCAGAAAACCTAAGGGGATAGGCAATATTATTTGGCTCCTATAGTGAAGATTGTGAGCTACCTGTTCAACATCCATTATCCCTTTCTTCCTTACTAAGTGTACTCCAATTTTATTCAGAGCTGCAAAGGACCCAGATAAAACATTCTATCTCTCAACACCTCTTGTAAGTAGGGATGGTCACATAGCCAAGTTCTAGCCATGAAATGCAAGAATTTTGTGAGCTGGGTTTTGAGAAACATTCTTTAAAATGAAACTGACTTCTTACCTTCCATTGTGTCTGTTAGTCACTCAATCATGTCTGACTCTTTGTAACCCCATGGACGGGGGTCCGCCAGGCTCCTCCATCCATGGGATTTTCCAGGCAGAATACTGGAGTGAGTTGCCATTCCCTTCTCCAGGGGATCTTCCTGACCCAGGGATCGAACTCCAGTTTCCCACATTGTAGGCAGATGCTTTACCATCTGAGCCACTATGTTTCCTCTATATTCCTACAAAAAAAACTTTAATGTGGTAATTGGAGCTGAAGCAGCAATGTCATGACCACACATTAAAAATGAAGAAAGTAGCCACGCACTAAGGAAGAAAGGGAGAAGGATCCTGAGTCACTGTTAAATTATGCAAATACCATACAAGCCCTGGTCTGCCTGTTCACTGACCTTTCCAAGTGAGAAAAGTAAAACTCTAATTTGTTCAAGTACCATTTGTGGGCTTTTCTTCTTCCTATCAGCTGAATGCCATTTCTAACTACTTCTTTATTTCCAGTTGAGAAAACTTCATCTCAGAAAATTAAAAAGACTTCTCAAGGTCACATATTTAGTAAATATGAGATCTGAGAGTGTTACCAGGTGTTCTTAACCATGTGGCTTCACTGCCTCCTTCGTAGAATGCAGGTCCATGTTGGAGACTTTGAGCCCAACACATTTCCACTGGAGTGGAATTGATCTGGCTATTATAAGGCTGGCCAAAGTTCATCATCCTTCCCTCTTCTTGTCACCTTCCATCTAAACCAGCATTCTTTGGGGCTCATAAACATTAAAGAGATTATCAGGATCTGGACTGGGAGAAAGGACTCAGTTTCTCCATTTGTGCAAAGAATAGCTCACACTAAGTGATCTCTAGAACCTGAATGTCATTGCAGGATATCAGCTCTGACACTCTGCAATGTTACTGTCATACCAGAGTACGGTTTCATAAGTCACCAGGCAAAGGAGTTTCTCTGAAGTCTCTGAGTCCTACCTTGGCTTATCCAATACATGAATCTCCTCTACAGCATCTCATGACTGATTTCCTGCTCTTTACTTATATTTTTCCAATTCTTTTAAATAATTTTTAATTCCAGCGTAAAGAATAGTACCTGTTACCATTTGATAAGTTTATCAAATGAAAAACAACTGAACAATCTAATATAATACATCCAAATTTATTCAGGGACAACTCTAGACAAAAGGTAAATTAGGTCCATGAAAAAATCATTAGAAAAGACCTTCATGCTGGGAAAGACTGAAGGGAAAAGGAGAAGGAAGAAGCAGAGAATGAGATGGTTAGATGGCAGCACCAACTGAATGGATATGAATTTCAGCAAGCTCCAGGAGATAGTGGAGGACAGAGGAGTGTGCCATGCTGCAGTCTGTAGGGTCGCAAAGAGTGGACATGACTTACAGACTGAAGAACAACAACAGCTAGGCAAAACGAAGTTCTATATCATATAACTTTTAAACTCACATTAAAAAATAATTGTATCAATAGCAGCAATTACCACTTATCAAGTGATCATCAGATGTCAAGCACTATACTAACGTCTTAATGGGCATTCTCTCATAGAGTTGAAATTTTCCTACCTATCATTTCAACCCACTGGTTATAATTCCACCCATCTAGAGGTCTTGCTTTGTGACTGGCACTATGCCACGTACTTTACATAGCTTGTGTTATTTAATATCTTCAATAAATGTATGAGGTAAATATCATCATCTCCATTCACTAATGAAAAAAGATCAGGAAGTTTAAATAACTAGCCCGAGAAGACAGTAATGAGTGTCTTGATTAAAACCAGGTTGTTAGCATAGGAGCTCATGTACCTAATCACAGTGCAGTCCTGCATCCCAGTGACGAGGAGGACTTAGCACTCGCCACATGGAAGAATCCAGCTAAACTGCAACTAAGGGATACAACAAGCCTCTGCTCTAAGACCTCTCAGGTAGCAAAGTGAGAATGGGAAAGGCAGTGAGAGTTGTTCACTTTGCAACCCATAGACAGAGGGCCTGAAGAACTAAGGACAGAAGTTCATAACATTGGACAGGAGGCAGTGACCAAAACCATCCCAAAGAAAACGAAACGTAAGAAGGCAAAATATTTGTCTGAGGAGGACTTACAAATAGCTGAGAAAAGAAGAGAAGTGAAAAGCAAAGAGAAAAGGAAAAATACACCCATCTGAATGCAAAGTTACAGAGAATAGCAAGGAGAGATAAGAAAGCCTTCTTAAGTGAACAAGGCAAAGAAAAAGAGGAAAACAAAAGAATGGGAAAGACTAGAGATCTTCAAGGAAATTAAAGATACTAAGGGCTCCCCTTGTAGCTCAGTTGGTAAAGAATCTACCGACAATGCAAGAGACCTGGGTTCGATTCCTGGGTTGGGAAGATCCCCTGGAGAAGGAAATGGCAACCCACTCCAATATTCATGCCTGGAGAATCCCATGGACTGTAGCCTTCCAGGCTCCTCTATCCATGAGGTCACAAGAGTAGGACATGACTTAGTGACTAAACCATCACCACCAGAAATACCAAGGGAACATTTTGTGCAAAGATGGGCACAATAAAGGACAGACACAGCAAGGACCTAACAGAAATAGAACAGATTAAGAAGAGGTGAGAAGAATACACAGAAGAACTGTACAAAAAGATATTAATGACTGGGATAACCATGATGGTGTGATCACTCACCTAGAGCCAGATACCCTGGGGCGTGAAGGAAAGTGGGCCTAGGAAGCATCACCAGGAACACAGCTAGTAGAGGGGATGGAATTCCAGTTGAGCTATTTCAGATCCTAAAGGATAATACTATTAAAATGCTGTACTCAATATGCCAGCAAATTTGGAAAAGCTCAGCAAATTTTGGAAAGCCTGGTAATGGCCAAAGGACTGGACAACATCAGTTTTTATTCCAATCTCAAAGAAAGACAATACCAAAGAATGCTCAAAGAACCGCACAGTTGCACTCATCTCACATGCTAATAAAATAATGCTCAAAATTCTCCAAGCCAGGCTTCAACAGTACATGCACTGTGAACTTCCAGCTGTTCAAGCTGGATTTAGAACAGGCAGAAGAACCAGAGATCAAATTGCCAACATCTGTTGGATCATACAAAAAGCAAGCGAGTTCCAGGAAAACATCAACTTCTGTTTTATTGAAAGCCAAAGCCTTTGACTATTTCAATTCAGTTCAGATCATAGCACAGTCGTGTCTGACTCTTTGCGACCCCATGAATAGCAGCACACCAGGCCTCCATGTTCATCACCAACTCCTGGAGTTCACTAAGACTCACGTCCATGGACTCAGTGATTCCATCCAGCCATCTCATCCTCTGCCTTCCTCCTGCCCCCAATCCCTCCCAGCATCAGAGTCTTTTCCAATGAGTCAACTCTTCGCATGAGGTGGCCAAAGTACTGGAGTTTAAGCTTTAACATCATTCCCTCCAAAGAAATCCCAGGGCTGATCTCCTTCAGAATGGACTGGTTGGATCTCCTTGCAGTCCAAGAGACTCTCAAGAGTCTTCTCCAACACCATCAAGTTCAAAAGCATCAATTCTTCGGCGCTCAGCTTTCTTCACAGTCCAACTCTCACATCCATACATGACCACAGGAAAAACCATAACCTTGACTAGATGGACCTTTGTTGGCAAAGTAACATCTCTGCTTTTCAATGTGCTATCTAGGTTGGTCATAACTTTTCTTCCAAGGAGTAAGTGTCTTTTAATTTCATGGCTACAATCACCATCTGCAGTGATTTTGGAGCCCCCAAAAATAAAGTACCATCTCTTTCAGAATTTTCCACACAACAATTATGGAAAATTCTTAAAGAGGTGGGCATACCAGACCACCTTACCTGCCTCCTGAGAAATCTGTATACAGGTCAAGTAGCAATAGTTAGAACTGGACATGGAGCAACAGACTGGTTCAAAATTGGCAAACGAATGTGTCAAGGCTGTATATTGTCACTGTGTTCATTCAACTTATATGCAGAGTACATCATGTGAAATCCTGGGCTGTATGAAACGCAAGCTGGAATCAAGACTGTCGGGAGAAATATCAACTTCAGATATGGTGATGATACCACCCTTATGGCAGAAAGCAAAGAGGAACTAAAGAACCTTTTGATGAAGGCAAAAGAGGAGATTGAAAAAGCTGGCTTAAAATTGCACATTCAGAAAACTAAGGTCATGGCATCCAATCTCACATTTCATGGCAAATAGATGGGGAGACAACAGAAACAGTGACAGACTTTATTTTTGGGGGGGGTCTAAAATCACTGCAGATGGTGACTGCAGCCATAAAATTAAAAGATGCTTATTCCTTGGAAGAAAAGCTATTACCAACCTAGACAGCATATTAAAAAGCAGAGACATTACTTTGCCAACAAAGGTCTGTCTAGTCAAAGCTATGATTTTTCCAGTAGTCATGTATGGATGTGAGAGTTGGACTATAAAGAAAGCTGAGCAGCGAAGAATTGATGCTTTTGAACTGTAGTGTTGGAGAAGACTCTTGAGAGTCCCTTGGACTGCAAGGAGATCCAACCAGTCAATCCTAAAGGAAATCAATCTTGAATATTCATTGGAAGGACTGATGCTGAAGCTGAAACTCCAATACTTTGGCCACCTGATGCCCAGAATTGACTCCTTAGAAAAGACCCTAATGCTGGGAAAGATTGAGGGCAGGAGGAGAAGAGGATGACAGAGGATGAGATGGCTGGATGGCATCGCTGACTCTATGGACATGAGTTTGAGCAAGCTCTGGGTGTTGGTGATGGACAGGGAGGCCTGGCATGCTGCAGTCCATGGGGTCTCAAAGAGTCAACATGACTGAGCACCTGAACTGAACTGAACTGACTGGACAGTAAGGAGATCAAACCAGTCAATCTTAAAGGAAATGAACCCTGAATATACTTTGGAAGGACTGATGATAAAGCAGAAGCTCCAATACTTTGGCCACCTGATGTGAAGACTCTACTCATTGGAAAAGACCTTGATGCTGGGGAAATACTGAGGGCAGGAGGAGAAGGGGTGACAGAAGGTGAGATAGTTGGATGGCATCACCAACTCAATGGACATGAGTTTGAGCAAACTCCGGGAGATGGTGAAGAACAGGGGAGCCTGCTGTGCTGAAGTCCATGGGGTTGCAAAGAGTCAGACATGACTTAGTGGCTGAACAACAAGCAGGCCTGTACTTGCTGTCTAAAGGCTCTAATTCACTCTTTGCCAAGCAGCTCCACCTTTAGGACTCACCATCCTGTAGGAGGTGATGGCAAATAAGCCTGCCTGAAGCTGGACAAGAGAATCCTGCCACACAATGATACATGCAAACATACCAAGTCCTACAGTCCTAACAAGGCCCAGAGAGAGGAGCCTGGCTCTCCTTCTACCTTGAAGCATTGAAGGCAATCCACATTTGCATCTAAAAGATCCTTTCCCTTCTCTGGGACTCTAGCTATACTTTACTGTTACATAAGACCAGCAGTTCACAAATACACAAGACCAGCAGGTCCTGGTCCCAGGACCCCTTTACACTCCCTAAAATCCCTGAAGATCCCAAAGAGCTTGGTTTGTGTAGGTTCTATCTATCTATTTCACTGAATTAGAAATTCAAATTGGGAACTAAAAAAAATTATTTATTGTAATACAATCCAACAATAAGCTATGAACAAAAATAACATATTTTTGTGAAAAGTAACTGTGTTTCCCAAACTGCACACACAAAAAACCACTGGGAAGCACAGGATTGTTTTGCTTTTTTGCAAAGCTCTTTAATGTCTGGTTTAATAGAAGATAGTTGGATTCTTATATATGCTTCTGTATTCAGTCTGTTGCAATACATAAGTCATATTGCCTCTAGAAAACTCAACTGTACATTCATGAGGGAATGAGTGAAAAAGGCAAATAATGAAAATAGTTTTGACTCTGCACGTCAAAGTGTCCCCAGACTATACTCTGAGAATTTCTGCCCTAAGCCAATCACATAACATGCTGCACTTTCCTGCTGTTTGTGCCTTCTCTCTGAGCTTCTAGCCAGGCCTATATTTTTTTCTTTTTTAATTTATTTTTACTGAGGCATAGCTGATTTACAATGTTGTGCTAATTTCTGCTGTAAAGTGATTTAGTTATATACATACAGACATTCTTTTTCATATTCTTTTCCATTATGGTTTATCACAGGATATCAAATATGGATCCCTATGCTATACTGTAGGACCCTGTTGCTTATTTATTCTGTATGTAATAGTTTGATCTGCTAATCCCGAATTCCTAATCCATCCCTCTTGACAACCACAAGTCTGTCGTCTATGTCTGTGAGTCTCTTTCTGTTTCATTTGTGTCATGTTTTAGATTCCACATGTAAGTGATACCACATGGTATGTTTTTCCCTTTCTGACTTCACCTAGGGTAATAATCTTTAGAGGCATCCTGTTCCTGAAAAGTGCATGACTTCATTCTTTTTTATGGCGGAGTAGCAGTCCATTGTGTGTTGTTGTTGTTCAGTCATCCAGTTGTTTAGTCATCCATCTGACTCTTTGCAACGCCATGGACTGCAGCACGCCAGGCCTCTCTGCCCCTCGCTATCTCCCAAAGTATGCCCAAGTTCATGTCCAGTGAATGTGTGTGTATATATATATATACAAATACACACGTCCTGACTATTATGTGTAGTGCTGCTGTGAACAGAAGAGAGCATGCATCATTTTGAGTTAAGAGTTTTCTCTGGAGATACATGGTCAAGCCCATCATGACTGTTACCTTCCTAAGACTCAGGCTCTGATTCTGCATTCCTCTACCCACAGGTTGGGAAAATTTTCCGCCTTCTTTGAATTCTAAAAGTGCTTTGTTTCTACCTTTCGTGTGTTACACATCAGTTGGTAGTTTGTGAGGGAGTCATCCAGCCACATTTTATGCAACAATGTAAATCAACCACATTAAAAAAAAAAAATTCCCACTGCTCATAGGTTACACTTCTAACTGGTTATCAGGCTTTCAAAGTCCTTGGTGATCTGGGTCTTCCTTAACTCTCCACCCCATTTCACAGCATTCTCCCCACCCTGCCTTGGCTGGTGGCCTCCTTTCTTCTTCCTAGGACCTGCCAGCCTCCCCCCCACCTCTGGAATGCTCTCCTGATACTCTTTAGAAGGCTGACTCACTCTTAGCCTTCAGCTCTCAATGCAAATGTACGTCTTCAAAGAGGAGCTCAGTGACCACCCTGTTCAACATGGCCTCACCGAAACCTCCTTGCTCATCACTCTATTTCTTTCATGTGCTTCTGATGAGTCATAATTATTTATTTGTGGAGTTTTTGTATGTCTTCCTTATAACCTCCACGAGGCAGAAATTTTGTAGGGTGTTTTTCACCACTGTGTGACACTACATACGGCACTCAGCACTTGTAGGTACTCAATAAATATGAAATAGGTACTGAATAAATAAATTACTGGTCCAGGGTTTGGTAAATGGTATAAATGGGCTTCCCAGGTGGCATTAGTAAAGAACCTGCCTGCCAATGCAGGTGGCACATAAGAGACACGAGTTTGATTCCTGGGTCAGGAAGATCCCCTGAAGAAGTGCATGGCAACCTGCTCAGTACTCTTGCCAGAGCATCCCATAGAGAGAGGAGACTGGTGGGCTACTGTCCACGGGGTCACACAGAATCAGACACGACTGAAGCGACTTAGCACGTATGCACATAAGGTAAGTCCCCATACCTGCTGCAGTATCAGAAAAGGAAAAGGACAGTGACCGCACTGAGGCCTGAGGGTGAAATATGTAATCTCATTGTCAGGATTCCACCTGGCAATTTCCACAGCTCACACACTCAATGATCTTTCTCAAGTGTAAACTAGTCCCTTATGGTCTCCTCCAGTCTTTCCCGGCTGATTCTATTCTAGCATTAATGGCTATCACTATGTCCTCAGTCCACCCTCTCCTTAATTCTTTGCTGCTTCTCCAGCTTTTCCTACTAGGAAAAAAGGGGAAAAAAAAGTCTTTCTCCAAGAGTGCTAATTGCTACAAGGACACAGGCAGGAATTAGCAAAACTTGTAAGAATTCTGAAATCGTACAGAGATTTTTAATTATAGTCCTTGGTTCATAACTTCTCACTCTATTAAGAGGTAGCTTCATGGGGCTTCTGTCTGTCCTGAGAAATGGACTCACCAAACTTCTTTCCAAAACAACTTCACATCTTAGCCTGATAAGATCATCCTTGTCTCAAATAGACACCTTGTATTTCAAGGGTTTTTTGTACAGTGGCATCCCCCATTCTCTGGGGTCTGCCATTCTCTCTTCACTGCCTGTTGCTTATGGCTGGTAGGCAAAGATGGCTCTTACAATTGGTCAAAGGCAACCACTGGTGTATCAGCAACCAGCTAACATATCAAAATAATCATCTTCTGTGCCCTTTTTGGCCAGAATTCCAGTGTGTGCCCTCTCCCAGGCACTTCAGAAATCCTTGCCAGTGAATTGATTGAATTGTAGAGAGCTATGCTCAGTTGGTCTTTACGGTTATAATACTTTCAAAGCTTGTAAACATGCTTGAGATTACAGTACAGTGGGTGATGTTATATGCATGCAGACTGGGAGAAACAGCTTCTAGCCATTTAAAATGTTTATCACATCCTAAAGAAATTCCATTCCACTGCCTTTTACCATGAAAGTGCCAGCATGCTGGAAGGTGGGGGAGAATTATCTACCCATGTCCACTGTCAGTATCCCATCTTGAACTTCTTTATTGTCATTGTTTGGCTGTGAGCTGTTTGGCAAGCTGTTTTGAAAGGCTCCAGGTTGTTAAATTCAAGAAACTCATGTAAGAAGCTGAGAGAAGAACAATCACAGCAACAATAAAACACAGGCTCATCCTGGCATGGTACGTTCCCTCTCCTGTTCCATCCCTCTCCGCTAGACATTGCCCCTGCCTCGAGCAAGCAGGAGATCTGCACTTCATTGATGGAACCCGGTATGCTGTGCCTGCAGGGCCCCTATTGGTATTGCTCAAGGACTGTCTGGGCCAGGCCAAGAGAGCCGAACTAGATGCTTAAGAAGCAGAGAGACGGTGGTCAGCCCACATGCGGGAAGAGCACATAAAGCCTTAGGGTTTTCAGGATCCTTCTACATTCATTGCATTAAGTGATTCTTATAGGAAACCTGCAAGGATATCTCTCCTTAAAAAGAGCAGGAAGCCGATTGAGAAAGGTTCAGTGATTTGCCGAAGATCACAGAGCAAACAGATACAAAGCACCAGTTCTCAAGCCTAAGGATGCTGACTTCTGATGCAAGCCTTTCACATTAATAATAATCAACCCTGTTTGCACATATGTGACAGCCAAAGGTTAATATAGCTGTTATACATAGATGCCCGCCCAATACCCGACCCTAAATTTCACCTTTCAGAGGGAATCTCAGTTTTGTTCAAGGCAACAACAAGCCCAGTTATGGAAGACAAATAATTGATTCAAGCCAGTGGTTCTCAAAACTGAGAGTATCAGAATTACCCAGAGACTTTGTTAAAACACAGATCTCCTGTTGAATATATCCTTTGCAAATGTTTTCTCCCGTTCAGCGGATTTTCTTTTCATCTTGTTGATGGCTTCCTTTGCTGTGCATAAGCTTTTAAGTTTAATTAGGTCCAATTCATTCATTTATTATTTTATTTGCCTCTGAGAAGACAAATCTAAAATAATATTGGTGCTTAGCTCAGTCGTATCCAACTCTTTGCAACCCCATGGACTTTAGCCTGCCAGGCTTCTCTGTTCCTGGGATCCTCCAGGCAACAATATTGAAGTGGGTTGTCATGCCCTCCTCCCAGGGATCTTCCCGACCAAGGGATCAGCCTCAGCGTCTCCTGCACTGCAGGCAGTTTCTTTACCACTGAGCCAATAGGGAAGCCTACACAAAAATATTTCTATGACTTAAAGAGTACCTTGTCTATGTTCCCTTCTAGGAGTTTTTTAATTTCCAGTTTTACGTTTAGGCCTTTAGTCCATTTTGAGTTTATTTGTGTATATGGTGAGAGACAGGGTCTAAAAGGGGGCTAATATCCAAAATATACAATCAGCTTATACAACTCAGTATCAGAAAAACAAACAACTCAAATTTAAAATGGGCAGAAGACCTAACAGACAGTTTTCCAAAGAAGATACACTGTTGGCTAACATGCACATAAAAAATGCTCACCGTCGCTAACCATCAAAGTGAAAATAAAATGTCATCTCACACTTTTAAGAATGGCTATCATGAAAGAGACCACAAATAACAGATATTGGGTTGGATGTGGAGAAAAGGAAATCTCATACACTGTTGGTGGGAATGTAAACTGGTACAGTCACTATGGAAACAGTATGGGGATTCCTCAAAAAGCTAAACATTGGACTACCATCTGACCCAGCAATTCCACTCCTGGGTATATGTCTGAAGGAAATGAAAATACTAACTCAAAAAGATGCAAGCATCATAATGTTCATTATGCCACTATTTAAAACAGCTGAGACATGGAAGCAATCAAAATGTTCATCAACAGATGAAAGGATAAAGAAGTTGTGGTAGAAATAAAACACACACACACAATGGACTGTTACTCAGTCACATAAAAGAGTGAAATGTTGCCATTTGCAACAACATAAGTATACCTAGAGGGCATTATGATTAGTGCAATAAGCCAGACACAGAAAGACAAATCTTCTATGTTATCACTTATATGTGGAATCTAAAAAATCAAACAAATGACTGAATATAACAAAATAGAAACAGACTCACAGATACAGAGAACAAAGTAGTGATTACCAGTGAAGGGAGAATGAGAAGGGGCAAGATAGGGGTTCAGACTACTATATAAAATAAGCAACAAACTAATGTATAAAATAAATAAGCACAAGGTATATTGTATATCACAGAGAAATATAGCCAGTATTGTATAATAACTTTAAATGGAGTACCATCTATAAAAATATTGAAACACTATGTTGTACACCTGGAACTAATGTGATACTATAAATCAACCATACTTCAATAAAACACACACACACACACACACATCACTATCCCTACTCTTGAGAGTTCTGATTCAATACGTCTGGGGTGGGGCCTAAGAATTTGCCTGCCTATCAAGCTCCCAAGTCATGATGATTCTATTGGTCTGAAGGACTCTCTTAGAGAATCACTTGGACAATATAATCATGGCAGTCCTGATCTCCAGCTCCCTTGTAGCCATGTATGGTTGTGGATACAAGCAGTTCTGTCAGTAAAGTAGTAAGAGATGTTTGCTGGGAACTTCCAGGAACATTGTGAACATTGTGCTTTCTTAACAAAAAGGAAGAATATGGTTAGTGCCACCTTATCCCTTTTCCTGCTTTGGGCAGTAGTTGATGTCTGGAATTGTAGCAAGCATCCTATGTCTATTAGTCAGCAAGACAGCATTGTGGGGTTGCAGGAAGGAGAGGTTGCAAAAAAGAAGAGTCTAGGTCACTCATGACATATATGAACCCTGGACCAACTACCTCCAAATCTCCTTCTGTTTAGGAAGTTAGACAACCAAACATCATATTGCTTAAACATCATTAGATTAAGGATCAGGTACATTGTTATTTATAACTAAAAGCAATCATGACCTATACAAAACGTTTCTGCAAAACAATTTTTTAATCAGACAGTGGAAATTGGTGCCTCCCAGTCTGCAAAGGGCTCTTCACATCCATCAGGACATTCAGTCAACCCCAGAGTAACCAAGATGTTGGCATAAAACAATTTTCTGTTTTCTGGGAGGGATGCCTTACTTCAAAAGTTTGCAGTCCACTGCCAAAAATAAACTACACTTTGAAAAACACTATGCCTGATGGGCTACAGTTCAGAGGGTTGCAAAGAGTCAGACACGATTGTAGCAACTTAGCACACATGCACACACGTGCTAGAAAACATGTTGTCTAAAATTAATACTGAATGAAAGATGTAGGCCAGAAGTGAGGAAAACTGCCTAGAGATGGAGGCTTAGTTCAAACTTGTCCTTATAGACCCACCATGGCTGATACACAGCAATTGCCTCTAAAGACTGGATTCATTAAGCAAAACAAAACTTGACCTTCTATACACATGTTGCCCGATTAAAGAAATGACCTGTCACTAAGTATTCCAGAAGGTGTCCCAAAGGGCAAAGGATCCATTAAATGCTTCTCCTAGAAGTACAAAACACGTGCTGATGTTGGAGTCCTCGAAGAAGTCCTACAGTAGAAGAATCCATTGTGTTCCATTTAATGCAAACTTTCCCAAACTTACTTAGCCCACGTTTTCCACCATGATATCTACTACTCTTTCAAAACACTTTGAGGATGCTGACTTAATAAAATAGTGATCAAAAATGACTCTGCCTGTGGCATGAGTAACACAAAGAAAAACTATTAAATATAGCAGCTGATCTGTTGGGCTTCAAAACCCCAGTTCTGTCATACACAGCCATGGATTCTAAAATGTAATTTTTTCCCACATTTATCATTTTGGAAAGTCATCTCTTAGTGTAACTGGCAGTATTTCTTTTTCTCAGTGTAAATAAAATAATGGTGAATCTTACAGTCAACACCACCATTAGTTACTTATCAAACTGGTAAAGCATTGTATATGACTTTGAGCTAGTTACTCTACCAGGGTGAGCCTCAGTTTCCTTGTTGGTAAAACTGGGATATTAAAGGCCTCATAGGGTGGATATGAAAATGAAATAATGTAAGAAAACTGGTCTCAATCTTCTCTAGGGAAGATCCCCTAGAGAACAGAAAGACTACCCACTCCAGTATTCTTGCTTGTAGAATTCCATGGACAGAAGAGCCTGGTGGGTCCACGGGGTCACAAAAAGTCAGACATGATTGACTGAGTGATTAACACGCCACAATGTAAGTGCTCAGTAAAATGCTAGTCATCCTGATAAAAATTTTAGAAACTCTGAAAATGCTCCCTGTTCCCCAAGTCCCTTCCTCACCCATCATTAATTCTTTCTTTAACAATGAATATTTCCCCCAAGAGATGTTAAAATGCAAATCCTTCAGGGAGAGAGAACCACAGGCTGGCAGTCATGCTCAAGAATAAAGACTAATGAAATACCCTCTTTTGCAGGCAGAGTTTGACAGAGAGAGCGGAAGGAGGTCCCAAGGCACAAAGGCATGTGAAGGCAGGGAAAGAAACCAGGCCACATCTAGTGAGGGAAAAGAGCGGTGAGGGTGGAGGCATGTTCTGCACAGCTTTCCTCAGTGTTGAATCCAGATTTGTTTCCCCTGAGAGCCTCAGATTACTCTTTGCTTGGAAACCGAGCATCCCCCAGAGGCATCAGCCCTTCAGAGGGCATCAGGTGTTCATGAATAGCCTCCCAAATGTGAGAAACCAGACACTGGGGAGGCTACAGGAAGGGGAGGGGGTGGTGGAGCAGAGACAAAAGATGGAGGTGACCAGAGGCCAGTTTTGTGTCTTCATTCTGCTGGATATTTAGGCTAAGAAGCCAGAAGCAGGAAATCATCTGAACACTGAAAATTCTTAAAACTTAAAAACTACTGTTGAAAACCCAACACCAAACTGAAGAAATCTCTTCTCTCATTCCTTTGACAAACATTTAATTGCAAGTCAATATGTCCTTCATCAGAGAAGGCAATGGCACCCCACTCCAGTACTCTTGCCTGGAAAATCCCATGGACAGAGGAGCCTGGTGGGCTGCAGTCCATGGGGTCGCTAAGAGTCAGACACAACTGAGCGACTTCACTTTGACTTTTCACTTTCATGCACTGGAGAAGGAAATGGCAACCTACTCCAGTGTTCTTGCCTGGAGAATCCCAGGGATGGGGGAGCCCAGTGGGCTGCCGTCTATGGGGTCACACAGAGTCGGACACGACTGAAGCGACTTAGCAGCAGCAGCAGCATGTCCTTCATCAAGGTTCTCTGGTGGTGCAGTGGAATCTGCCTGCAATGCAGGAGACACAGTTTCGATCACTGGGTCAGGAAGATCCCCTGGAGAAGGAAATGGCAACTCACTCGAGTATTCTTGCTGGGAAAATCTCATGGACAGAGGAATCTGGCGGGCTGCAGTCCATGGGGTCACTAACAGTCAGACACGACTGAGCACACACACAGACACACATACATGCACACCTGCCCTTCATCAGCAGCGTCCTTTAAATGAATGGGGTCATCTTTCTGATGGAGCCCTTTTTCTTTTCCTAAGGAATCTTCAAAAAATATAACTGAGGAGGAGCAAAGAAGAAATATTTAAAGGATCAAGGACAAGTCTCAGAGGCACATGAGCTCTAAGAGGTCCTAGCCATTTGCTGACTGCTTGGCCTTGGACAATTCACTTAACTTCACTGAGGTTCACCTGCAAGGCAAAGACAATGTCTTTCACCTTGTCTGCTGCATGAAGATGACATAAATATCAATTGAAATAATACAGGTGAAAGGCTCAACAAAAAAATAAGTAACTGAAAGAGGCAAGACAAACTATTGAAGATTAAAATTTATATTTCCTTTGTTCTAATAATTCCATATTTTAGAATTCAAACCTATAAAAATATCTGTATGAAAGGAATTATGTACACAGATGTTTATTACAGTTCAGTTGGTATAGGAAAGGATGGAGGAAAGCAAAAGGAGAAAAAATTTGAAAGTTATTTGAATGTTCCTCAATAGTGGACTGACAACATAAATTTCTGGTATGTATCCATATGATGAAATATTATGAAGGTATTATTATTTGAGTGAGATTTATATATCCTGACCTAGAGCATTTCCTCTGATATGTCTTTAAGTCAGAAAAGCAAGTAATATGTACAGTCTGGTTCTATTATCTTATTTTAAAAAATAAAAGGGGGAAGAAATTTATACAGTTATAAGAGCATTAAAATAAAGTGTGGAAAAATACAGATTGCACTATTCACATTGATTATCTAGGGAGGAGGGGATTAAAGAGGAAGATTATTAATGTCTCCTTCATGCACCTCTGAATTGTTTGATATGATAAAAATAAATATGCATAACTTTTATAATATGAAAAATCTAATAATGCTGAAGGAAGGGAGGGAGGGAACAGACAAGAGGGAGAAAAGGGGAAAAGAAAGGGGAAAAAAAGAGAGATCTATGATTTTTTATCAAAATAGATAGAAGTGCCTTATATGTTTACAATTTCCAGGATCATGCCTGGTTCTTTACAGATAATTAGGAATTTTGGGCATGGCATTGACTAATAGATCATGACTCTGAATTACCTGTTGCTTCTCCCTTCAGAGTCTGCTAGTTTCTAGGAGGTCAAGCAAGAGGACTATGTTGTTACAACTCAGGATGAATTTTATTTTCCAAAATGAATGTCTATGCTGTTTCCCTTGCATCTTAAATATGAGACTGCTTTGTCTACTGTCTACCTTTCTCTATATATGAGGGCTTCCCAGGTGGCTCAGGGGTAAAGAATCCACTTGTCAATGCAGGAACTCAGGTCTGATCCCTGGGAAGATCACCTGAAACAGGAAATGGCAACCCACCTGAAAAATTCCATGGACAGAGGAGCCTGGTGGGCTACAGTCCAGGGGGTCATAAAAAGTCACCTGAGTGACTGAAGACTCATGCACACACGCACCAGAAACGTGAGTTTCACATCTTCCTAGAGCTCTTAGGAGTTTTTCCCAAGAGGAGCACACACAAGGAGCATCCTGTACGTCTACATCCTTGACAGCTGGGCACCAGAGATGTGTGCACACACTTGTTTCCTGGATACCACCCTGTCCTCAACTCAGCTCCCAGATTCCACTCCAGCAAAGCACAAACAGTTTAGTAACTAGCACAAGTAACTCTTGAGATTTCACCAGTTGGAGATTTACATCATCAGCATAAAGTTTCAATGGTCCTTGGAGGTATAATGATGCAGTAGAAAACAATCAGGACTCAAAACACTTTTTAAAAAGATAAAACACTGTGCTGGTGAAAGTGTAGAGAGAGGGACACACAGCCTGCTGGTTTGAGGATAAATAGCTACCATATCTCTGAAAAGCAACTCTGTAATATAGCTGAAGGATCTCAAAAATATTTATATATTTTAAAGGAATTTTCTTTCCTAAGGAACTAATCAAGAAATATCATAGGTGTGTGGATTTATCTCTGGGCTTTCTATTTTGTTCCATTGATCTATATTTCTGTCTTTGTGCCAGTACCATACTGTCTTGATGACTGTGGCTTTGTAGTAAAGCCTGAAGTCAGGCAGGTTGATTCCTCCAGTTCCATTCTTCTTTCTCAAGATGGCTTTGGCTATTCGAGGTTTTTTGTGTTTCCATACAAATTGTGAAATTATTTGTTCTAGCTCTGTGAAAAACACCGCTGGTATCTTGATAGGAATTGCATTGAATCTGTAGATTGCTTTGGGTAGTATACTCATTTTCACTATATTGATTCTTCCGATCCATGAACATGGTATATTTCTCCATCTATTAGTGTCCTCTTTGATTTCTTTCATCAGTGTTTATAATTTTCTATATATAGGTCTTTAGTTTCCTTAGGTAGGTATATTCCTAAGTATTTTATTCTTTTCGTTGCAATGGTGAATGGAATTGATTCCTTAATTTCTTTTTCTACTTTCTCATTATTAGTGTATAGGAATGCAAGGGATTTCTGTGTGTTGATTTTATATCCTGCAACTTTACTATATTCATTGATTAGCTCTAGTAATTTTCTGGTGGAGTCTTTCGGGTTTTCTATGTAGAGGATCATGTCATCTGCAAACAGTGAGAGCTTTACTTCTTCTTTTCCAATCTGGATTCCTTTTATTTCTTTTTCTGCTCTGATTGCTGTGGCCAAAACTTCCAGAACTATGTTGAATAGTAGCGGTGAAAGTGGGCACCCTTGTCTTGTTCCCGACTTTAGGGGAAATGCTTTCAATTTTTCACCATTGAGGAGAATGTTTGCTGTGGGTTTGTCATATATAGCTTTTATTATGTTGAGGTATGTTCCTTCTATTCCTGCTTTCTGGAGAGTTTTTATCATAAATGGATGTTGAATTTTGTCAAAAGCCTTCTCTGCATCTATTGAGATAATCATATGGTTTTTATTTTCCAATTTGTTAATGTGGTGTATTATATTGATTGATTTGCAGATATTGAAGAATCCTTGCATCCCTGGGATAAAGCCCACTTGGTCATGGTGTATGATCTTTTTAATGTGTTGTTGGATTCTGATTGCTAGAATTTTGTTAAGGATTTTTGCATCTATGTTCATCAGTGATATTGGCTGCAGTTTCCTTTTTTGTGTGTTGTTTTTGTCTGGTTTTGGTATCAGGGTGATGGTGGCCTCGTAGAATGAATTTGGAAGTGTTCTTTCCTCTGCAATTTTTTGAAAGAGTTTTACCTAGGCATTAGCTCTTATCTAAATGTTTGGCAGAATTCTCCTGTGAAACCATCTGGTCCTGGAGTTTTGTTTTTTGAGAAATTTTTGATCACAGCCTCAATTTCAGTGCTTGTAATTGTGTTGTTCATAATTGCTATTTATCCTGGTTCAGTCTTGGAAGATTAAACATTTCTAAGAATCTGTCCATTTCTTCCAGGTTATCAATTTTATTGCCATATAGTTGTTTATAATAGTCTCTTATAATCCTTTGTATTTCTGCATTGTCTGTTGTAACATCTCATTTTTCATTTCTAATTTTGTTCATTTGATTCTTTTTTTTTTTCTTTTTTTTCTTTTCTTGATGAGTTGGCTAAAGGTGTGTCGATTTTATCTTCTCAAAGAACCAGCTTTTAGTTTTATTAATCTTTACTATTGCTTCTTTCATTTCTTTTTCATTTATTTCTGCTTGGATCTTTATGATGTCTTTCTTTCTACTGATTTTGGAGTTTCTTTGTTCTTCTTTTTCCATTTGTTTTATGTATAAAGTTAGGTTGCCTGCTCGACGTGTTTCTTGTTTCTTGAGGTTAGATTGTGCTGCTATAGATTTCCCTCTTAGAACTGCTTTTGCTCAGTCCCATAGGTTTTGAGTTGTCATGTTTTCATTGTTGTTTGTTTCTAGAATTTTTTTAATTTCCCGTTTGATTTCTTCAGTAACCCGTTGGTTAATTAGAAACAGGTTGTTTAATCTCCATGTGTTTTTGTTTCTTACAGGTTTTTTTTTCTTGTAATTGATATCTACTCTCATATCATGTGGTCAGAGAAGATGCTTGATATGATTTCAATTTTCTTAAATTTACTAAGGCTTGATTTACGACCCAAGATGTGGTCTATCCTGGAGAATGTTCCATGTGCACTTGAGAAGGAGTATTCTTCTGCATTTGGATGGAATGTCCTGATGATATCAATGAGATCCAGCTCATCTAACGTACCATTTCAGACTGGTGTTTCCTTATTAATTTTCTGCTTTGATGATCTGTCCATTGGCGTGAGTGGGTGTTAATCTCCCACTGTTATTGTTACTGTCAATTTCTCCTTTTATGTCTGTTAGTGTCTTTCTTGTGTATTGAGGCGCTCCTATGCGGGATGCACAGATGTTTACAGCTGTTACATCTTCCTCTTGGATGATTCCTTGATTATGTAGTGTTCTTCCTTATCTCTTGTAATCTTCTATATTATAAGCTCTATTTTGTCTGATATGAGGATTGCTACTCCAGCTTTCTTTTGCTTCCCGTTTGCGTGGAATATATTTTCCATCCTCTCACTTTCAGTCTATATGTGTCTTTAGGTCTGAAGTGGGTTTCTTATAGATAGCATATATATAGGTCTTATTTTTGAATTCACTCAGCCAGTCTGTGTCTTTTGATTTGAGCATTTAATCCATTTACATTTAAAGTAATTATTGATATATTTATATTCCTATTGCCATTTTCTTAATTGTTTTGGGTCGATTTTGTAGATCTTTTTCCTTCTGTTATTTCTTGACTATGTAAGTCCCTTTAGCATTTGTTGTGAAGCTGGTTTGGTGGTAATGAATTCTTAACTTTTGCTTGTCTGAAAAGCTTTTTATGTCTCCATCAATTTTGAATGAGATCCTTGCCAGGTACTGTGATCTTAGTTGTAGATCTTTCCCTTTCAATACTTTAAATATATCCTGCCATTCCCTTCTGGCATGCAGAGTTTCTGCTGAAAGATCAGCTGAGATTTGTGCTGAGTTTTTGTTTGTTTGTTTTCCCTCTTATGAGAGGCTGAGAGAGGTGGTAATCCTATTTGCTGATGATAGGGTTTGTATTTTTGTTTTGTTTGTTGTTTAGATGAAGTGTCCTGCACAGAGTGCTACTGGTGGTTGAGTGATGCCAGGTCTTGCATTCAAGTGATTTCCTTTGTGTGAGTTCTCACTGTTTGATACTCCCTAGGATTAGTTCTCTGGTAGTCTAAGGCCTTGGAGTCAGTGCTCCCACTCCAAAGGCTCAGGGGTTGATTTCATGAGAAGAAACTCACGATGTGCCATCAAGAAGAATTTGAGCATCTGAAGAGCTATCTGGATTGGAAAATAGAGGTGTTCCCTGTATTCAGAACTTCTTTGACAATCTTTTCAATCTCTCCCTCCTTTTTAAATCTTCTAAAATACCCTCATATTATATTTATACTCAGAAAATATTTTAAAATATAGAAGTCAATCTTAAAGAAATAACCTAAAATTATTTAATTATTTAAAATGCTTTATGCCCCAAGATGTTCATATTATCCTTTACAATTGTGACAAACTGTAAATAACTTCCATGTAAACAATAAGAGATTGATTATGTAAATGATGATGCCTCCTTACAACTGAGCCCTTGGAAGAAATTTAAAATGATCAGTTCAGTTCAGTCACGCAGTTTTGTCTGACTCTTTGCAACACCAGGGACTGCAACATACCAGGCTTTCCTGTCCATCACGAATTCCCAGAGCTTGCCCAAACTCATGTCCATTGAATTGGTGATGCCATCCAACCATCTCATCCTCTGTCATCCCCTTCTCCTGCCTTCAATCTTTCCTAGCATCATGGTCTTTTCTAATGACCGTGTTCCAAGTTCTGTACATCGGATGACCGAAGTATTGAAGTTTCAGCTTCAGCATCAGTCTTTCCAATGAACATCCAGGACTGATTTCCTTTAGGACTGACTGGTTTGATCTCCTTGCAGTCCAAGGGACTTACAAGAGTCTTCTCTAACACAACAGTTCAAAACCATCAATTCTTTGGCACTCAGCTTTCTTTATAGTTCAACTCTCACATCCATACATGACTACTTGAAAAACCATAGCTTTGACTAGATGGACATTTGTCAGCAAAGCAATGTCTCTGCTTTTTAATATGCTGTCCAGGTTTGTCACAGATTTCTTCCAAGGAATAAGCATCTCTTAATTTCATGGCTGCAGTGATTTTGGAGCCCAAGAAAATAGTCTGTCACTGTTTCCATTGTTTTCCCATCTATTTGCCATGAAGTGATGGCACCAGATGCTATGATCTTTGTTTTTTTAATGTTGAGTGTTAAACCAGCTTTTTCACTCTCCTCTTTCACTTTCATCAAAAGGCTCTTCAGTTCCTCTTTACTTTCTGCCATAAGGGTGGTATCATCTGCATATCTGAAATTCATATTAAAAATGATGATCCTGAGGAAATTTTATAACTTTAGGAGATGCTAATATTTCTAAGTTCAGTTTAGTTCAGTTGCTCAGTCATGTCCGACTTTTTGTGACCCCATGAATAGCAGCACACCAGGCCTCCCTGTCCATCACCAACTCCAACAGTTCACTCAGACTCACATCCATCCAGTAGGTGATGCGATCCAGCCATCTCATCCTCGGTCGTCCCCTTCTCCTCCTGCCCCCAATCCCTCCCAGCATCAGAGTCTTTTCCAATGAGTCAACTCTTCGCATAAGGTGGCCAAAGTACTGGAGCTTCAGCTTCAGCATCATTCTCTCTAAAGAAATCCCAGGGCTGATCTCCTTCAGAATGGACTGGCTGGATCTCCTTGCAGTCCAAGGGACTCTCAAGAGTCTTCTCCAACGCCACAGTTCAAAAGCATCACTTCTTCGGCACTCAGCCTTCTTCATAGTCCAACTCTCACATCCATACATGACTACTGGAAAAACCATAGCCTTGACTAGATGGACCTTTGTTGGCTAAGTAATGTCTCTGTTTTTCAATATGCTATCTAGGTTGGTCATAACTTTTCTTCCAAGGAGTAAGCGTCTTTTAATTCCATGGCTACAGTCACCATCTGCAATCATTTTGGAGCCCCCAAAATTAAAGTTTGACACTGTTTCTACTGTTTCCCCATCTATTTCCCATGAAGTGATGGGACCAGATGCCATGATCTTCATTTTCTGAATGTTGAGTGTTAAACCAGCTTTTTCACTCTCCTCTTTCACTTTCATCAAGAGGCTCTTTAGTTCCTCTTCACTTTCTGCCATAAGGGTGGTGTCATCTGCATATCTGAGGTTATTGATATTTCTCCCAGCAATCTTGATTCCAGCTTGTGTTTCTTCCAGTCCAGCGTTTCTCATGATGTACTCTGCATATAAGTTAAATAAGCACGGTGACAATATACAGCCTTGACGGATTCCTTTTCCTATTTGGAATCAGTCTGTGGTTCCATGTCCAGTTCTAACTGTTGCTTCCTGACCTGCATACAGATTTCTCAAGAGGCAGGTTAGGTGGTCTGGTATTCCCATCTCTTTCAGAATTTTCCANGCCCAATGTTTCTCAAGATGTACTCTGCATAAAAGTTAAATAAGCAGGGTGACAATACACAGCCTTGACGTACTCCTTTTCCTAGTTGGAACCAGTCTGTTGTTCCCTGTCCAGTTCTACCTGTTGCTTCCTGACCTGCATACAGATTTCTCAAGAGGCAGGTCAGGTGGTCTGGTATTCCCATCTCTTTCAGAATTTTCCACAGTTTATTGTGATCCACAGTCAAAGGCTTTGGCATAGTCAATAAAGCAGAAATAGATGTTTTTCTGGAACTCTCTTGCTTTTTCCATGATCCAGCAGATGTTGGCAATTTGATCTCTGGTTCCTCTCCCTTTCCTCTGTCAGCTTGAACATCAGGAAGTTCACGGTTCATGTATTGCTAAAGCCTGGCTTGGAGAATTTTGAGCATTACTTTAATAGCATGTAAGATGAGTGCCATTGTGCAGTAGTTGAGCATTCTTTGGCATTGCCTTTCTTTGGGATTGGAATGAAAACTGACCTTTCCCAGTCCTGTGGCCACTGTTGAGTTTTCCAAATTTGCGGGATATTTAATGCAGCACTTTCACAGCATCATCTTTCAGGATTTGAAATAGCTCAACTGGAATTCCATCATCTCCACTAGCTTTGTTCATAGTGATGCTTTCTAAGGCCCACTTGACTTCACATTCCAGGATGTCTGGCTCTAGGAGAGTGATCACACCATCATGATTATCTTGGTCATGAAGATCTTTTTTGTACAGTTCTTCTGTGTATTCTTGCCACCTCTTCTTAATATCTTCTGCTTCTTGACAATAAGCTTACCACACCAGTTTTTCTCAAAAGACAATAAATATACCAAAGAATGGCTTCCTTCTAAAAATTTTAAAGTTAAGTGCATTTGCTAAAGAATAAGTTATATGATATTAAAGTGCATGCTGTATCTAAAGTTGTCATTATTTTAGTTAATCATAACATTATGTAGAAAAAATAGATGATATTATATAATTCAGCTACATTGATCAACTGTCTTCAAGCCTAGAGACTTGAGAAAGACAGGGCTACTTGAGAACTTAAGTAAATTCTTTTAAGTCCAATCAATTAGTACCATTGATCATATTCAAGAAAGATATGTCTTAATACAGTGTGTAGGCTCCCATATGCCACTTACTGCTTCAGATAAAGTGGGCAGATCTTCCCATTAAGCAGAAATAACTGGGACTTCCCTAAGGGTCCAGTGGTCAAGAATCTACCTTCAAATGCACAGGATGCAGCTTGATTCCTGGTTTGGGAACTAACATATGGCGCTGGGTAAGCCCGTATGCCACAACTAAGACCTGATGCGGTCAAATAAATATTTCAAAAACTGAATAACTAGCATTTCTATAAAATTTTACTCTTAATGCATCCTTTTTCACAGAAATATTTTGAGATGAAAAGAGGGTATTATTTTAAGTATCACTCAACAGGTAGTCAGGGCAGAAGGGGAATAAACTTAGTGTTCAAAGCTAGGGTTGTAGTAGTGATACAAAACACACTCTCCAACCTCCAAAATTCAGACTGTTTCTCATTGTCACCCATCTACTGCACGTTCACCATTATATTATGCGTTGGAAGAGATAGAGGTAACCAAAGTAGGGTGCTTCTGCTATGACTCAGATATAGGGGACAATACAAACAAGTCATTCTAGTAATTGACATTTATCAAGTGCTTGCTCTATGCCAGGCTCACAGAAGCAACAAACAAGACAGATGAAAGTGTCTGCCTCATGGATTTTAGTGGAAATAAGTAGGTTAGGGTGAGAAAGTTCAGTTCAGTCACTCAGTCACGTCCGACTCTTTGTGACCCTATGGACTGCAGCATGCCAGGTTTCCCTGTCCATCACCAACGCCTCGAGCTTGCTCAAACTCATGTCCATCGAATCAGTGATGCCATCCAACCATCTCATCCTCTGTTGTCCCCTTCTCCTTCTGCATTCCATCTTTTTCAGCATCAGGGTCTTTTCCAATGAGTCAGTTCTTTGCATCAGGTGGCCAAAGTATTGGGATTTCACCTTCAGCATAAGTCCTTGCAATATTCAGAACTGATTCCCTTTAGGAGTAACTGGTTTGATCTCCTTGCAGTCTAAGGGGCTCTCAAGAGTCTTCTCCAACACCACAGTTCAAAAACATCAATTCTTCAGTGCTCAGCTTTCTTTATAGTCCAACTCTCACATCAGTACATGAGTACTGGAAAAAACATAGCTTTGACTAGATGGACCTTTCATGCTAAAGTAATGTCTTTGCTTTTTAATACGTTGTCTAGTTTTGCCATAGCTTTTCTTCCAAGGAGCAAGCGTCTTTTAATTTCGTGACTACAATCACCATCTGCAGTGATTTTGGACCCCAAGAAAATAAAGTCTGTCACTGTTTTCATTGTTTCTCCATCTATTTGCCATGGATTGAAAAGCAGGGAGAGAAAAGCAATAGATAAATTTATAAACTACACTTTTACGTTCAATAATAATCAGCGTAAGAGGAATAAAGAAGAACGGAGAGCAGGAAGCTGAGTAATGAAAAATGCTGACGCTTTTTTTAAAATTTTAAAGATCTTTGTGATGTGACCATTGTTAAAGTCTTTACTGAATTTGTACAAGATTGATTTTGTTTTATGCTCTGGTTTTTTGGCTGCCAGGCATGTGGGATCTTAGTTCCCTAACTGAGGATCCAACTCATACCCCGTGCAGTGGAAGGTGAAATCTCAAGCACTGGACCACCAGGGAACTCTCATGAATGCTGATGTTTTAAATGTTAAGAAAGATCTCCCTGAGAACATGGCATTTTAGCAATAATTTGACACAAGAGAAGGAGATGAAAATGTAGGTAAACTGTAATTTAAAGGATTATCATGAACAAAATTGTGAATGTGATTCTGGCCCAGCTTCTCAAGATTTCTCAGTCATCCATACCCAGGATGGAGGTAAATGGTAGGATGAGCCATTCTGTGAACATCATGGTAGTTTAGAAGGCTCTGGGGAAGAAGAAACCTTTGAGTTGACTCCAGATGATGACAGTGGTGAGTGAAGTGCTACCAATAATAATAAAAAAAGAATCAGAGGGCATCATGTTGACAAAGTGTTCTCTGTCTTGAAAGAAATGATGCTCCTTAAACTTTCCATGTTGATAGAGAGGTCCAAGACAGGCTCCAGTTTTATTTCTCCTTTTTCTTTCTTTAGATGCCATGTCTTATTTTGTTCCTATCATCTTTTCTGTCTGATTTCCATATAGTAAAAAAAGGAAAAGAGTATGAGCAATGGTAAGTTATTGGAAAGGAGAGTCAAAGCAGAGCTAGAGTTTAAAATTGATTCCTCCTTTCCTTCTTTCCCACCTCCTCCTTCTAATAATTTAACTTACTAGTCATCCTAAAAGTTGTGTTTTTCTTGACTATGTGTAGTCAGTGTTGCCTATCCTTTTTCCTCCTGCACATTCATTCTCTTTGAGGATTAAAAAAATAAAAGCTATGTTTACATGCATAAATAATTGGTTCTAATGAGTGATGGATAGTTTAATCTTTGAATGATTAAACAAAGCCTTTTTAAATTTTTGTTTTATTTAGTGAATCATAACATTTGAATGAAGTATTGAAGCTAGAATGGTCAGTTTGAGTAGGGCCATTGTGGACACATCTTACAAAGAGAAATAAAGTGAAACAAAGCCATTCATCTTCATTCAATTTGGACTATATAAATAGAAGTTGACAATTATTTTTACTGTAATATTTCTGGATAAAATTGGAAGGTAAAAATTCTCCTACTTACTTCCTCCCCCTTCTGCCTCCAACAGGTGTATTCAATATTTAGACCAGATTACCTTCAGTGACACTGTCCCAGTGAATCATACATCTGGGTTTTTACCTTTACATTATTAAAATTGAAACGGTGACTATCTGACTTAAAAAAAAGTTACAGATGGTGCCTTTTGGTTGGCCTTACTTTCAAAGAAAATTTATATTTTATCTGGGTGGGGAGAAGATCCTCATTTCACATATTCTCCAAACCTTTCCAATATTTCAAATTCTTGGTGCTGTAGAAATAAAGGAAATGCCCTAGCCTGATTAAAAATGCCAGTACAGTTTAATTCTGGACTTAAATTATGTATAGGCTTGAAAATCAAGAGCTTGTACAAGTTTAGAAATGCACAGACTTAGAGAAATTCTACTGGAAAGGTTATTATTAATGGTAGTCACCAATTCATACTCTTATTTGATGTATAGATTCATTATGTAACAGTCCAATAGATGGTTGTCCAGTTTATGCTTTAGAAATAATAGGATGTCTTTCAGAATATACATGAGACACATGCTGTGTTCATCTGAAAAATAGGAGAGGAGAAGAATTAACTAAAAATAGGATACCCTCTACTGTCTCTATAAAGGCAAATGCCTTTGTCCTTACATTTAAACTGTCCAGTCTTCAGTACAAACTTAGATATCCTCATGTATTCTCAAAGATTTTTATAGCAACTTTGACTTTTTAACAGGCTAGGAATGTACTTTCAAACAATAATAACCAAGAAATCTAATTTTGCAAAGTTACAGTATGGTCTGTTTTTCAAATGCAAATACTTCTCTGAAAAACATGCTAAAGTTGACATTCTCTTTGAACATCTTTTTTCTAATTATAATGACAGATGAAATGTGTTTTTAATGAATGTTGAAACTGTTAAAACCAATATATAAACTATTTAATCCCCTTTGTCTGTTTTAAGCACATAAAATTTCTTATATGCATTTTATTTATTACTTTACAAATATATTGGTCATGTTCATTTAAAGATGAGTTTCTCAGTATCAGAACATGTGTCTTGAATACCTAGCTCCATCTTACTCCGCAAGTGGTACTTCTGTACCTTAACTCATTAACAGTTTGACATGAAAGTAGTAAGGTGAGGGAAAATAATGCATACTTTGTTTTTTTAAGCTTATAATTGATGTTTTCTACCATTTTCAGCTGAATCCAAGGATTTAGTGTGTAATAGTCCTGTGGCTACAAGCTCAGGCCCAGGAGTCACGCATCCTGTGTTTGAATGTTGGACTGTCTACTTACTACATGACATTGGACTAATTACTAAATATTATCATTCAGATGTAGTAATAATAGTGCCTCTACTATCAGTTCAGTTCAGTCGCTCAGTCGTGTCCGACTCTTTGCGACCCCATGAATCGCAGCATGCCAGGCCTCCCTGTCCATCACCAACTCCCAGAGCTCACTCAGACTCATGTCCATTGAGTCCATGATGCCATCCAGCCATCGCATCTTCGGTCGTCCCCTTCTCCTCCTGCCTCCAATCCCTCCCAGCATCAGAGTCTTTTCCAATGAGTCAGCTCTTCGCATGAGGTGGCCAAAGTACTGGAGCATCAGCTTTAGCATCATTCTTTCCAAAGAAATCCCAGGGTTGATCTCCTTCAGAATGGACTGGTTGGATCTCCTTGCAGTCCAAGGGACTCTCAAGAGTCTTCTCCAACACCACAGTTCAAAAGCATCAATTCTTCTGTGCTCAGCCTTCTTCACAGTCCAACTCTCACATCCATACATGACCACAGGAAAACCATAGCCTTGACTAGACGGACCTTAGTCGGCAAAGTAATGTCTCTGCTTTTGAATATACTATCTAGGTTGGTCATATCTTCTCTACTATAGGATAGGTTTAAAAGTGATGTTTTATATAAAGTGTTACTTTCTCTAGCTAATAAGATTTAGTTATCACATTTCAAGTATGACCCTTAATCATGATTTCCTTAGATGTTTTCCATACAACATTATGGGAGATAAGATGACTAAATAAAGACATGTCATTTAGGAAAACACATAAATTGTAATTTTCCTTATGGGAACTTGTTTCACACCACTATTTGAGTAAGATACAGAAAGAAGATTTTATGAAGATATGACCAACGTGGAATTGGTATCACAATGACTAAAAGATAGTTATTATTGTATGCATGATATCACATGGATGCCTATAAAAGTTTTAAGCCAGAAGTGAACTTGATTCGTATAATGCAATTGAATAACAGGCAAGAAAACTAACAAAGGTAAATAGTATACAATAAAATATTTTGTAACTAGAGAATAAGATTTAATTCTTCCTTGAAATGCATTGGAATATTGTAGCTCAGTTCAATTCAGTTGGTCAGTCGTGTCCGACTCTTCACAACCCCAGGAATCACAGCAGGCCAGGCCTGACTGTTGATTCCAACACCCGGAGTCCACTCAAACTGATGTTCATCAGTCAATGATGATGAACATGTCAATGATGCCATCCAGCCATCTCCTCCTCGGTCATCCCCTTCTCCTCCTGCCCCCAGTTCCTTCCAGCATCAGAGCCTTTTCCAATGAGTCAACTCTTCACGGGAGGTTCAGCTTTAGCACCAGTCCTTCCAAAGAACACCCAGGACTAATCTCCTTTAGAATGGACTGGTTGGATCTCCTTGCAGTCCAAGAGACTCTCAAGAGTCTTCTCCAACACCACAGTTCAGAAGCATCATTCTTTGGCGCTCAGCTTTCTTCACAGTCCAACTCTCACATCCATACATGACCACTGAAAAAAAAATAGCCTTGATTAGATGGCCTTTATTGGCAAAGTAATGTCTCTGCTTTTGAATATGCTATCTAGATTGGTCATAATTTTCCTTCCAAGGGGTAAGCATCTTTTAATTTCATGGCTGCAGTCACCATCTGCAGTGATTTTGGAGCCCAGGAAAACAAAGTCTGACACTGTTTCCACTGTTTCCCCATCTATTTCCCATGAATTGATGGAACCAGATGCCATGATCTTCATTTTCTGAATGTTGAGCTTTAAGCCAACTTTTTCACTCTCCTCTTTCATTTTCATCATGAGGCTCTGTAGTTCCTCTTCACTTTCTGCCATAAAAGTGGTGTCTTCTGCATATCTGAGGTTACTGATATTTCTCAATATCAATAATTTCTCAATAGCAATCTTGATTCCAGCTTGTGTTTCTTCCAGTCCAGCGTTTCTCATGATGTACCCTGCATATAAGTTAAATAAGCAGGGTGACAATATACAGCCTTGACGGACTCCTTTTCCTATTTGGAACCAGTCTGTTGTTCCATGTTCAGTTCTAACTGTTGCTTCTTGACCTGCATATAGGTTTCTCAAGAGGCAGGTCAGGTGGTCTGGTATTCCCATCTCCTTCAGAATTTTCCACAGTTTACTGTGATCCACACAGTCAAAGGCTTTGGCATAGTCAATAAAGCAGAAATGAAGGTTTTTCTGGAACTCTCTTGCTTTTTCCATGATCCAGCAGATGTTGGCAATTTAATCTCTGGTTCCTCTCCCTTTCCTAAAACCAGCTTGGACATCTGGAAGTTCACAGTTCATGTATTGCTGAAGCCTGGCTTGGAGAATTTTGAGCAATACTTTACTAGCGTGTGAGATGAGTGCAATTGTGCAGTAGTTTGAGCATTGGCTTAGCCTTTCTTTGGGATCAGAATGAAAACTGACTTTTTCCAGTCCTGTGGCAACTGATGAATTTTCCAAATTTGCTGGCATATTGAGTGCAGCACTTTCACAGCATCATCTTTCAGGCTTGAAATTGCTCAACTGGAATTCCATCACCTCCACTAGTTTGTTTGTAGTGATGCTTCCTAAGGCCCACTTGACTTCACATTCCAAGATGTCTGGCTCTAGATTAGTGATCACACCATTATGATTATCTGGGTCATGAAGATCTTTTTTGTACAGTTCTGTGTATTCTTGCCACCTCTTCTTAATATCTTCTGCTTCTGTTAGGTCCATACCATTTCTGTTCTTTATCGAGCCCATCTTTGCATGAAGTGTTCCCTTGGTATCTCTAATTTTCTTAAAGAGATCTCTAGTCTTTCCCATTCTGTTCTTTTCCTCTATTTCTTTGCATTGATCACTGAGGAAGGCTTTCTTATCTCTTCTTGCTATTCTTTGGAACTCTGCATTCAGATGCTTATCTTTCCTTTCTCCTTTGCTTTTTCACTTCTCTTCTTTTCACAGCTATTTGTAAGGCCTCCCCAGACAGCCGTTTTGCTTTTTGGCGTTTCTTTTCCATAGGGAGGATCTTGATCCCTGTCTCTTGTACAATGTCATGAATCTCCATCCATAGTTCATCAGGCACTCTGTCTATCAGATCTAGTCCCTTAAATCTGTTTCTTACTTCCACTGTATGATCATAAGGGATTTGATTTAGATCATACCTGAATGGTCTAGTGGTTTTCCATACTTTCTTCAATTTAATCTGAATTGGGCAATAACGAGTTCATGATCTGAGCCACAGTCAGCTCCCAGTCTTGTTTTTGCTAACTATTTAGAGCTTCTCCATCTTTGGATACAAAGAATATAATAAGTCTGATTTCAGTGTTGACCATCTGGTGATGTTCATGTGTAGAGTCTTCTCTTATGTTGTTGGAAGAGGGTGTTTGCTATGACCAGTGTGTTCTCTTGGCAAAACTCTATTAGCCTTTGCCCTGCTTCATTCTGTATTCCAAAGCCAAATTTGCCTGTTACTCCAGGTGTTTCTTGACTTTTGCATTTTGCATTTGCATTCCAGTCCCCTAGAATGAAAAGGACATCTTTTTTTTGGGTGTTAGATCTAAAAGATCTTGTACGTCTTCATAGAACCGTCAACTTCAGCTTTCAGCGTTACTGGTTGGGGCATGTACTTGGATAACTGTGGTATTGAATGGTTTGCCTTGGAGACGAACAGAGATCATTCTGTCATTTTTGAGATTGCATACAAGTACTGCATTTCGGACTCTTTTGTTGACCATGATGGCTACTCCATTTCTTGTAAGGGATTCTTGCCCACAGTAGTAGATATAATGGTCATCTGAGTTAAATTCACCCATTCCAGTCCTTTTTAGTTAGTTGATTCCTAGAATGTCGACGTTCACTCTTGCCATCTCCTGTTTGACCACTTTCAATTTGCCTCTATTCAGGGATCTAACATTCCAGGTTCCTATGTAATGTTGCTCTTTATAGCATCGGATCTTGCTTCTATCACATCCACAACTGGGTATTGTTTTTGCTTGGGCTTCATCCCTTCATTCTTTCTGGAGTTATTTCACCACTGATCTCCAGTAGCATATTGGGCAGCTACTGACCTGGGGAGTACCTCTTTCAATATCCTATCATTTTGCCTTTTCATACTATTCATGGGGTTCTCAAGGCAAGAATACTGAAGTGGTTTGCCATTCCCTTCTCCAGTGGACCACATTCTGTCAGACCTCTCTCCACCATGACCTGTGGCCCCACACACACGGCTTGGTTCCATTTAGTTAGACAAGGCTGTGGTCCATTTTGGCTAGTTTTCTGTGAGTATGGTTTCAGTGTGTCTGCCCTCTGATGTCCTCTCGCAACATCTACTGTCTTACTTGGGTTTCCCTTACCTTGGATGTGGGGTATCTCTTCACGGCTGCTCCAGCAAAGCACAGCTACTAGTAGCTCAAGCTTCTTACTATTTTGCAGTTTAAGCTTGTCCTCTGTTATCTATGTTACTTGGACAATTAATCAAGAATGCAGTTACCTAATAGTAAATATTCTATTAGATTGAAACATATGAATTAATGATAATTACCCACTTTAACCTATGAGAGCAGTTAAACAGTAGCAACTCCCAATATATAATACATGTTAACTCTGAGTCTAAAATAAATGACCAGATAAATATATGCACTCTCACTTTCTGATGTTTTTTAGTTTCCTCAAAGCACTTGGCCTTTTAAAAACAGTGTGTATTTATTTGGTAAAATACTTACAATTTTGAGGATAATATACAATACTTGTATTTTAGCTAGCACCAACAAGGACACCTGTGCCAGAATTAATCTCTTTGACATAGCACTGTGTGAAAGCAATTTGTTTATCTCTTCTACAGTACATGTTTGTACAAAATTCTTTTGTTAATGTAACACATAGACTCATCTCTTTCATTAAGCAGTTTGAATGTAGTCAGATGTTGTGGTGATGAAGGAGTTACAGATCTCTATAATACATTATAAAAATAAAAAATAGCATAGTGACAGTATTTTTCCAACCTCTAAATTTGAAGCTCTCTAGCTATTTATTTGTTATTGGAAACAAACTATAACTTTGATGTATTAATGATGTTAAGAAACATATACAATGCCTGTATTTAATACAAGCATTCTCCTACTTGTATATTACATTTTGTCCAAGGGAGATATGCAAATGCCATCTACAGAGATGGTTTGTGATACTTTATAATGTAAATAATTTGCTCTTAAATTGATGTTTAAATTTCTGTGCATTCTAAAATGACTTCCAAATTAAACCATTTTTCTACTTTAATAAAAAGTAGATTTTCTTTATGTTTCTAAGTCTTAAATAGAGGATTAAAAGTGAATATAATATCCTTAATTTCATATACTATTAATTAGCACAACTCAAAATCTTGTTCCACTAAAAGTAAATTTTGTAGTCAGAAAGGAGTCAATAATAAAGCAAAGAAAGAGAAAGGAAAGGAAAAGGAGGAAGAAAGAAAAAAGAAAGGAAAGAAGAAAGGTAGAGAGTAAAGAATAGAAAGAGTGAAAAATAATAAAACTAAAGCAAACTCAAACCAATAAAAATGATGGCAGGAATTATACCCCAGTGTGTTGGAGAGTTTAGTCTACATGTTTTCTGCATTGACTGCCTCTGTGGTAGACTGAAATGGCAGGTGACACTGACCTGGGTCATGCGTGGTAAGAGATGATAAATGAAGGCAACAAAGTCCTCCCTTGTTGCCTTGGCAGGCCTTCACTCTGCATCACCTTGAATCCAACTTTTGTTTTTAGAGGAGAATTTTAGTTGAAAGCAACAAATCTGAAGTTACAGCTAAATGTGAATCAGGGGTAATTACTATTGTGAAGGCTACCTGATTTTCAGATATGAGCTGGACATTTGCTCAGGGCAAGTGATCACAAAGATTTGGCTTACATTGCATTTTTCTTTTTCTTTTTTTTCAACTCTTGATGGAACTGGAAAACCTACCAAAAATAAGACAAGGCTAAGATTTAGGATCTCTAGACAGCTGACCAACTACTTTCTATTTGCTAATAAGTGAATCATTTCATGTCTCACAGCTGTTCTAGTCTCATTGGTCTCAGGGAAGTCTTGAGGTTTAGGTGGAAGAATATGTGCTGAAGTTCTTTAGCAGCCACCAAATAATAAGCAGATGAAAAGTGTGAGTCACAGTTGTATTAATAGCTAACTTGAATTCATTGATCTATAAAAATCTTTGAAAAAACCAAGAAAGCATAAATTTATAGAAAGTGAACTAAGTCATTTGAACTCTTAAAAAAATCTGTATTCTTGGGGACTGTATATGTGTTTTAAAGATACATTTTATGGCTCTGAGTCTTAAACACACAATGTACACAATACACCTAAAATACCCTGACCATATTGCTTATGATTCAGTGTAAGTGCATTTTCACAAACCTGCTAACTCTGGTGAAGAGATCAGCACGAAGCAGGACTACCCAACTTTCATGTTCATGCAGAATATATATTTGCTTTTGCTGCGGGAGCTGTGTTACTTACTGCTTATATAACATTGGGCAATATTATGGACTGCATGCTTGTCTCTCATCGAAATTCATATACTGAAGCCCTAATAACCCATGTGATGGTGTTTGGAGATGTGGCTTTGAGAGGTAATTAGATCAGAAGGGTGGAACCCTAGTGATAAATTAGTGTGTATACAAAAAGAAACAGACAGGTATCTAAACATGGTGGAATAGAAGGATATGCGCTTATCTTCTCCTGCTGAAAGTGAAAGTGAAGTCGCTCAGTCGTGTCCGACTCTTTGCAACCCGTGGACTATAGCGCACCAGGCTCCTCTGTCCAAGGGATTCTCCAGGCAAGAATACTGGAGTGGGTTGCCATTTCCTTCTCCAGGGGATCTTCCCAACCCAGGGATCGAACCCAGGTCTCCCACATTGCAGGCAGATGCTTTAACCTCTGAGCCACCAACTCCAAAATTACAACTTGCTGCTGAACAACCATCCACAGGAGAATGTTGGATCCCATCAAAAAGAGATATCCCACTTCCAAGGACAAAGAAGAAGCCCCCGCAAGATGGTAGGAGTGGAGAAATTGTGTTTAGAATCAAACCCCATACATGCCAGAAATGCTCAGAAGGCTCATACAAAACCTTGTGCATACCAAGAGACCTACAGAGACTGAGCCAGATCTACCTTTTCGTGTTTGACTGTCTCCTGCAGAAGAATGGGTCAGCAGTGGCCTGCTGCAGGGGCAGGGCCTTTGGGTGCAGCAGTCCTGGGTGTGGCATAAGCCTTCTTGGAGATGGTCGCCATAACCCCACCATAGAAACACCAGAACTTACACAAGACTGGAGAAATAGACTCTTGGAGGGCCCAAACAAAACCTGTGCACACCAGAACAGAGGAGAAAGGAGCAGTGACCGTACAAGAGACTGACTCAGACTTGCCCGTGAGTGTCCAGGAGTCTCCCGTGGAGGCATGAGCTGGTAGTGGCCTGCTGCAGGGTCCAGGACAGTGAGTGCAGCAGTGCATGCACAGGGTCTTTTGAAGGAGGTTGCCATTACCTGCATTACCTCCACCATAGTCTGGCCTCAGGTCAAACAACAGGGAGAGAACACAGCCCCACCCATCAACAGAAAATTGGACTAAAGATTTACTGAGCATGGCCCCATCCATTAGAGCAAGACCACGCTTCCCCCTCAGTCGTCTCTCCCATCAGGAAGTTTCCATAAGCGTCTTACCCTTATCCATCAGAGGGCAGAAAGAATGAAAACCAAAATCATAGAAAACTAATCAAATTGATCTCATGGACCACAACTTTGTCTAAGTCAGTGAAACTATGAGCCATGCCATGTAAGGCCACCAAAGACGGATGGGTAATGGTGGAGAGTTCTGGCAAAATGTGGTCCACTGGAGAAGGGAATGGGAAACCACTTCAGCATTCTTGTCTTGAGAACCCCATGAACAGTGTGAAAAGGCAGAAAGATGACACTGAGAGATGAACTCCTCGGGTCAGTAGGTGCCCAACATGCTACTGGAGAAGAGTGGAAAAATAACTCCAGAAAGAATGAAGAAATGGAGCCAAAATAAATCAACATCTGGTTGTGTATGTGACTGGTGATGGAAGTAAAGTCCAATGCTGTAAAGAACAATATTTCATAAGAACCTGGAATGTTAGGTCCATGAATCAAGGTAAATTGGATGTGGTCAAACAGGAGATGGCAAGAGTGAACACCAACATGTCAGGAATCAGTGAACTCAAATGGACTGGAATGGGCAAATTTAGCTCAAATGATCATTATATCTACTACTGTGGGCAAGAATCCCATAGAAGAAATGGAGTAGCCATTATAGTCAACAAAAGAGTCTGAAATGGAGTTCTTAGGTACAATCTCAAAAACAAAAGAATGATCTCTGTTCGTTTCTAAGGCAAAACATACAATATCACAGCAATCCAAGTCTATGCCCTAACTAGTAATGCTGAAGCTGAAGACCTACAGGACCTTCTAGAACTAACACCAAAAAAATGTCCTTTTCATTATAGGGGACTGGAATGCAAAAGTAGGAAGTGAAGAAACACCTGGAGTAACAGGCAAGTTTGGCTTTGAAGTACAAATTGATGTGGGGCAAAGGTTAATAGAGTTTTGGAAGAGAACACACTGGTCATAGCAAACACCCTCTTCCAACAACACAAGTGAAGACTCTACACATGAACATCACCAGAGGGCAACACCAAAATCAGATTGATTATATTCTTTGGGGCCAAAAATGGAGGCACTCTATACAGTCAGCAAAAACAAGACTGGGAACAGACTGTGGCTCAGATCATGAATTCCTTATTACAAAATTCAGACTTAAACTGAAAGGAGTAGGGAAAACCACTAGACCATTCAGGTATAGTGAAGTGAGTGAAGTCGCTCAGTCATGTCCAACTCTTAGCGACCTCGTGGACTGCAGCCTACCAGACTCCTCCATCCATGGGATTTTCCAGGCAAGAGTACTGGAGTGGGGTGCCATTGCCTTCTCCAAGAAGGTATGACCTAAATCAAATCCCTTAAGATTATACAGTAGAAGTGAAAAATAGATTCAAGGGATTAGATCTGATATAGTGCCTGAAAAACTATGGACAGAGATTCATGACATTGTATAGTAGGTAGCTATCAAGACCACCCCCAAGAAAAAAAAAATGTTAAAAGGTAAAATGATTGTCCAAGGAGACCTTACCAATAGCTGAGAAAAGAACAGAAACAAAAGGCAAAGGAGAAAAGGAAAGATATACCCATTTGTATGCAGAGTTCCAAAGAATAGAAAGAGAAATAAGAAAGCCTTCCTCAGTGATCAGTGCAAAGAAATAGAGGAAAACAATAGAATGGGAAAGAGGAGAGATCTCTTCAAGAAAATTAGAGATAGCAATGAACATTTCATGCAACGACAGGCACAGTAAAGGACAGGAATAGCATGGGCATAAAAAAGCATGAAATATTAGAGGTGGCAAGAATACACAGAAGAACTATACAAAAAAGATCTTCATGACTTAGAGAACCACGATTGTATGATTAATCAGCTAGAGCCAGATATCGTGTAATGCAAAAGTGAAGTGGGCCTTAGGAAACATCACTACAAACAAAGCTAGTGGAGGTGATGGGATTCCAGTTAAGCCATTTCAAATCCTAAAAAATGATGCTGTGAAAGTGCTGCACTCAATATGGCAGCATATTTGGGAAACCCAGCATGGTCCACAGGACTGGAAAGGTCAGTGTTCATTCCAATCCCATAGAAAGGTGATGCCAAAGAAGGATTGCATTTAGTCATGATTTCAGATTTCTGGCCTGTAAAACTGTGAGAGAATACGTCTCCACTGTCGGAAGCCACCCAGTTTGGGGCACTCTGTTACGGCAGCCCCCAGACAGTAACAGGCATCTCTAAGGGCTGCGTCTTCAGCCCTGACGTATGCGACTGCCATGTGAGAGAATGCTCAAACTACCACACAATTGCACTCATCTCACAAACCAGCAAAGAAATGCTCAAAATTCTCCAAACCAGGCTTCAACAGTACATGAGTTATGTATTTCCAGATATTCAAGCTGGATTTAGAAAACACAGAGGAAACAGAGATCAAATTGCCAACATCCACTGAATCATCGAAAAAGCAAACGAGTTACAGAAAAACATATACTTCTGCTTTATTGACTATGCTAATGCCTTTGACTGTGTGGATCACAACAAACTGGAAAATTCTTAAAGAGATGGAAATGCCAGACCACCTTACCTACTCTCTGAGAAATCTGTGTGCAGGTCAAGAAGCAACAGTTAGAACTAAACATGGAACAACAGACCGATTCCAAATCAAGAAAAGAATATGTCAATCCTGTATACTGTCACTCTGCTTATTTAACTTCTATGCAGAGTACATCATGCGAAATGCCGGGCTGCATGAAGCACATGCTGGAATCAATATTGCTGGAAGAAATATCAATAACCTCAGATATACAGATGACATGACCCTTATGGCAGAAAGTGAAGAAGAACTAAAGAGCCTCTTAATGAATGTGAAGGAGGAGAGTGAAAAAGTTGGCTTAAAGCTCAGCATTCAGAAAATAAAGATCATGGCATCTGGTCCCATCAATTCAGTTCAGTTCAGTTGCTCAGTCGTGTCCGACTCTTTGTGACCCCATGAATCACAGCATGCCAGGCCATCATCATCTCCCAGAGTTCACTCAAACTCACGTCCATCGAGTCAGTGATGCCATCCAGCCATCTCATCCTCGGTCGTCCCCTTCTCCTCCTGCCCCCAGTCCTTCCCAGCATCAGAGTCTTTTCCAATGAGTCAACTCT
>SJXQ01005089.1:0-23574 GCA_006408695.1 Aepyceros melampus
AACATTCTTGAAACAGATTTTTTTAACCTATGAGGACTCTTACTATACATAAATATTATAGGCTGTTACATGAGAGCTATAAAACCTTGAAAAACTTACCTGTATTTTGAAAAAGCTTTCATGACGGTGGGAAAGAGAGCTGTGAAGAACACCCTCTGCCAGGAGTTGAGAGCTGCTTCTCAGAGACCCTGGCCAGTGCTAACCTGCTGCTTTGCATGGCCACAGTCTCTCCAGGACACCATTCCAAAGATCGGGCCCCTCTGAAGTCCTCCAAGGGCCAGTAACTTCCAACCAGCTCAGGCCTGGTGGAGGAGGTAAGACTAACCTGTGCCCCCTCGACTCCCACCCCAGTGCTGCCTCCACGCTGCTGCCCCACCCAGCACAGCAAATACTCTCTTCAGGAACTCAAAAATAGCTTCTCCTCGCTCGATGGTGGGGAGTTTCTAAGCTGGAGGGTCGTTTTCAGTCCCTGTCTCATGTTGTAAGCCACCTTCACCTCCATGCAAGGCCAGCTTATCCCTTAGACACAGTAGAGCCCACAAAAATGTTTGCATGCCTCAGTCAGACGGAGAGAAAAATGAACTTGCGGGTCAAAGAAATTTTTTTTAGTACAGGATACTAACATATTTGTCTTTATACCCATACAAAGTCATCAAGTGTCAGGTTTAACTTTCTTTTTATGAAGGAGGGGACCCACCAAGGTAAAAGTGCCAAGGGCCCATGAATGTTGTAATGCAGCCCACCTCTTTTGAACTCTGAAGACAAATGCTTTTTAGACTTGTTGCCATAGGACTAGAGGAAGGTGTCAGTCATGTAATGGAGGGGGATTAGACTTGTGTTTAACCATCTGTACCTCTCCCTCCAAGATAACTTTCAAAAAGCCTTAGAGTGCAATGGAACAGAAAACACTAAAGAACTAAGAGGAGCTTCCTAGAAGCCAAGAAGAAGAGGGAATTCTATTCTTTTACAAGAGGTGCAGTATGTAGATGGTAAAAACACAGTGCTTAGAACACACTTTCAAGCAGATACTCAGACAGATTCTTGGTTGTGGGGGTAGAAGGTGATTGCTCCCATTCCTTCTGAGCAATATTATCCAAATTGCTAGCCCAACATGTGAGGCCCTCGATGATCTGATCCGCACCTGGCTGTCTGACCTCAGCTCACTCTGGGCTCCCTCCCTCATTGTAAAGCTACTGAGCATAGTCATAGCTTTGAGTCTTTGTACTTGCAGTTTCCTCTTCCTGAAAAGCTTTTCCTGCTGATCTATGTGTCCTTCAGGTCTCCCTTCCAGGGTCAAAACTTCAAAAGAGCCTCCTCTGACATCCTGGCTGGTGTTTCCCTCATGTCATCCTCTCATTTTGACACTGCCTTATTCTGTCTGTAATGTTTATTACAAACTGAAATTGCCTGTTGATGGGCTGATTGTCACCCACCTCTCCTGCTGGCCTGGAATGTGAGGCCCTCGATGATCTGATCCGCACCTGGCTGTCTGACCTCAGCTCACTCTGGGCTCCCTCCCTCATTGTAAAGCTACTGAGCATAGTCATAGCTTTGAGTCTTTGTACTTGCAGTTTCCTCTTCCTGAAAAGCTTTTCCTGCTGATCTATGTGTCCTTCAGGTCTCCCTTCCAGGGTCAAAACTTCAAAAGAGCCTCCTCTGACATCCTGGCTGGTGTTTCCCCCATGTCATCCTCTCATTTTGACACTGCCTTATTCTGTCTGTAATGTTTATTACAAACTAAAATTGCCTGTTGATGGGCTGATTGTCACCCACCTCTCCTGCTGGCCTGGAACTCCTTGTGACCTCTGCTGTCATCTTCTGCAGCTGTCTGCCTTCTGCCTAGAGCTCAGTAGTCACGTGGTGAATTATAGAATGAATGAATTTGGGAAGGCGCATCCTGGTAGTCAGCAGGGAGCTGGCTGTGCCGAGCTACTGAGCATAGTCATAGCTTTGAGTCTTTGTACTTGCAGTTTCCTC
Source organism: Aepyceros melampus (assembly GCA_006408695.1). Taxonomy (NCBI): domain Eukaryota; kingdom Metazoa; phylum Chordata; class Mammalia; order Artiodactyla; family Bovidae; genus Aepyceros; species Aepyceros melampus. The sequence continues at coordinate 1,978 of SJXQ01005089.1, forward strand.
TTCCTGAAAAGCTTTTCCTGCTGATCTATGTGTCCTTCAGGTCTCCCTTCCAGGGTCAAAACTTCAAAAGAGCCTCCTCTGACATCCTGGCTGGTGTTTCCCTCATGTCATCCTCTCATTTTGACACTGCCTTATTCTGTCTGTAATGTTTATTACAAACTGAAATTGCCTGTTGATGGGCTGATTGTCACCCACCTCTCCTGCTGGCCTGGGACTCCTTGTGACCTCTGCTGTCATCTTCTGCAGCTGTCTGCCTTCTGCCTAGAGCTCAGTAGTCACATGGTGAATTATAGAATGAATGAATTTGGGAAGGCGCATCCTGGTAGTCAGCAGGGAGCTGGCTGTGCTGTGAATCAGTGTCATGATGGAGTGCAAGTTTGCAGGGGCAACTTTGGGGCTAGGAGCTGGGACAGAGCAGAGTATTCTGGGTAATTATGCAGACAAGAGTTTACAGTCCCAGGTATCCTGGAGGAGGAAGAAAAGGGCATGCTCTTAGTTTTTTTCCTAATCACAGGCAATAATCTGTTTCTACGTCAGAAGAGAACATTTTCTGATTGAGTCCTCTTAAAAATCTATCTCTACAGTGAAGGGTCTTTCTGACCAGAAAGCATCTCTTAGTTGAGCCCTGCCATCCCCAGGCAGGACTCTGATGGTGACACATCCAGGAGGACAAAACCACATAGCCCCTGCATTGTTATATTTTCATGAGATACTTCCTCTGATGGCAATGTAAACATTGTGAAATATTGAAAACATCAGCAGGTCACACTCAGTGCATTTGTTCCAAAGCCACATTCCAGCCAAGTCCTGGGCTGGATGAATCGTCCTGAAAGCAGCTATATTTAGGCCCACGAATGTTTCTATTTAGAAGGGTCTTTCTGACAAGAAAGCATCTCTTAGTTGAGCCCTGCCATCCCCAGGCAGGACTCTGATGGTGACACATCCAGGAGGACAAAACCACATAGCCCCTGCATTGTTATATTTTCATGAGATACTTTCTCTGATGGCAATGTAAACATTGTGAAATATTGAAAACATCAGCAGGTCACACTCAGTGCTTTGTTCCAAAGCCACATTCCAGCCAAGTCCTGGGCTGGATGAATCGTCCTGAAAGCAGCTATATTTAGGCCCACGAATGTTTCTATTTGTCAGTGAGCCCCAAGGAGTAATTCCAGAGAACATCTCTAGTGTCCCGGTCTCCATGGAAACTGTTCTCCCGCTTTGAGTGCCAGCCCCAGATCGAGAAGGAAGATCTGTGCCACTTCCTCTCCACTGCTGACACAGAATCTGAATCCTGCTGCATGAAGCTAGTGTGGCCTGTTCCCTGATCCCTAGTCCTGCTCTGGAGAGAGTGGGTCAGAAAAGTTCAGGGCAGAACTAGCTTTACAAACATCTCTTCATCTCACTGTTCTCATCTCACCCTTGTTTTGAATTTCTCTATCTTAGTGTAATACGATAATTGGGAGTATAGAATCTATGTATTCTAAATAAAAGCATCTGAATGGAGAAAAAGAAAGGAAGGGGGGAAGGAAGGGAGAGAGGGAGGGTGGGAGGGAGGGAAAGAAAGGAAGGAAGGAAGAAAGGACAGAAGGAAGGAAAGAAGGAAGAAAGAAAGAAAAGAAAAAAAAGGTAACTATGTGATCATAGAAAAAGATGGTAACCAAATTGTTGACTATGTGCTACCTGAGGAGGCCAGTGTCCATCCAGGGCAGGGGGACACTCATGTATGTTTTGCAGTATTTGCATTTTTCCCAACAGCAGGCCTGGGTTTCTTCTATAATTAATTAAAGCAGGAGGAGTCACTGATAATGAACGCACTCTGAGTTGGTCACGTGTGCTCCCTGCCATCCATTCCAACTGTGCAACCCCGTTTCACCTTTATCATCTGGAATCTCTGAAGCAGTCACAGCAGCCCAGCAATGGGATCGAAGCAGATTTCCAGAGTCAACAGCAGAACCATTGATTTGTTTCTAGAACCTCACTCTTCCGTTCACCTTGACCTTAAGTTTAGCCGTGCCAGACCGATTGCCTGTGTCCCCACTTCTCACGATGTGTGCGTGACACATGCACAGCCTTTGATTAGCAGATCTCAATAAAGTCGAAACAAATAGACTGAGATTTGGTTTCCATCGAGGTTACAGTTTGTGCATAGTTTAACAATCAAATAGCACCACAAGACTTAATGTATAAAAATGTGACATTTTCCGCTTCCCAGGGGAAAGCTGGTTCAGTGGTGTGAGCTCTTCCTTCCAGCATTTCCCTTGGTGTTCTAGCAGTGTTTCGGGAGTCCCGCTTTCAGACCATCCATGGACTTCTTGCTATGGAAGATGATGCGGATCCCTTCTACATCCTCCACTCCAACATATGCCTTCTTCCCGCCCACCTCCCCCGTGAGGTTGTGCCAGAATGTTTAGTTAGGGTATTCTGTGTGGGTCTCTTGCATTGCAGGCAGATTCTTCACCATCTGAGCCACGAGTACATCCTGTATATACACATTTATGGTCACGTATATACTATTCACAACTGAGTCTTGTATGACTGTATTTTCTTTCTTTTATAACTATTTGATATATCTGGAATGGTCTCTCTGTTTGATGTGTTCAGTTTTTTATAATGCCTGTCATTAATTCATTCTAGAACTCTCTGACAAAGATGCCAATATCCTCTCAGTACATGCATCAGGGATTTCACTGGCCTCATCTTTTCATGGTGACATTTCTCTAGGAGGCAACTTCTCCACTCTCACCTGGACTGGCTGTGCGGCTGCCTCTTTGGTTCTCTGTTCTCCCCACTCCTGGGTATTCTTTTCCTTTTTTTTTTTCTGGTTCTGCATCCCACATTTTCTTCTGTCTCAGATTTTCTCTCTTACTTTAGCAGAGCACATCTTCCACTTAATTCTTGAAAAGGGAAGCATGGTTAATTATTGGATGGGTATAGGATTCCAGAGTGAACACCATATTCCTGCAGCTTTGAGAATGTGGCTCCAATTTTCCTATTGTTCTTGAGAATCTAATGCCATTCTGACTCTCTGCAGATAACCTGTATATTTCACTCATCCCATCCAATGATTTCAAAACTTTAATTTTTCCCGGTACTGTTAGATTTCTTAATGAGGTGATTTGTCCTTTTTTTTTTTTTTCTCCATTTTTATCCTGTATACTTAGTGGGCCCCTTGGAATTTAGTCTTAGGGAAATCTTATGTCATTTCTATGGTAAATTATGCTCTTCTGTTTTTAATTTTCTTTACTCTGAAACTCCTATTTTTATTAACACTGAGCCCCCAAACTGATTCTGTAATTTTTAGAAAAATTTATTTTATTTAAGTATAGCTGATTTACACTGTTGTGTTAATCACATTGTGATTCAGTTATACATCTCCATATTCTTTTTCATATTCTTTTCCAGTAGGCTTGTCACAGGATATTGAATATAGTTCCCTGTGCTATACAGTAGGATTTACACATTTCTATTAACTCTTCTTATTTGTTTTCCATTTTTCCCCTTTCTGTTTTCTATTCTAAGCCATGATTTTTACTTTATCTTCCTAAACTTTCTCATGAATTTTAGTTTCTTCTGTCACATTTTTAATTTCTAAGAAGCCTTTCTATTCTCAGAGCAGTTTTGTTTTCTAGCCTCTTCTGTTTCACACATGTCCCATCTCTCTTATTTTTGCCTTTTGAGTATATCTTTTGCTTTAAAAAAAAATATTTCCTTCTACTTTCACTCCTAGTGGATTTCTGGTTGGTTGCTTGTTGGGCTGGTTAGTCGGTTGGTTTGGTTTTTCTCTTGAATGGCTCAAACATCTAGTGGTCCTTGGTAGTCAATTGGCATTACAGAGTGAGGCATAGAAAGAAAATTCAGAGCTCTTGGACAGGACTGGTTGACTAGCTGAATGGTGGTCTTCACTGTGGGGTGATCTGGTCAAGTTAATTCATCAGGGAGCAGCTCCCCACAACTGTAGTTTTCTGTAGGCCTTTTTTTCTTAGATTAGCCTGTTTCCTGCAAATTAATCCTATTTCTTACTTGGAATTTGGTAGAGAAGCCTGGATGAAACTATTCTTAGCCCCAAGATGGAAAAGGTGGCTGGTGGAGGAGGCATCGACTCACCTTGTGGCAGGTGGATTTCATCTGATCTAGCCTCAGCTGTATCTGGAATCTCAGAATCCAGTCATTATCTGGTTCAACACCACCAGGAAATGAAGCCTCAGTCTTCTGCAAAGATGATGGCGAGTCACATCTCTGGAAGCATGGGATGCGTCAGGGGGCCCAGCTGAACTGCTTTTTATGCAAAATGCTACCTACGTCTTTTGCTGTCAATCTCATCTTTCCTATCCAGGCATCTCTTTTTAGGAATTTACTTGAAGCTGTGCTCTGCTAATACAAGAGAGAGAAACCAAGACAGGACCAAGTCTCCTGAGGTTCTGTGGGGTGACTCAGGTTACGTTTAAGTATTCTCCACTCTTAGCAGAGAGTTCAGTTTTCTCTTCTGCCAGGTCAGTGATCTCTTGACTTTCTATCTTCAGACTTCCAGTATTTTATTTCTCTTATCTCCTCTCCCAATCTCCATCCTTGTGGGTTTATGTCTGTTTTCAAATCTTTGTGGGGTTTCAGGAGAAGGCAGAGGCAAACCTATGTTTAAGTCTAGGCAGAAGTCTGCATAATGACATTTTCTGTGTATTCTGAACACAGGATGAATTTACAAGTCTCTCTGCCTCTCTCCTGCCTGAAGTACACTCTCCTCCCTTGGCTACTCAGCAAGTTACCCCTGTTCATCTCTCAAGACACAAATCAAGTGGCATCTCAGCTCTCTAAGCAGAGTTGCCTCATGCTCTTGCAGTCTCTTGTGGCACTTTCCCATGCTTTCCGTCGAATATGGATAATAGCAACTATGAGAAGACGTTCCCTTTTCTGTTGGTGTCACGGCCCATAGCCATTTCTTTCATATTTTCATAACTGATCTTTATATGTCAATTTATTTCTAATTTATCTACATTATATCAAGTACTTTTCTTTATATGGAAATGCATGTTGGTCAGTTTTTTTTCGAATGTTTTCTTTGCTGAGCGCTCACTGTCCTTCCCTCCCACGAATGTTACTCAAGCTGAGTAATATCTGGGGATCAGAGCAGAGGCAGCCTTTGGGGAGAAAAAGGGCTCTTGCTCAAGTGCCTATATACACGACAGCAAAAGAGACACAAATATAAAGAACAGACTTTTGGGCTCTGCAGGAGAAGGCGAGGGTGGAATGATTTGAAAGAATAGCATTGAAACATGTATATTACCATATGTGAAATACATGATCCATGCAAGTTCGATGCATGAAACAGGACACTCAACGCCAGTGCACTCGGATGACCCTCAGGGATGACACTGAGGGATGGGATCGGGAGGGAGATGGGAGGGGGTTCAGGATGGGGGACACACGTACACTCATGGCTGATTCATGTCAATGTATGGCAAAAACCAGTACAATATTGTAAAGTAATTAGTCTGCAATTAAAATAAATTAATTAATTAAAAAAAGAAGGCTCTTGCTCAAGTGTAAGGGTATCTTTTCTGACTTTGTTGCTGCGGTTCCATTAGTTGGGGGGCATGTGCAGTCCCGCCGACCCCCTGCTCTGAGTGCAGTGCCCTTGCAAGCCCAGATGCCGAGGAAGCAGGGGCAGCGCATAGACAGCATCACTGCTCCTGAGCATCATACCCCTTCGGTGCCAGCCTGTAGCAGCAGCAGGACGGAGCTTGCCCACTGTTGTCCTCCCCCTAGCCCAGCCAGTCTGAGTTATTTCCTCCCAACAAACTTTGCCTAAAAATCCTGTAGCATCTCAAGCAGGCTGACACTATATATTTGGTTCTATACTCTGGGGTATAGAACCAGAGTGCTCTGTAGTCTAGAGTGGTGATCCAGAAGTCACCCATCCTTGCTTTGACACTTGACCAAGGGGGGCCTCACTCCCCGCACCTCAGCTGAGCTGTTCATCAAGGTATCCAGCCTCCCGAAAGGTACAATTGACATGATTCAAGGGATGCTCACCTTCTAAGAACAGGAATTCTTTTTCTTATGATGTAGATTTCCTATGTTACTGTATTTTTTTGGTAATTTTGCTGGGGACTTAGAAGGAGTGGAGAATTCAAGGCATGGGGCTCTGACCAGGCCACATCAGTCCTGTGGTGAGAAAGTGACTCTCATCTTTCTGCTCCTGGTGTTTACCTGGTGGTTTTGTAAATGCATAAACCAGGTACTTGAGGACACATGTTCCCAATCGTGTATCCCTTCTTCTAAAGGTACATCACTGTGGAGGGCAGCTGTCACACCAGCATCCTTGTCCCCGTGTACTTACTTTTCCTGGGATGGTCATAGGCTTTGCCTCTGTTTTGAGTGTGTCTAGGTTCAGAATCCAAATGCTTGAGTGACGTCCATATAAAGTGATGGCTTGTTGGCAAGTAGAATTCGCTGCCTTGCTGGGTCTGTCCCGTTCTGTTTTGGTGGGTGGATAAAGCGACGTGATCCAAACAGAAGTCTGGACTGGACCTTTCACAGTCAATTAGGGCGGGCGGAGAGAAGGGCAGGCTCCTTTCTTCCTCTCGGAGTGACAATGTGAGCCATGCAGTTGTAAAAGCCAGAGATTTTGAGACCAGACTCCCTCCACCACAGGATCTGAAGCTGGAGTACTGTCACATAGGAGGAGCCACTGGCAATGATGAAAGGAGATGCAGAGAGGGCTGCTTTCCAACTAAAAACTTGGTGGGGTGGCTGGGTGCCTTTGCAAGAGCGGAGGTTGTACCTACTAGATATCTCCACCACCATCGTCTTAATAGCTACTATGGGCCTCAAACAAATATGGCTTCACTTATTTCCTATACTCACCCCATAAGGTAGGTATTAATATTTCAGTCTGTACATGAGGAAATTGAGGCACCGCTTAGCCAAGTAGGCGTCCAACAAATAGTTTGTTGTTTGGTCGCTGAGTCGTATCCTCCACAGCCCACCAGGCTCCTCTGTCTATGGGATTCTCCAGGCAAGAATATTGGAGCAAGTGGCCATGTCTTTCTCCAGGAGACCTTCCTGACCCAGAGATCAAGCTGGGTCTCCTGAATTGCAGGCAAATTCTTTACCATTGAGCCATCAGGTAAGCCCTTACTGAGTAACTAAATGAATGAACAAAGGGACTTGCCCAAGGTTGTACAGCAATTAGTGGAGAGCGGAGAAAATTCCAGATGAGTCTTTTCACCATGTGACAAGAAAGGCAGTATAAGAAGGTCAGTGCATGGCAGGGTCACCACCCACCCTGGTTTTCCTGGGACTTGTCCATGTTTAGCACTGAAAGTCTTGCATCCTGGAAAACCCCTTAGGCCTGGGCAAACCACATGGGCTGGTCTGCCTGGTGTACAAGATTTTCTTGCGTTTTGGAAAGTAAAATAAGGATTGGTTCAGGAACGACTAAGATTTAAGAGAATGATGAACACATAACCAACAGGTGTGGTACTTGGCAGCCCACCAGGCATTTCCCGATCCATCATTTCAATGTTCAGAGGATCCCGTGTGTTAGGCTTCTGTAATTTCCCGTGGAAAGTGAGATCAAAAGTATGCATTGGTATGTTCCAGGTTGACTTGTGGGTAAACATCGGGCGTGACGTTTTTCAGGGAAAAGGAGAAGATCATTAACGAGGAAGTTGGTGCAGGCATGTGGATTTGGGGCAGTGGGGTGCGGACTCACAGCTCCAGGAGGGGCCTCGGGAGCAGCTGTGCGGCCTCTTGCCTGCCAAATTGGTCCCCGTGGTGTGATAAGGGGCCACAGGCCCTGCATTAAGTACCAGCGCATCCTGGCTAGGCTGTTCCCAGCTATGCTTGACCTTGAACAAGTCATTGATGTCTGAATTTTGGATTTTTCAGTTACGCAGGGGGGTTAATGATTCATACCTGACATGATGTTTGCCAAGACTGGGTGACATAGATCATATAAAGTACCTTCGATAAGAACTTGAGAGTGGCCCACTCCCATTCAGAATGCTCATATCTTTTTCTTTGTTGCAAATGGTAGAAATCCAATTTAAAACAACTAAAAAGGAAAAGCAAATGTACTGACTTATGTAACTAGTTGCTTTAAGGTTCAGCGTGGCACATGGATGGAGGGGCCCTCAAGTCCCCATGCTTAGTTGCCCCCCATCCTGTCTCTCTGTCTCTCTCTCTCTGACTCTGAGCTCTGCTATCTTTGATACCAGCCCACTCTCACTCACTCTCTGGCCAGGCCCACTCTATGCAGCTACCAGTGGCTCTAAGCATACATTTTACAAAATAACATCCAAAAACTACTTCCCTCTCCCAACATTCACAGATCCATCCTGGGAAGGATACAGATTGACCCTGCTTGGGCATGGCCTCAGCCCTGGACCCATGCTTGTGTCCAAGTGAACTTGAGTGTCACCTAGGACATGGGTCTACCCTTTTCAGTGTGACCTGAGATGAGCATATAATTTATCCTCCAAACTGGAGTTATTTGGGGGGAATGAAAGGGGTGTCTTCATAACTAAGCCAGAACAACAGGCAGAAACCAGACTGAGCTAAGCAACCTGGGATGCTTGGTGACCTCCCAAGTGCCAAAAGAAGGGAATCAGAAAAAATATAGAGGAATCCCTGCCACACCCAACACGTATACATATACAGTGTTCTCTGTGGATGTGTTTAGAAAATAGCATTCTGTTTCCAAAAGCAGTGTATCTGAAAACATTTGTCCTGCCTCCTTAACTGAGACAGTGATGTTTCTAGCAAGTATCTTTCAAATCTTTGGGTAATTTAAGCAATGGTAGACCTGGCCTTGATGATTCTTATTATTGATGCTTGCATTTGACTGCTACTTTTTCCTCTTCTATAGCTCCCACAAACGCCAGTACTTCTCAGTTTTGAGGACAGCCAGAGGCCCAAGAAGACAACCTGAGGCCTGCTGCCATTAGCACATCTCCCCTGATGGCTTCTGAATGCCTCCCTGCCAAACAGTTGTAGTAACCAATTTAGAGGTAAAATGTTCAGCATCCTTCTCAAAATGCTTGGCGATGGAGTGAATCCTCCAGAATGCCATTTCTTCTCTTCCCTCCCCTGGGCCACAGGAATTAAGAACTTGAGTTTCAAATCCACACCATCCGGAAACTCTAAAGATTCATCACTAACCTCATCATCACCAGCCTCAGATGCCTCATCTGTAAAATGAGAAACATCCCAAAAAAGCTTTTTAAAAAGCTGCTGGCATGAAAGAAGTCTTGAGTTAGTGGCAAATAATTTTTTTTCCACTACTATTTGGCATAACTCACCACTGGGTTTGAACTTTCCAGGGCAGCTCTTCCTACACTGGCAACACTTCTTTCATTTGTAATGTTTGTTCGTGCTCTGAATCTTCACTGTTTACCAAACAGCTCCATCCAGACCCAGCTGAGGGTTCCTCCATCTGTTCCGGTTAATCGTACTCATCACAGGTATCTCCCAGCCCATGCCATTTTCTATTCAGCATCCTGACCAGTGAATTCCCCGCAATGCCTGCTGCAGAGGCTGGCTGTGAACAGGAGAAGGGGTAACAAAGTGTTCTCCAAAGGGAAGGCTGAGGTCTGTCCTATGCATCTCTGAAAGTCCTTTTGGCAGGTCTAAACTATCTATGGTCTTGCTTCAATGACTTGCTAGAGTGCATCCCCTAAGCTACATCTCTGAAGCTCCTCTTTACTGCTACTTTTTGACTCCATCATCTGTTTTTCTTCCTCTTCTCTGGTATCAGAATAGCAAGAGGTAATAGTGGGCTGTGCAGAGCACTGGGCTAAATGCTTTACATTTTTCTAACAATGCTATGCAGTAGGTGCTTTTACTGCATCATTTTTGCCGTCGGGAACTGGGTGCAGGAAGGCATGACAGCTCAGTGAGTTCAGAGGCCTTGCAGAATGTCGGCAGTGGCTCCAAGGCTGGCATGCTGAACTCTGCTGAATTGCCTGCCACGGCAGTAGCATGCAGGTGGATGACAGATAACCTGTCGGAAACCGTACCATTTCAGAATGTCTAGTACAAAGTACTGTTTTCTTTTTTACCTTTCAATTGTGTTATGGACTTGCTATTTTATTACTCTTCAACTATACTGAGAAGGGAATACAAAACCCTGCCCCACATAGCTCCTGCACTAATAGAAACTACAGAAATAAGAAGATGGAAAAACTCTAAATGCACAGGCGGATGATAGAAAAGAGAAACTCCAGGAGAAAGCAGGAAGGATGCTACACATGAAAACCTGGTCCAGTCAAGAACAATGGGTTCCAATTGATCTAATACTTTAGTTAATAGTTACCAAAGGACTCAGGGTAAAGTAATTTTGCAAACAATAACACTCATAGTTCTGCTTCTCTGGGGAACCCTGCCTAATACAATAACATTCTTGAAAATGGAAAATTATAGAAACAGGGGACAGATTAGTGGTTGTCAGAAATCAAGGAGATGGGGTCAGGCAGGAAGCAGGCAGGGTAATAAAAGGGCTACAGAAAAGATTCATGTGGTGAGGGAGTTGCTCTGTATCTTGACCATGAGGTGGCTATATGAACCTAGATGTGTGATAAAGCTGCAAAGATGCAAACACACACACACACACACCCCCCCCACACACACACATACATACATACAAACGAGTACAAATAAAACCAGGGCATTCTGACAAAGATCAGTGAATTGCATCAGTGTCAATCTGGTTGTGATATAGTACTACAGTTCTGCAAGATGCATAATGGGGAGAACTGAGTAAAGGATTTCTTGGAATTATTTCTTCCTGCTGCTGCTAAGTTGCTTCAGTCATGTCTGACTCTGTGCGACCCCATAGATGGCAGCCCATCAGACTCTACCATCCCTGGGATTCTCCAGGCAAGAACACTGGAGTGGGTTGCCATTTCCTTCTCCAATGCATGAAAGTGAAAAGTCAAAGTGAAGTCGTTCAGTCGTGTCCGACTCTTAGCGACCCCATGGACTGCGGCCCACCAGGCTCCTCCGCCCATGGGATTTTCCAGGCAAGAGTACTGGAGTGGGGGGCCATTGCCTTCTTCCTACTGCACCCAAATCTATAATTATCACCAAATAAAAATTTAATTTAGTACAGACAATGTGTAGAACAGTATGGAGGTTCCTTAAAAAAACAAAAAATAGAGTTACCGTATGAGCTAGGAATCCCACTCCTATGTGTATATATGGAGAAAACCCTAATCAGGACATGGAAGCAACCTAGATGTCCATTGCCAGACAAATGGATAAGAAAGCTGTGGTACCTTACACAAAGGAATATTACTCAGCCATTAACAAGAATGCATTTGAATCACTTCTAATGTGGTGGATGAAACTGGAGCGTATTACACAGAGTGAAGTAAATCAGAAAGAAAAACACCAATAATGCATATATATGGAATTTAGAAAGATGTTAATGATGACTATATGCAAGACAGCAAAAGAAACACAGATGTATAGAACAGTCTTTTGGACTCTATGGGAGAAGGCGAGGGTGGGATGATTTGAGAGAATAGCACTGAAACATGTATATTATCATATGTGAAATAGATCGCCAGTCCAGGTTTGATGCATGAGGCGAGGCGCTCAGGGCGGGTGCACTGGGATGACCCTGAGGGATGGGATGGGGAGGGAGGTGGGAGGGGGGTTCAGGATGGGGGACACATGTACACCCATGGCTGATTCGTGTCAATGTATGGCAAAACCACCACAATAGTGTAAAGTAATTAACCTCCAAGTAAAATAAATTAATTTAAAAAAAAACTCATAGGACTGTACACCAGAAAAAGGTGAATATGCCTACATGTAAATTTTGAAGAATTACATATATTGATCTCATGTGTCAAATGCTTATCGTGATTCTTTCATTTTAATCTTCATAATAACCCCACAAGATAGGTCATATTATTATCATCTCTGTTTTAATAATATGAATAAGACAGCAGCACAGAGAGGTTAACTACATTGCCAAGGCCACAGAATTTGATAGAGGCAGAGCTTTGACTTTAAAGAGTCAGCAGTCTGACTCTAGAACCGAATTTTTCCCCACTGTCCTATGCCGACTCTGCAAAAAGAAAAAGTGGCTTCATTTTCCTCTATCAGTGAAAACCACATGATCTCCTTGGCAAGGAAAATATCAGCTAGAACTATTGAGTGGGCCAAAAAGTATGTTTGGGTTTTTCTGTATGATGCAATGTAAAGCAAACTTTTTGGCTAACCATATGTAAACAAATCAGTTTGCAAATGGAGCAGAGTATGTGCCGCCGAGACCAGAGTGTTTCTGGGCCAAAAATGTCTTAATCGTTGTTTTAATAACTTGTTTTTAAACGTTGCAATTTTCAATTGTCTTTCAAATAAAATGCCTTTTTGTTAACATACTAAAAACTTCCAATATCAACACTAATGCCTATGGATACTGGTTTGAAAATCTTTCTTTAAGAGTCCTTAAAAAATTCTGATTCTGATGTAAAGAAAATAGAATACATCAATAGGAAACTCAAATCAATTGTTTAAAAATTAAAAAAAAAAAAAAAGACACATGCACCCTAATGTTTATAGGAGCACTGTTTACAATAGCTAAGACATGGAAGCAATCTAAATGTCTTTTGGCAGATGAATGGATAAAGAAGAGGTGGTATTTATATAAATATATATACATATATATACACATATATACTTGCATACACACACACACACAATGGAATATTGCTGCGATGTGTGCTGTGCGCAGTCATGTCTGACTCTTTGCAACCCCGTGCACTGTAGCCTACCAGGCTGCTCCATCCAAGGAATTTTCCAGGCGAGAATGGGCAGTGGGCTGCCACTTCCTACGCCAGGGCTCTTCCCAACCCAGGGATCAAAACTGCCTCTCTTTTGTCTCCTTCATTGGCAGGCATATTCTCTACCAAAGCACCACTTGGGAAGCCCCCGGGGAATACTACTCAGCCATAGAAGGAATGAACTCTTTCCTTTTGCCGTGATGTGCGTGGGCCTAAAGAGTATCAGGCCACTCTGGTGGCCCAGTGGTGAAGAATCTGCCTGCCAGTGCAGGAGATGCGGGTGTGATTCCTGAGTTAGAAAGATCCCCTGGAGAAGTAAATGGCCAGCCACTCCAGTATTCTTGCCAGGGAGAACCCATGGACAGAGGAGCCTGGCAGGCTACAGTCCATGGGTCACTAAAGTGTTGCACACAACTTAGCGACTAAAGAACAACAAGAGATTGTTAGACTAAGTGAAGTAAGCCAGACAAAGACACATACCATGTGGCATTGCTTATATGTAGAATCTAAAAAAGCCAAAAGATATCAATGACTCTACAAAACAGAATAGACCTACAGACGTAGAAAACAAACTTAATGTTTACCCAGGGGAAAATGAGGGAGGCAGATAAATTAAGAGTTTGGGATTAGCACATACACGTTATTATATATAAAATAGATAATCAGCAAGGACCTACTCCAGGCTTCCCTGATGGTTCAGACCATAAGGAATCTGCCTGTAATGCAGGAGACTTGGGTTTGATCCCTGGGTTGGGAAGATCCCCTGGAGAAAGAAATGGCAACCCACTCTAGTCTTTTTTCTTTTTTTCACTCCAGTATTCTTGCATGGAGAATTTCATGGACAGAGGAGTCTGGGGAGTTACAGTCCATGGGCTTAAAAAGAGTCAGACCTGACTGAGTTACTTAACACTTTCACTTTCAAGGAACTACTTCTATAGCACAGGGAATGCTGCTCAATATTTTGTAATTACCTATAAAGGAAAAAATCTGAAAAAGATTAGACATATATATATGTGTGTGTATGTATATAATGCTGACTCACTTAGCCATAAACCCGAAACTAATACTACATTGTAAATAAACTATACTTCAATAAAAAAATTTAATTTAGAAATAGGAATAATCATCTTACATCACAGAACTGGGTTACAGATTGATGAAATGATGCACATAGAAGTGTCTGGCTGGGGGCAAATGCACTGCGGGTCTTCAAGAAATGGTATTATTTCTCTGTTAATAGGGGGTTCTATTTAGGGCAGCATCATTAAATAACATGCGGGGGAGTGAAAAGTAAAGCTTGATCATAGTTGAAATAGGAGGCAAGTAGGCAGAAAATCAGTTATAAGGAAAAGCTGGCTGCAGTAAGTCAATTGTATTATTTAGTATATATGAAATTAGGCACTACGTTCAGTTTTCCCTCTTGGCTCAGATGGTAAAGAATCCACCTACAATGCAGGAGACCTGGGTAAGATGCCTGGGTCGGGAAGATCCCCTGGAGGAGGGCATGGCAACCCACTTCAGTATTCTTGCCTGGAGAATCCCGTGGACACAGGGCCTGGTGGGCTACAGTCCCCGGGGTCACAAAGAGTCAGACATGACTGAGCACAGAAACACGACACAGCATGCAGGCATTGTGCACCCAAAGGAGCAAACTCACAACTTGTTTGCTAAGAACCTACTTGTTTGTCAATGCCAAGTTCTGCTTCAAATCTTTGTAAGTCTGAGTGGCTTCTGAGCTTGTGGAGAAACTTCAAATTCTTAATTGGTCCCAGAATTTTAATGAGTGCCTTTCAACAGCCCAGTTTTTTGTGTTTTTGTTTTGTTTTGTTTTAATATAAATTTATTTATTTTAATTGGAGACTAATTACTTTACAATATTGTATTGATTTTGCCATACATTGACATGAATCTGCCATGGGTGTACATGTGTTCCCCATCCTGAGCCCCCTCCCACCTCCCTCCCTGTACCATCCCTCAGGGTCATCCCAGTGCACCAGCCCCAAGCATCCTGTATTATGCATTGAACCTGGACTGGCGATCTATTTCACATATGATAATATACATGTTTCAATACCAGTCTCCCAAATCATCCCACCCTTGCCTTCTCCCACAGAGTCCAAAAGACTGTTCTTTACATCTGTGTCTCTTTTGCTGTCTCTTATACAGGGTTATCGTTACCATCTTTATAAATTCCATATATATGCATTAGTATACTGTATTGGTGTTTTACTTTCTGACTTACTTCACTCTGTATAATAGGCTCCAGTTTCATCCACCTCATTAGAACCGATTCAAATGCATTCTTTTTAATGGCTGAGTAATACCATCTAGTCAAGGCTATGGTTTTTCCTGTGGTCATGTATGGATGTGAGAGTTGGACTGTGAAGAAAGCTGAGTGCCAAAGAATTGAGTCTTTTGAACTGTGGTGTTGGAGAAGACTCTTGAGAGTCCCTTGGACTGCAAGGAGATCCAACTAGTCCATTCTGAAGGAGATCAGCCCTGGCATTTCTTTGGAAGGAATGATGCTAAAGCTGAAACTCCAGTACTTTGGCCACCTCATGCGAAGAGTTGACTCGATGCTGGGAGGGATTGTGGGGCAGGAGGAGAAGGGGGCGACAGAGGATGAGATGGCTGGATGGCATCATTGACTCGATAGAGGTGAGTCTGATTGAACTCCGGGAGTTGGTGATGGACAGGAAGGCCTGGCGTGCTGTGATTCATGGAGTAGCAAAAAGTCACGACTGAGTGACTGAACTGAACTGAATACTCCATTGTGTATATGTACCACAGCTTTCTTATCCATTCATCTGCTGATGGACATCTCGGTTGCTTCCATGTCCTGACTATTATAAACAGTGCTGCGATGAACACTGGGGTACACGTGTCTCTTTCAATTCTGGTTTCCTCGGTGTGTATGCCCAGCAGTGGGATTGCTGGGTCATAAGGCAGTTCTATTTCCAGTTTTTTAAGGAATCTCCACACTGTTCTCCATAGTGGCTGTACTAATTTGCATTCCCACCAACAGTGTAAGAGGGTTCCCTTTTCTCCACACCCTCTCCAGCATTTATTGCTTGTAGATTTTTTTGATAGCAGCCATTCTGACTGATATGAAATGGTACCTCATTGTGGTTTTGATTTGCATTTCTCTGATAGAGTGATGTTGAGCATCTTTTCATGTGTTTGTTAGCCATTCGTATGTCTTCTTTGGAGAAATGTCTATTTAGTTCTTTGGCCCATTTTTTGATTGGGTCATTTATTTTTCTGGAATTGAGCTGCAGGAGTTGCTTGTATATTTTTGAGATTAATTCTTTGTCAGTTGCTTCATTTGCTATTATTTTCTCCCATTCTGAGGCTGTCTTTTCACCTTGCTTATAGTTTCCTTTGTTGTGCAGAAGCTTTTAATTTTAATTAGGTCCCATTTGTTTATTTTTACTTTTATTTCCAATATTCTGGGACGTGGGTCATAGATGATCCTGCTGTGATTTATGTCGGAGAGTGTTTTGCCTATGTTCTCTTCTAGGAGTTTTATAGTTTCTTGTCTTATGTTTAGATCTTTAATCCATTTTAAGTTTATTTTTGTGTAGGATGTTAGAAAGTTTCTAGTTTCATTCTGTTACAAGTGGTTGGCCAGTTTTCCCAGCACCACTTGTTAAAGAGATTGTCTTTTCTCCATTGTATATTCTTGCCTCCTTTGTCAAAGATAAGGTTTCCATAGGTGTGTGGATTTATCTCTGGGCTTTCTATTTTGTTCCATTGATCTATATTTCTGTCTTGTGCCAGTACCATACTGGCTTGATGACTGTGGCTTTGTAGTAGAGCCAGAAGTCAGGCAGGTTGATTCCTCCAGTTCCATTCTTCTTTCTCAAGGTTGCTTTGGCTATTCGAGGTTTTTTGTATTTCCATACAAATTGTGAAATTATTTGTTCTAGCTCTATGAATTTTTTGAATCTTAATAAAAACCAGACTCCCAGAAAGAGTTGTGCATGAGGTTAGTCTCAGGAACAGGAAGGATGACAGAGTTTTACGTGTCTGCAGTGCTCTTGGTGTGCCCTTTTGTGCGGGGCTGACTCAACCTCCCTGCATCCATGTTTTCCCCCCTCTGGCCATTTGGCTTCATTAATAGGCTCCTAGATGGCCGACAGGAGGAAATACAGAACTCCTTTTATTTCCTTGGTTTTATATGAGGCATATCCTTTCAAGAGAATCTGCCAGTGCCCTGTTCTTAGGAAGTAAGCAAAACAAGTTTTTCCGTCCAATGTGTCTCTCACAGGAGAGTGAGAATTCAGGGGAGCAAACTGAGAAATACAGTGATATGGGGACTGGACACTACAGTCTTATTTTAATCACTCTGCACCCAAGGACCCAAGGTAAACAGGGAAGGGGGTCTGGTCTAAAAAGTTTCTTGATTGTCAACTACAGACGCTACTCTAGTCCGCTGAAGCAGAACAGTTTATCACAGAGCAGAGGTGGTTTACAGGGAACACTGTAGAACACGTTCAATGAGTCACTAAACTTGCTTAATTTAGTTTAGTTTTTTGTGCACACATGCAGGCTTCCTTTAAATCCCCCAGGTGGATAGGTGTGGCCAGGTGACTAAGTACAGGCCAATGGTATGTGAGAGTCACCAGCTGCTCCTCTCCCAGACCTGGACCATATGGACCACCGATGTGCAAACCTCCAGGATCCTCACCTTAGTCACCTCAGTGCAGACAACCATGGTGAATGTAGAGGCCCCATGTCAAGGGTGGAACAAGCCTGGGTTCCTAAATAACTGCTTGGAAGGAAAGCTACCCACTGATCAGTGATGTAAGGAGGATCATTCCTGGTTTTAAATTAATGTTTTTAATTTTATTATGATTATAGATGTGCATACAGTTGGAAGGACTAATACAAAGAGATTCCCATGTATCCTTTACTCAGTTTTCCCCAATGACATCTTGCAACACCATCATACTATATCACAACTGGGGTCAACATTGATACCATTCACCAATCTTTGGATGTAAGAGGCAAATAGACTTCTCTTGTATTAAGCCATTGAGACACTTGAAGGGTTATCTGTTACAGTAGCAAGCTTTACTCAGACTGGCACTTTGAATTTCTAGATGCTATACAGCTGGGCACAAGTAGCTAGGGGATAGACTCCCTTGTCTTAAGCAGTTCAAGCTGCTATAACTAAACACCAAACACCAAGAATACCTTATAAACAACAGGAATTTATTTCTGAGTTCTGGAGACTGGAAATCTGAGATCAAGGTGCTGGTATGGTAGAGAGAGGCCCTCCTTCTGGGTTGTAGATTTTCACTGAATCCTCACATGGCATGAGGGGAGGGGAGGGAGCTCCATGGGGTCTCTTTTATCAGAGCACTAAGCTTACTCATGAGGGCTCCACCCTCATGACCTGATCACCTCTCAAAGGCTCCACCATGTTAATTTGAGGATGGGGGCAGGGGGTAGGGGAGTAAGATTTTAATATATGAATCTGAGGGAACAAAAACATTTAGACCGTAGCACCAGTCATACTGTGAGTTAATTCTAAAGGAAATCGCACTGCAGTATCTGATGCTGTTTAGGTATAATGAGACTTGACCAAACCCTCCACCATCACTTCCCTGAAAGAGCCTAACTCCCCTGCCATCAACTTACCCCAAGATTTGCTCTCCTCGGGGCCATGATGCTTACTTCTATCTTCTGATACTTGCCTCAGTGAACCTTCTGGGTGGACCCAGATTCAGAAAGAACCCTAACTGCAAGGGGAAAATGTAGTTGAAAGCTTTCTTGCCTCCATAATACAGAAAGGTGTGCCAGAGCGGGGTTGAAGAATCAGTCTATGCAGTCTGGGCATAGTGAAGCTGAATCCAGAAGATGTGGACCTAGTTGGGTGACTAAATGATTATGGTTTTAAGTTGAGTGCTGATCACCACAGTGATCTGACATGGGGGTCAACTGCTCAAGGCTCCCTCTCTCTCCTACCTGGCCTCCTATCTGGTCTATATCTTTCAAGTTCAAGTTAGAAACTGACCAGTCTTCCTTCTTACTTTGAGGCTGTAGATATTTTTATTCTTCTTTCCCGATCTTTGAGATAGTCTCTATCTTTAAGGTGAATATGAGCCCAGTTTATCATGGGATTTAAACAGTAAAACTCTTGAGGGATGGGCAGTTGCATTTCCCTTGGTTCCATGTTCTTCCTTTGAATTTCCTTCATGATCACTGTACAGAAAGCAGCATGTTTGGAGTTATGGTCAGGAGGTGGCAGGGAGATATCCATTTTCAGGCAAATTTTTCCTCTATATTCTCACCTTCAAGGGAACAGCAGGCCTCAAACTTTCTTAGCAAAGTAATACAGCAATCACTCCGCTTTATAACTAAACACATGGGCTCTGGAGACAGATCACCTGAGTTGAAAATCTGTCCCTGCCACTCTACACCTGCTTGAACTTGAGTACTTTTTCAACCTTTATGGATTTCAGCTTTCTCTGTAAAATAGAGCTAATGGCAATGCCTGCTTATATAGTAGTGATGAAGAGCAAATTAGTTAATTCATGTAGAAGTCTTAGCAGAACTCACCACATTTTAAGTGACCCATGGATGGTGACTGCCAGGAAGATGATTTCATGAAACAAATCAAACCACGCTGCTATCCTATTTCAAAATGTATTTTTCAGTAATAATCATGCTTTATTAAATCTTTCTTTCCTCTCTCAGAAAGGGATGATTTCACAAAGCTTTCTGCATTGTGAAATATGGTTTTAATTTTTTGGCTTGTTTTTATCCCTTCCCCAAAACACCTTTCTGATTTTATGCTAAGGACCAATGGCAAACATAATTAGAAATGTTGATATGCAAGCTGTAGGAGACTTTTGAGGAATAAATCTATTCCCTAGAGGGGAGCTATGGAGAAGCAGATGTATTTGAGCCCACATCATCAAGCTGTTACAGTTTGGAGAGAACACAAGGAGGTCAAAGGAGGAAAGAAAATGTGGGAAGATGCTCAGAGTGAATGAATGGAAATGGGAGCAAAGAGCACATCCTCGGTGGAAGCCAGCTGTGAGTTCAAAGCTCTGCCCTTGGTCTGTGCTCTGGATGTGCTGACCTCAAGGCAACAGGTTGGTGCCCAGGTACTTCTGGTACTGAGAAACTAAGCCAAACCAAGTGCATCAAGTCATCAAGTCAGGGGCTTAGAGGGCTTCCCTCCCAGCTCAGTCGGTAAAGAGTCTGCCTGCAGTGCAGGAGACCCAAGTTCAATTCCTGGGTCAAGAAGATCCCTGGAGAAGGAAATGGCAACCCACTCCAGTGTTCTTGCCTGGAGAATTCCATGGACAGAGGAGCCTGGAAGTCATTGCAAGAGTCGGACATGACTTAGGGACTAGGCACCACAAGGGACTTCAGTCATTTTCAGTTCAGTCACTCAATCCTGTCTGACTCTTTGCGACCCCATGAACTGCAGCACACCAGGCTTCCCTGTCCATCACCAACTCCTAGAGCTTACTCAAACTCATATCCATCACGTCGGTGATGCCATAACCATCTCATCCTCTGTCGTCCTCTTCTCCTCCTGCTCTCAATTTTTCCCAGCATCAGGATCTTTTCTAATGAGTCAGCTCTTCACATCAGGTGGCCAAAATATTGGAGTTTCAGCTTCAGCATCAGTCCTTCCAATGAACACCCAGGACTGATCTCATTTAAATGAACTGGTTGGATCCCCTTGCAGTCCAAGGGACTCTCAAGAGTCTTCTCCAACACCACAGTTCAAAAGCATCAATTCTTCAGTGCTCAGCTTTCTTTATGGTTCAACTCTCACAAGGGAGTTAGAATTCTGCAAACCTGGGCTCAAGTCTTGGCTCAGTCAACTTGCAAAAGGGAGTGACTGAGATGGATTCCCCCCATGGATCCTCTGTTCCCTTTAGCTGTAAAATCAGAATCGCAGCATCTCTCTCTCCAGGCTGTTCTGAGCATTCACTGACATAACAGGAATGAAAGCCCTAGCAGAGTCCCTGGTATGTTACAGGTTCTCTAAGAATGTTGAGCAAATTAGAATGTGTACTTTATATTCTCAAAGAAAAGGAATTCTATTGAAAAGAAAATTGCTCTTCAAAAGTCTTGCCTATGGCAGTAATGGTATGAGGTGGGGGGCTGGGGGAGGCAAAAGACAAAAAAGAAAAAAAAAACACCTCTAAATAGTTTCCTCTCCAGCTTTTGAATCTTCAGAGTGAACTCTAATTTGGCTCCTTTCAGCCCTTCTGAGGACTGAAAGCCTTTGCAGATAGACAGAGCCAAGGATGCCCGCCTCTTCTATTGTAGACGCTGATTTATCATTCACTGCAGGAGCAGACATCTGCTCTGAGCGTTCTTAGGGGGCATGACAGAAAGGCATCCCTTTGAATCGAGCAGACTCTGCAGCCATTCAATCTCCAACAGGAAACAACAGCAAGGTGGCCTTGTGCCAGCGGGAGCCCGGCTGCCCACCCGCTGCTGGGCTGGGGCCCTGGTGGGGACAGAGGCATCCAGTGCTGCCCAAGAATCTCTTCCTTAGTCCCCTCCTCCCCCAGCACTTCGCTTCTGCCTGAGGACTGGAGCATGCCATGTCGTTCCTCGCTAACTTAGTTACGATTCTGGATTACGATTGTTGATGGGCAGGGAAGCCTAGCGTGCTGCAGTGCATAGCGTTGCAGAGTCAGACACGACTGAGCGACTGAACTGAACTGATGGATTATGAGTTGTGTCTTCCTAAATTTGTATGTTAAGGTCCTAACCCCTCAGAGCCCCAGAATGTGATTCTATTTGGAGACAATGCCTTTTAAGTAGT
>SJXQ01005089.1:24961-348261 GCA_006408695.1 Aepyceros melampus
AATGGAGCAAGTTTGATTAAATTTATGCTTTAGAAAGACATCTGTGGCTTCCAAAGGGCAGACAAGACAAATCAGAGAGACAGGAGGTGGATTTAAGTACTAAACTTCAATGTGAGTCTTCATTGTGTAAGAAGCAAGTGTAGAACTTTTCAGTTTTTTCCTGTTGAATGTGATCAGATTTTAACTTTTAAGAGTTTTCTTGGGGGTGGAGGCATGTCATTGCACAGCTAGTCACCCAAATTGCCCCCGACATTCCAGTGCTGGACGCAAAGGCAGTCAGTGGGCAGCTCCCCATCCACCCCACCATTGTCACTCTCTGGATAGTTTCCTGTTTCTCCTTGCTGACCCTCAGCTCCCCACCCTCATTCCACCCACCAGGTCTATCATCCTACTTCAAATCACACTGTATCTCGTTAGGAATTAATGTGTTCAGCAAAACAATTTCTCACCCGGCCTCCCTGCTGGCCTTGCCCCTCCAACCTTCACCCTCCTCTGGAAAATGGAAAAGTTCTGAGAAGCTAAACTTGGTGAGACGTGGGACTCTGCCTATTTGATTTACTGTTGTGTCCCCAGCAGTAAGAATTGCACCTGGCATAGAGCAGATAATCAATATTCCCTGTGTGAATAAACTATCAAATTAAAACAACCAACTAGCCATTTGTACTTGTGCTTAATTTGTTGGCTATTTAGGTGCCTAACATCCTTGCAGAGTTAATCATGAGGCTGTTCCTAGATTTATGAATGCAGCTGACACGTACAAACTTCTCTGTAAAGTGCATGATGCGAATGGACCTCCCGGGTCCTAAAAAGAACTACTGTATTCACAACAGTGACTAGTAAACAACAAAAGTAGTTTCAGATTTCAACTGCTGAGCCAGGGATTGAGATTACATGCTCAGTGATCTCAAACATCATTTCCAAGAAAGAGGAGGGTCTGTTGTGTTTCTAAATCATGGCATTCTTCAGGGGATAAATGACAATTTCAGCAAGAACTAGCATGTATTGAATATTTAATATGCACCAGGTGATTCCTAAAAAGTGTCTGTTACATTAAAAAAACATAACAGTCCAGGGACTTTACCAGGAGTCCAGTGGATAAGACTCTGCCTTCCAATGCAGGGGGTGTGAATGCAATCTCTCATTGGAAAACTAAGGTCCCACATGCTTTGAGGGTGCAGCCAAACATTAAAAAAAGAGAATATGCACTTCTTACCTCATTTAATCCTGACATGATGAAGGCAGGTATTAGTGTTGTCCTTTCAGGTGAGAAAATGGAGGCTCAGAAAGGAGACCTGACTTGCTCAAGGTCACAGAGCTAGTAAGTGGCCAAGCTGGGATCCCTTCCCACACTGACCTGACCCTGGACCCTGCCCTGGCCACTCTGTCCTGCTCACATCGTGGGAGGCTCCCCTTGTATCTGCTTTGATGCCTTCATCACCCAGGGCTCGGCTGATGCCCCAGTCCCCTACTACGTCAAGAAGAGGCTGCTGAAATCTCTTTGGGGGATAAATGCAAAACCTCCCAGTGGGCAAGAGGTTTTCCTATCTTGAAGGAGACACAGGTAATTATGAGCAATGTAGTCTTTTAACAGCCTAAATAGAGAGCTGAAGAGGGGACTTCTGAAGCCAGTACCACCAGGATTTCTCCAGTTGGTTGAAAGGCTGCTTGTCTAGGGTGATTTGGATTTGCTCTGCTGGGAGGATGGAGCTGTCAGATAGATTTGCAGGGTTGTGTTCACCTCAGTATTTCTCCACATGGCATCACACGCTCACCCTCCTTTGTCATTATCTTCTTTTCCTGCCTCTCCGGCTGAAACATGAATTCAAGGGTAACACAAAATTCCACTTTGGTCCAGTGCAGAGGCAACACACAGAGTTAGGGTTTGGTGCTCTAGTGTCAGATGAGCAAGGGTCCTGGTGCAGCTTTTCCGCTTGTAAGCTATGTGAGCTTGAACACACTGCTTAACCTCTCTATGCCTCTATTCCTCCACTCTAGAGAGAGGATGTGATGGTCCCTTCATAGTGCTTTCCTGAGCATGAACATGAAAAGCTTTAGGAGAATATCTGGCAAAGAGGAAAGTACTCAGTGTATGGTAGCTACTATATCATCCTTGTCGCCCATTGCTTCCAAAGCCTAGATTAAGCTTCAGCTGAAGCTAGCCCATTTTCTGGACTGTTTCAGTCACATGACAGATTACCTTCTTTACCTAATCACATTGAGTCTTTTGTTGCTATTTACTCAGCCAAAAACATCTGAAATATGCTGACTGGGAATGGAGGGCAATTGACACAGTGTTCTGGGTTCTTCTTGGGCTGGGGCTGAAAAGTTGAGCCCATCTACAGCTTCTGGAGGCAGCACTCCACCACAACGCCTGGGTCTTTGCCAGATCCTGGCCTTTTCTGCCACTCACCCCCTAAGCTGATCAGAAGCACGTCTCATCCCCACAACGCCCACAGGGGAAGGCAGCAGCACACAGCCCTGCAGTCTTCAGACATCCCAAGCTCCTCTCCTGGACCCTCGGGGTGATGGCTTGTCGACGGATCCTGGACAAAATACACCACGAACCTATTTCAGCCAGATATGCTGAGTAAGCCTCTTTAGGATGATTTCTCCAATTTGCAGACTTTCTTGAATTCAGATCTTCTCAATAGAATTTTTGACTCTGCTAAATCCAAACACTCTCCCCAGTATTTCAGAATTTTGGGATCCATCAGAGAGAAGGGAGAGTGGCTATGGGATTGTTTGAGATGTTTGGACTCATCAGTGTCTCTGACTGGAAACTTACAAGCTCCAGAGAGAATTTCCCAAAGCACCTGGTGGTGCAGCCTTAATCAGATATAAACCCAAAGGATGGTTTTCAGGCAGCAGTGAGGGGAGGGGGCAGTCAGGGAACTCTTTTCCACCTGCACCCTCAAGAAAGGAACCACTGGGAGTAACACAGATTTTCATAGAAAAGATACCCCAAGAAGGCTCCCTACAGTAACAATCCCAAACTCTCAGGCCAGAGCTGTGGCTGTGAAAGAAAGTGCCCTAGCTGCTCCAGCTCTCTTGGGAGTGGCCCTTGGTGAGTCTCCCCAGAAGAGCCCAAAGCAGCCGGGAAGAGCTGAGTTCTTGACAGCTTTCTCCCCTCTCACAAGATAATAAGGTAGGTCACATTTCAGATTTAACCCACTTGACATTTTAATGTTCTTCTAATGTGCTTTTTGATGTGTGCAGATGAGGTGCAGTGTGGGTACAAGTTGCTATTTATATAGTCTTGGCAAGCAGACTCCATCACTACCTGCTCCTCTGCTCACTTGGGTTCCTTTAATGTTGTCAGAACTCCTTCAAGTTCTCAACTCACCGATAAGTTCTTCTTCCCAAAGTTTTAAAGGGGAACAAGATAAGGATGACCCCTCCCCCTGATTTATTTTTTCCTTAATGGCAAGAAGATAGTATAGTTAATATTATTAAAATTTCTGAATTTTGAGCAAAAAATGCCTGGTGCTAAACACCTATTTCTTAGAGCTGGCTACAGAGTCAGTAAAATAGAGGTTACAATGTTCTTAACATAGAGGCTGACCCAGGGCCAAGCTCTGGAAAAGCCAGTCGTTACCTTTGCTTGCTAATATCGTCACCCTCGTGATCGTCCCTGTTGCGATCATGTCTTCATGGCTATCAGCCCCCCCATCACCATTGTCGCCACCACCATCACCCATGTCCCCACCATCATTTCACATTGTGTCCGTCATTGGCACTTTCCTGATTGCCTCCTTGACTACTCTTGCTGTGCTCGTGGGCAAGTCACTTTCTCTCTGCAGGCCTCATTTTTTTTTTGCACAACTGAACGCTAGGTGCTGTCTCTCAGGGCCACGGGGAGCAACAAGCGGGGCAGAGTGAGCCCTCAGTAACGATTTGGGCCTCCTCAGTGCCCCTCAGTTACAGCTCAGCTGGCACTTCCTATAGAGGCTTTGTTCTTTACCTGTTCTTCTCTCTCAGTCTTTGCATTTATCAACTCTCCCAAGGCCTGGGGCCCTGCAGTCCTGGGACCTTTTGTCCTCCAGAGTCCTGCACTAGCTGGGTGAGAATCATGGTCAATTCTCAGGGAGCTTGCCAGCTGGGAATCCAGTTCCATCGCTATGTGGCCGTGAGCAATTTTGCTCATCTACAAAGTAAGAGCATTGCATGAGGTGGGTAGTTCTTAAAGGAGCACCTGATGGTCTTTGGACAGTGTGCTTGTTAGGAATGTGTGCTCCTGAGGCCCCAGCTTAACACTGACTAGATCATCCTAGTGAGGTTTCCCAGGGTGCCGCGTGTGCACCAGGGCCTGATGAAAGAGCCCCTTGATACTCCCTTTCAGCTGTGATGGTCTGTAGGAATTACGGGAGCCATACTCCTCCCCGGCATCACTCTTCCTCAAGAGCATGTCCTTGGGGTTTGGTCAAGTTGAAAAAGAGTAGTGTGGAGAGCTCAAGGACTCATCTCACCTTCCAGACAACAGCACGTGAAGAATGTATGGAGTCCCATACCAAGGTCACAGGTGTTAGGCCTTGAACCAAGGCCACAGAAGCAGGGCCCAGAGCCAATATCATCTCCAGAATTGACTCAACTCCATTGTAACCATTGCCCAAAACCCCTTGATGCTTACAGGCCAGCTTCCTGACCCCATATTAGGTAAAAATGCCCAGCCTGGTACTCACCCTATAGCACCATAACCCATCACCAAATGCTACCCTTCCAGCAGGAATTCTCTTTGTCTTGAGGCTACAAATATTGACTGCTGCTGCTGCTGCTGCTAAGTCGCTTCAGTCATGTCCGACTCTGTGCGACCCCATAGACGGCAGCCCACCAGGCTCCCCTGCCCCTGGGATTCTCCAGGCAAGAACACTGGAGTGGGGTGCCATTTCCTTGACTACTAAGTCACAAAAAGCATCAGCACTCCCTTGAGTGGAGAGCTGTTCTAACAGTGTCCCTTGGACTCTCCCTGGTATGTCAGGAGGTCAACTTGCTGTGCTTGCATCACCCTCATTATCTTTGCTCTTCGTTCTTAGTAAACTCACTCTATTCTGAAATCCTCTGTGTCTGAAAATTGTTTTCCAGGTTGTGTTTGGACTGCCAAGACAGAATGGTCTAGATTTCTGTTTTCACTGTCAAATTTCTGGGTGCTAGCTAAGGGTGAAAGCTATAGAACCATGGAGATCACCCAGAACCAGGGATGTTTAACACCCAGAACATGGAGTCAGAATGGGCATCAGCTCTAGACCACTATTATGGGACACAAATGGGCTGGGTGTCATCCTTGCTTAGAGCCTTCATACGTGTTTGCAGCCATACTGGTATGTCAGGAGGTCAACTTGCTGTGCTTGCATCACCCTCATTATCTTTGCTCTTCGTTCTTAGTAAACTCACTCTATTCTGAAATCCTCTGTGTCTGGAAATTGTTTTCCAGGTTGTGTTTGGACTGCCAAGACAGAATGGTCTAGATTTCTGTTTTCACTGTCAAATTTCTGGGTGCTAGCTAAGGGTGAAAGCTATAGAACCATGGAGATCACCCAGAACCAGGGATGTTTAACACCCAGAACATGGAGTCAGAATGGGCATCAGCTCTAGACCACTATTATGGGACACAAATGGGCTGGGTGTCATCCTTGCTTAGAGCCTTCATACGTGTTTGCAGCCATCTCAGAAGACACGCTGGGGCAGATGCAAAAACCACACCCCAGTGCTGGCTGTCCTTCTCCTTTAATCCCACTTCACCCCATTGGCAAAACTCTCCCTGGAATCACAGTGGAGGACTGAAATAAAGCATCTGCATCCCAGAAAATAAAATAAATTTGTGTTTTGAAACTGGACTTGTCCTTTAATCAGTGAATACAGTGATAGTTTAAAGAAGTGCAAAGTTTATTTCTGCTTCCTGCAATATTTCCTTGGCAAATCTGAATTTGCCAATTTGATGAATAGATAGATAAACAGATCATTTTATGCTACTTTTTATTCATAAGCACTTACCACTAGCCATGTGCTATGCATTTTAAATACATTTTATTCCATTTAATCTTCTACAATTTTATAAGATAGGTGTTACTATTATCATTATTTTAGAGAAGGAAAAACTGGAGCTCAACAAGATTAAATAGTTGGCCCAAAGACACACAGGTACTATGAGTCAAGGTTAGTAATT
The DNA here is from genome assembly GCA_006408695.1 of Aepyceros melampus. Classification (NCBI taxonomy): domain Eukaryota; kingdom Metazoa; phylum Chordata; class Mammalia; order Artiodactyla; family Bovidae; genus Aepyceros; species Aepyceros melampus. The sequence goes on from SJXQ01005089.1 coordinate 31,122, forward strand.
CCTGTCCTAAACTCTAGGCAATGTTGCTCATATTTGGTTAACTGACTCCATGGAGGTGGAGGTAAGCACGCTCTTCTCTTGGGTCCTGGTGTGCACATGGTTTTATTTGTGCCCTCCAAGAGTTTGTTTCCCCAGTCTTGTGTAAGTTCTGGCGGCTCTGTGGTGGGGTTAACGGCGACCTCCTCCAAGAGGGCTTATGCCATAGCCAGATCTGCTGCGTGTACAGCCACTGCCCCTGCAGCAGTCCACTGCTGACCTGTACCTCTGCACCTTATCCCATACCTTCTCCATCAGAGGGCCAACAGAATGAAAATCACAGTCGCAAAATACTAATCAAACTGATCACATGGACCACAGCCTTGTCTGACTCAATGAAACTATGAGCTATGCCATGTAGGACCACCCAAGAGAGATGGGTCATGGTGGAGAGTTCTGACAAAACGTGGTTCACTGGAGAAGGGAATGGCAAATCACTTCAATACTCTTGTCTTGAGAACCCCATGAACAGTATGAAAAGGCAAAAAGATAGGACACTGAAAGATGAACTCCCCAGGTCGTTAGGTACCCAAAATGTTACTGGAGATCACTGGAGAAATAACTTCAGAAAGAATGAAGAGATGGAGCCAAAGCAAAAACAACACCCAGTTGCGGATGTGACTGGATATGCTGTAAAGAGCAATACTGCATAAGAACTTGGAATGTTAAGTCCATGAATCAAGGCAAATTGGAAGTGGTCAAACAGGAGATGACAAGAGTGAATGTCGACATTTTAGGAATCAGCAAACTAAAATGGACTGGAATGGGTGAATTTAGCTCAGATGAATGGAGATCACTGGAGAAATAACTTCAGAAAGAATGAAGAGATGGAGCCAAAGCAAAAACAACACCCAGTTGCGGATGTGACTGGATATGCTGTAAAGAGCAATACTGCATAAGAACTTGGAATGTTAAGTCCATGAATCAAGGCAAATTGGAAGTGGTCAAACAGGAGATGACAAGAGTGAATGTCGACATTTTAGGAATCAGCAAACTAAAATGGACTGGAATGGGTGAATTTAGCTCAGATGACCATTATATCTACTACTGTGGGCAGGAATCCCTCAGAAGAAATGGAATAGCCATCATAGTCAACAGAAGAGTCCAAAATGCAGTACTTGGATGCAATCTCAAAAACAACAGATCTCTTTTCCTTTCCAAGGCAAGCCATTCAGTATCACAGTAATCCAAGTCTATACCCCAACCAGTAATGTTGAAGAAGCTGAAGTTGAACATTTCTATGAAGACCTACAAGACCTTTTAGAACTAACACCCAAAAAAGATGTCCTTTTCATTATAAGGGACTGAAATGCAAAAGTAGGAAGTCAAGAAACACCTGGAGTAACAGGCAAATTTTGCTCAGAGTACAAACTGAAGTAGGAAAAGGCTAATAGAATTTTGCCAAGAGAACACACTGGTCATAGCAAACACCCTCTTCCAACAACACAAGAGAAGACTCTACACATGGACGTCACCAGATGGTCAACACCAAAATAAAATTGATTATATTCTTTGCAGCCAAAGTTGGAGAAGCTCTATACAGTCAGCAAAAACAAGACCAGGAGCTGACTGTGGCTCAGATCATGAATTCCTTATTGCCAAATTCAGACTGAAATTGAAGAAAGTAGACCATTCAGGTATGACCTAAATCAAATCCCTTATGATTATATAGTGGAAGTGAGAAATAGATTTAAGGGACTAGATCTGATAGACAGTGTGCTTGATAAGCAATGTATGGAGGTTTGTGACATTGTACAGGAGACAGGGATCAAGACCAGCCCCATGGAAAAGAAATGCAAAAAAGCAAAATGGCTCTCTGAGGAGGACCTACAAATAGCTGTGAAAAGAAGAGAAGCAAAAAGCAAAGGAGAAAAGGAAAGATATACCATTTGAATGCAGAGTTCCAAAGAATAGCAAAGAGAGATAAGAAAGCCTTCCTCAGCAATCAATGCAAAGAAATAGAGGAAAACAATAGAATGGAAAAGATTATAGAGATTCTTCAAGAAAATTAGAGATACCAAGGGAACATTTCATGTGAAAATGGGCATAATTAAGGACAGAAATGATATGGACCTAGCAGAAGCAGAAGATATTAAGAAGAGGTGGAAAGAATACACAGAAGAACTATGCAAAAAAGATCTTGATGACCCAGATAACCATGATGGTGTGATCTCTCACCTAGAGCCAGACATCCTAGAATGCAAAGTCAAATGGGCCCTAGGAAGCATCACTACAAACAAAGCTAGTGAATTCCAGTTGAGATGTTTCAAATCCTCAGAGATGATGCTGTGAAAAGTGCTACACTCAATATGGCAGCAAATTTGGAAAACCCAGCAGTGGCCACAGGACTGGACAAGGTCAGTTTTCATTTCAATCCCAAAGAAGGCAGTGCCAGTGAATGTTCAAACTACTGCACAATTACACTCATCTCACACTCTAGTAAAGTAATGGTCAAAATTCTCCAAGCCAGGCCTCAACAGTGCATGAACTGTGAACTTCCAGATGTTCAAGCTGGATTTAGAAAAGGCAGAGGAACCATAGATCAAATTGCCAACATCTGTTGAATCATCAAAAAAGCAAGAGAGTTCCAGAAAAATGTCTGCTTTATTGACTACGCCAAAACCTTTGACTCTATGGATCAAAACAAACTATGTAAAATTCTTAAGGAGATGGGAATACCAGACCACCTGACCTGCCTCATGAGAAATCTGTATGCAGATCAGGAAGCAACAGTTAGTACTGGACATGGAACAACAGACTGGTTCCAAATAGGAAAAGGAGTATGTCAAGGCTGTATATTGTCACCCTGCTTATTTAACTTACATGCAGAGTACATCATGTGAAATGCTGGGTTGGATGAAGCACAAGCTGGAATCAAGATTGCTGGCAGAAATATCAATAACCTCAGATATGCAGATTACACCACCTTATCGCAGAAAGCGAAGAAGAACTAAAAAATCTTTTGATGAAAGTGAAAGAGGAGAGTGAAAAAGTTGGCTTAAAACTCAACATTCAGAAAACTAAGATCATGGCATCCAGTCCTATCACCTCATGGCAAATAGATAGGGAAACAATGGAAATAGTGACAGACTTTATTTTCTTGGGCTCCAAAATCACTGCAGATGGTGACTGCAGCCATAACATTAAAAGATGCTTGTTCCTTGGTAGAAAAGCTATGACCAACCTAGACTGCATATTAAAAAGCAGAGACATGACTTTGCCAACAAAAGTCTGTCTAGTCAAAGCATGGTTTGTCCAGTAGTCATGTATGGATGTGAGAGTTGGACTATAAAGAAAGGTGAGCACCAAAGAACTGATGCTTTTAAACTGTGGTGTTGGAGAAGACTCTTGAGAGTACCTTGGACTGCAAGGAGATCCAACCAGTCAATCCTAAAGGAAATCATCCTGAATATTCATTGGAAAGACTGATGCTGAAGCTGAACGTCTAAATCTTTGGCCACCTGATGTGAAGAACTGACTCATTAGGAAAGACCCTGATGCTGGGAAATATTGAAGGTGGAAGGAGAAGGGGGCATCACTGAATTGATGGACATGAATTTGAGTAAGCTCCAGGAGTTGGTGATGGACAGGGAAGCCTGGTGTGCTGCAGTTCATGGGGTCATAAAGAGGCGGACACGACTGAGGTGAACTGAACAGCCGCCATGTCCTTCTCTGAGTTCCTTTGAAGGGAGAGGAGGTGGAGACAAGGGAGGAGCAGTAACTATAGACCTCCTGGGCAGGGGTATATCCCCCTAAAGGGATATACATAAAATACCTTTGAGCTGTTTTGCATACACAAAACCCCCACCAGGTGGGAGAAGCTAACTGTATGGTGCTCACAAGCATACAGACCTCAGACCAGCTGAGTCCAGAATTCTGATGACCCTGACTCTGACTGGTGCTGCTGCCCCAGACCTTGTTCCACTTCCGGTCAGGGAAAGCCCTTTTTGGAGCTTCCCCTGTGGCTCAGTTGGTAAAGAATCTGCCTGCAAATGCAGGAAACCTGGGTTTGATTCCTGGATCGGGAAGATCTGCTGGAGAAGGAAATGGCAACACACTTCAGCCTTCTTGCCTGGAGAATCCCATAGACAGAGGAGCCTGGCAGGCTACAGTCCACAGGGTCATGGGAGTTGGACATGATTTTGACTAAACCACCACCCATTACCTTTGCCACCAGCCAGGCAGAAGAGTGTTGATGAGCTGGTCACACCCTCTTTGAACCACTGGGATAAAAATCCTCACTGCTCTCTCCAGGGCAGGATGCAGCTTTGAGAGCCTGGGCCGGTTGTGGCCCCCTTTGGCAAATTAATAAAGCTATTGTCTCTGAGATGCAATTCAGTGTCATGGGCACAGAGACTAGATTCATCTTCAAAGGGAGGAAAGATGGGAGTGGGGAACTTTCATCTTAATGAATAGAGGCCAATAAGAAGTGATTTTCTAGATGAGATTTGTCACCATTAGCTGGACCAGCTGCTCATGTCTCTCTGCCTTTCAGCTCAGGGCTGTCAACACAGCCACACAGTCAGGGGCCAGCCCCAGAATCCGGCAGACCTCAATTCAAGTCCTGGTCATGCCACTTAACGTGTAACCTTTGCCGACTTCCTTAAACTCTCTAGTCCTCAATTTTCTCAATATTTAAACCAGGAAATAGTTTTTACCAACCTGCTGGAGTTCTTAGCTATAACAAGACCATTTATGTCTCATTGCTTAGCAGAGGTACCCATATAAAGGGCTTGGTAAGCAAAAATTATTAATATTTCTAAAAAAATAAAATCAAGTAAAGTGAATCACAATTAAAATTTTAAATGTATCAGCATCCAAAGTACTTGAGAATAGAACACTAACCAGGACTAAAAAATCATCAGATTTTATCTGACAATATATATATTCTATCTGATAATGTGCTAAGTTGATTCAGTCATGTCTGATTCTTTGTGACCCCCCTGGACAGTGGCCTACCAGGCTCCTCAGTCCATGGGATGCTCCAGGCAGGAATACTGGAGTGGGTTGCCACGCCCTCCTCCAGGGGCTCTTCCCAACCCAGGGATTGAACCAGCCTCTGTCTCCAGCATTGGTAGGCAGATTTTCTACCTCTGAGCCACCAGGGAAGCCCTATCTGATAATATATATATGCATATATAATCAAATAACACTTGGTCATTTTAAATAATCAGACATTTATTATATATAGTATTATATATTATCAGATAAAATTTCCTTTAAGAGGCTCACACACTTAAAAGAGCTTTTAAGAGAAAATTCTTATAAATGTGGTTTGGATTTTGCCTTCTACTAAAATATTTGGAGGCTCTCAGCCTGCTAAATCCCTCTGTCGGTCGACCCTAGAGGAATGCTATCCATTTCATCAGCCAAGATTTATGGTAGGGCTCACTCAATTTTTCCTCCCTTGCTCAACAACATTTTGAAGAGACATGAAACCATAATTAGGAGGATATGAATACCAGCTCGATTGTGAATAAAAAAACTACAATTTTAATTTTTTTGGATGAGGAATGTTTTTTGAAATCCAAATTAGGAAAAACTCTACTGGAGGCAACGGTTCAAGCAATGGCATTAAGCAAAACAATAATTAAGTGGAAATCAGGACAGATTTAGTCTCCCTCATCACCTCCACCTCAAATCTGCTTTTTGAGTTCTATTTGCCACTTTACCAGCTGTGTGGCCTTGATCAAGTTACCTCTGATCTATAAAGCAGGACACATCGCTGACCTCGTAGGGGGTTAAGAAGATAAGATGGATGTGAAAGTGCAAGGGTTAAGGAACTTTGGGTCTTAACATTAGGAGAAACATCCTTCTCCTAATTTCCCTGGATAAAACACCCACAGAATAAGAGAATAAATAACAAGCCCTGATGTCACATGGCTGGCTGCTGTGTTCACAGACCCAGGGGAAGCCTTCTGTTTCAGGAAGAAATGGCTCCTCTCCTGTTGGCAAACAGGTTTCATCCATCCAATGCGAAAGAAAATTATGTTTTAAAAAAATGCAAAGACTAAAATAAATAAGAAGCCAAAGAGTGGGAAAAGAGTACCAACAGGTGAAAAAAAGCATTATCTCTGTATTTGAAGCAAATTTAGGTAGACACATGGAGGCAACATTATTGAAATCGTTGAATTCTCCAACTTGTTTAGAGTTGCTTCATTTGGGGGTTCTAAGTTAACAGGATGCTGTGGTAGGTAGGCAGCTTCTCAGCTGACCCTAAAGGATCCCCATTTCCTGGTGTTCAGGCTTTTGTGTAGCCCCCTTTCCTTGAGTCTGAGCTGGATCTGTTCACTCACTTCTAATTAATAGAATAAAGCAGAAGCAACAGAGTATCATATCTGAGGTTATGTTATTAAACACTGCTGACTTTCAAAGTATTGTTTCATCCCAGAAGATATGAATAAACATGTTCGAGGTGCTCAAGAGAAGAAGGGTAATCATGAACGTCATAGGCAGCAATATGGACTTTAGGTACAAAGGCTGCAGGCAAACTGTCACATGCATGCCAGGACTAGGGGTTCTGAACCCAGGAACACCTACCAAGGCATCAGCTTCAGAAGCTAAAGAACTAGAGAACCAGCTGCAGGCTTTGAGGAACATCAAATAGGCAACAACCAGTTTTTAGAAAAGTATATATGTACACACACACACTACAACTTATGAGTATATGTAAAAATATATGTATATCTGTATCTATACATTACTAGGGATAAAACTTAGCTCTGCAGTCCTACAGTCCCTTAGGACTAAATTAAAGATGGAAGGGAGAAAATTATGAAGAAATGGAGGGAGAAGGGAGATGCTCCCTTCCTGCCTTGTAGATACTGAATAGCAACCCACTTCAGCATTGTTGTCTGGAGAATCTCGTGGACAGAGGAACCTGCTGGGCTACATACAGTCCATAGGGTCACAAAGAGTCGGACACGACTGAAGTGGCTTAGCACTCACACAGAGAATAAAGGACATGTTGGGGAGAGAGAAGGTTGGGAAGAAGAGGTTACCAGCACATGTCAATACAGTTCATGGTAGAGACCCAACAGTACCAAAAATGGAGAAAGAGAGAGAGAGAAGCAAGGAAGAAAGAGAAAGGGAAGGAGAGAGAGAAAGGAGGGAGAAAGAGGACAGGGAGCAAAGGACATTGATACATAAAGGTATAAAGGTAACTATTACAACAAAAATACAAAGTTTGCTAAATATCAAAATATATAGGCAGAAGGAAGCAAGCTGGTGGAGGAGTTGGTGGCTGTGTGCATCTTACTCCTGGATGCCCCAGGAGCACACCTTTAGATACAGATCTCGCAGAACACCAGCTGAGTACCGGCAGGAGTCCCTGACCACTGGGAAGAAATATATGCTGTGGCTGCTGCTAAGTCACTTCAGTCCCCTGTCCAACTCTGGGCGACCCCATCTCTGGGATTCTCCAGGCAGGAACACTGCAGTGGGTTGCCATTTCCTTCTCCAATGCATGAAAGTGAAAAGTGAAAGTGAAGTGCTCAGTCGTGTCCGACTCTTCGCGACCCCATGGACTGCCCCCTACCAGAGATCCACGCAAACCTTGGTAGGATGAACAAAGGGAAAAAGAAGAGGAGCGGGAGTGAGACTGGACCCTGTAGCCAGAAGGTGGGGGGGCTGAAGCAGGGCGAGGTTTCCTCCTGGTGGGCAATTGGTTGGGACAGAAAGGAAGACTTTGAGGCTGTCAGAGAGTGAAGCCGTTGATCTGTGACAGTCGGAATGGAGAGAGACCTGCAAAATCTGTGCCACGGCCCGACATACCCGGGACAGGGGGACAAGTCCGCCGGAGCGTGTGGCAGCAGGGAGCTGGAGAGCACTCCCCGGCAGGGAGGAACTCTGCGGTGGGGATGCCTGTAAAGGAGAGCCAGGTGCCCCTTTGTTCACTGAAGCACTATTTACAATAGCCAGAGCATGGATGCAACTTAGATGGCCATCAGCAGAGGGATGGGTAAAGATGTGGTCCATGTATACAATGGAATTTTAGTCAGCCATAAAAAGGAATGAATTCGAGTCAGTTCTATTGAATTGAATGAACCTAGAACCTGTTATACAGAGAGAAGTAAGCCAGAAAGGAAAAAATATCATAAATTAATGCATATATATATATATGGAATCTAATAAAATGGTAGTTATGAACCTATTCGAAGGCCAGGAATAGAGACACATACTTAGAGAACAAACTTGTGGACACAGCAGGGGAAGGAGAGGGTGGGACGAATGGAGAGAGTCGCATTGGAATATGTTTATTACCGCGTGTAAAACAGATAATGAATGGGTCGCTGTTGTATAACACAGAGAGCTCAGCCCGGTGCTCTGGGACGCCCTAGAGGCGTGGGAGGGAGGTTCAAGGGGGAGGGGACACACATATACTTAGGATTGAGTCACGCTGTTATGTGACAAACCAATGCAAGGTTGAAAAGCAACTATCCGCCAATTAACAATTTTAAAAAAATGTATAGACAGAAAGAAAGAAACAGAGACAAACAGAATAAAGGAAACACTATACTGTATAAAAACACACACACTCATGACATTACAGAAATGTAAAACAGTAGGACAGAACTGAAGTCAAATGTATCAATCACATCAGTAAATAAATACAAATGGTTTCAACTCACCTGTTAAAAAAAGATTTCCCGGAGATGGATTAATAAAGTCAAAGCTAAAAGTATACCACTTACAGGAGATGAATCAAAACAAAATAATCATTTTGAAAGGTGTAGAAAAAAGACACAAATGCAAGTGCAAATAAATCAGGAGGCTACAGAAGAGAGGGGCTTCCCCGGTGGCTCAGAGGGTAAAGCGTCTGCCTCCAATGCGGGAGACCCGGGTTCAATCCCTGGGTCGGGAAGATCCTCTGGAGAAGGAAATGGCAACCCACTCCAGTACTCTTGCCTGGAGAATCCCATGGACTGAGGAGCCTGGTGGGCTGCAGTCCATAGGGTCACAAAGAGTCAGACACGACTGAGTGACTTGACTTACTTACTTACTTATAGAAGAGAGCGAAGGACTGGAAAACCCGCAAATGCCCATTTGAGGGAGCTGGAGGGAGAAATGAGGGCATAACTAGCAGTGGAGTCCAGTGCAGTGAAGAGAGACTTGAGACCTCTATTTACACCCACGAGGCCCTCCAGGATGCACCGTTAGGTGGAAAGTATAAGGCAGACAAAATGCGTGTAATATGCGACCGGTCATTTAAGAAAGGGTGTGAACACACGCACACGCAAACACACACACGCCTTGAACGGTGGATTTAAAAAATACACAGCAGTGCAAATACAAATAAAGCAACAGGCATGCATTTAGAAGCGTGTGTATACATACCAATATACACATATTCATATTCAGAAACATAATGGAGAGATCAACCATAACTTTAAAATGCTTCCTTACAGAGGAAGAGTGATCCACGTGGATGGCCAGGGATAGGAACTAGACCTCTCTGACTATAGCGTTTTTGGAAGATTTGACTTAGGAAACACATATTTTACATAAAGATATGACAAAATTAAATATAAAATCCAAAATGCAGAGTTAAATGAAACAAATGGGCCTGAACAGTGTGTCCAGTTGGTGGCATAACCACACAGAGAGGAACATGGCAAGTGACTTCAAAAGACTAGCGTCACTTCGGGGATATTTCTCTCCAACCATCACAACATCATGAGATCCTGAGTATAGTCAGGAGGAAACATCAGACAAATAGGGCAGCAAGTGGCTGCCTCCCAGGGCTGCCTTTTAAGGCACAGGTCAGGTCTGGGTAACTAGGCTGTGTGCTGTCACTGGGCCAGCTGGGATCTCCAGCACCAGCACAGACTGGGTGACTAGTATGAATCAAATAAACAAATCAGTAAGCAAATTAATTAATAAATGGAAATTTTTAAACTTTGGGGATGTGGGTGTTTTCAAATTCAAATCCCAGAGCAAATCTGTGCTGAAAAGCTCATGAATCTAAGTCACTAAAAGGAAAGAGTTGAGTGTTTTCAAAGTCTGGGGAAAGTTTGATCTTGGAAAAAAAAAGAACAAACTTTCAAATGCTTCCTTTGTGCAGCCCCACTCCCTGACACCTCATTAGTTCTCACTGATCCAGGAAAACTCAGACACATTCCGACAGGGCAATTAATTAGAGAAGTCTCTGAGAGGGTGAGCTGGAGACGCCCTGGCTTGGTTGATGGTTTGTATCCATTAGCTCCTTTCTTCCCAGACTGAGAAAACAACTAATTCTTGATGGGGGCATCAGAAAGCAGAGGAGAGAGCTGACTTGGGTCTGAAGAATAAGTAGCAATCTGACAGGTGATGGTGGACTGCAAGTCAGGGTTGAGTGTTCCCGGAAGACGGCACATCCTGTGCAAAGGCACTGGGGCTTGGGGTATGTGTTCTGTGAACATTGTATTGGAAGTTTGTGCTGGGAAGGGACTTGAGGAGAGTGACTAGACATTACAGTCCACTCACTTAATCCCAAGGAAGCTGTCAGACCCTTTGCTTGGGAGAAAAGTGGCCACAGCTCCCCTAAAGGGGAGGGGCTATTTGAAGAAAATTACCATTTCTGGGACTTGCACTGTGCAAAGCTCTTCCCACAGCTTCTCATTTAACCCTTACCACCCTGTGAGAAACATACTATTATCCCCATCGTATAAATGACCCAGCCAAGGGCCCGGAGGTCACCTAAACAGTGGCAGAGCTAGGCTTTTCCTCTGGGTCTGTCTCTAAAGCACACACTCTCCCCAGTCTACCCAGCAGCCTATGGATGGACAGAAAGAGGGACACAGCGGGGACAGGGCTCCCTCTGCCGCTCAGAGCAGCTGGACCCGACTTCCTTCACTTCCCATCCTCACTCAGCCCCGACCAGAGATGTGAATTTGAGCAAGCCACTCCTGATCCTCGGTTTCCTTGTCTGGATAATGGGGAGCTCTAGTAAACGAGACCTGCCCTCTGACACCTGTCAGACCCCTAGGGACAGGTCACCGTCACATTGCTGAGAAGGATCACTACCTTAACAAGACAGAACAGCTCAGCATCCAAAGCCCCCAGGACAAAGCATCCCCTGCCCTCTCCAACCCCGAACACCCCTTGAGCCCACCTTCTACAAGCTCCAGAGACAGCAGACAAGGGGTTAAGAGAAAAGCAGTGACAGCCAGTAGCTCCCTCCCTCCCACGAGCCTGGTGATTAATAGCAACGAACAGACTTATCAGGGAGTATTAGGGCAAAATGATTAATGAATCAAGCAGGCACCCAAGTTTTAATGAAGCGATGCTTGCTTTCCTACCTCTGAATTCTGAAATCCAGCTCTGAGGAGTCGGGCCAAACTGGGAAAGGAGCACCCAGCCAAAAGCAGCCCCGTCACCATCCTCCCATCCAGGAGAACTGAGCTCAATCAGGAGGCCTGTTGTGTTTACCTATAGGGAAAGCAAACAAGCAAACAACTCCTGCTTTAACATGGGAAATGGTCTCCATTGCTCTACAGGCCAGGTGTCCTAGGATTCCTAACAGATTTGTTGTGGCGTCTGTTGACGGGCAGATGGGCTGTGTGGGAAGTCTGCTGGGGCCCGGATCTGGTGCTTTGCTCGCTGAAGAGGGAGATGTGGGCTTTGGATGGGGACTGAGGACAGAATGATACGGCATCGTCAGCAGAGTGTAGGACAGGGCATCAGAGCTCAGGATGTCCCCTGGCGGCCATCGGATGCTGCTGCAGAAATGGACCTTGCCTGGATCAAGCACCATCCGAATGTCACTTCCACTCCTATGCTGTGTGGGCCTGGGGCAGGTCGCTTCACTGCTCTGGGCCTCAACAGCCTTCTTTGTACAAAGAAGAACCAACCTCCCAGGTGGCTGGGATTAAATGAGACAATGCGTGTGAAGTGCCAGCTGCAGTGTAAGTGTTCCACAGAACTTCTCTTCCCTTGAGCAGGAGAATGTAGTTCAAGAGCAGGAACTATAGGGCTAGACTGTCTGAACTCAAAATCTGTCTCTGCCACAGCCTGTCAATGAGACCATAGGCAGTGCACTTACCAGCTCCAAGCCTCAGTCTTTCCAGCTGTAAAATGGGGGTGACAATCATCCTTCCTTATATCTGGGCTTGTCTGGAAAACTGTAGAATATAATACAGGTCAGCACGACAGGTTGATGGTTATGACGTGAATAGTGAGTTGTCTTTGTTCAAAGGAAATACTGAAAAGGTTCCAGATCACCATCAAAAATGAAGGTGAAGGTGAAGTCGCTCAGTCATGTCCGACTCTTTGCGACCCCATGGACTGTAGCCCACCAGGCTCCTTAGTCCATGGAATTTTCCAGGCAAGAGTACTGGAGTGGGTTGCTATTTCCTTCTCCAGAGGATCTTCCCAACCCAGGGATCGAACCTGGGTCTCCCGCACTGCAGGCAGACGCTTTAACCTCTGAGCCACCAGGGAAGCCCCTTCAAAAATGAAGGTAATGTGAATATAGATCAAACTCACACTATAGAAGTAGATCTAGGCTGGGGAGGCCTTATTCTAAGTTGGGGAGGTGAGTTCTATAAAAATAAATGCAGTTGTAAATACAAAATTAGGTATGAAAGCAAATATTTACTTAGGGATCACACTCCCAAGGCCTGTCAAGCTGAGTGTGCACTCACACAGGAGTGTAAGCCAGCCCTCCACGCCTCTCTCTTCCCTGTTCCAGACAGTGTTTTTATTGTCTGGCCGTATGCTCTAAAAAACCATTACTCTGAGGCTGAAAGCATGTGCCTTAGTCTACAGAAAGGTGACTTGGGAGTGCAAGCCGGTACAGGTGCCTTCTGTTCCTTTTCTTCACTAGCACTCAGCATTTGAAGTCTGGGATGAGCCCAGCCCAGAGTCGCTCTCTGCCCCTGTTTGGACTTGTTTGTCCCCCCATCCTGGGTTTACTGGCATTGGCCTGACTTGCCACCTACCAACATGGGAGGCCTTCCCCTGGGGGTCTGTGCTTGTCTTGCTGGTGGCTGGGAGCTCCTGTTCATCTTTTGTGCCTCACAGGATAAAAGCAGACCACTAGTGTCCACACACTTCATGGACCCAGGGGAAGTCCTGAAGTGAGAATACGAGGAAACCTAGTACTCATTATTCAGATCATCTTCCTTTCCTGGAAGGGCTTCTTCTGATGGGCATCACGTGTTCTGCTTTAATGCACCCCTCCAGTTTCTACAGTGGTTTCCACAGGACTCACCCACATGGGCATCCTGTAAACAGCCCAGTTTTCCATTGCCCTCTGCCTGACCATATGGCCAGGCCAGTGGCCCCTGCCTGAGGGTTGGTAAAAACCCCAATATAGGGGCCAAGAGCATGCAAATCAGTCCACTAAGCTGATTCGTTTTGACTTTCTATCCGAGTGGCGGCCTTCCAAACAGAAAGCGGTCCACCTTCCAAACAGGAACTGCTGTGCACACAGCAGGCAGCTCTTTGCCGGTCAGGGAGGGCTGTTCAGAGGACACTGCCCAAGGATTTGGTGGCCAAGGATGAGCAGCTCCTCAGCCAGTTCTGGAGTCAGCTTAGGGAAGAGAGTCTCCCTTCCCTGCTGTGAGAACCATCACCTCACATTCCCTGGCAGCATGTTCCTGGAAAAGCCATTTCCAGCTTAGAGTGGAGCAGACCTGGGCAATCATTTTTACAAGTACTTCAGTGACAGCTTTCAGTTTTCTTAATATCTGGGTCAAAGATTCTTAAAGATTTATTCTTAGAGTTGTTTTGTCCTTTGTGTTAGGTATTGTTTGAAGAATTAGCATAATTTTAAAATATCTGCTGAGATCTATTTATGGGCATAGTACTAGGATCTATATGGCACATGCCATATTAAAGGTGTTTTCTGGATAATTAAAAAGTGAAAATATTAATAAATATATAAAAACAATTATTATTATAATAACAGTAGTTGGTATTTATTAAAAACATGTTTTAGTGTCAGGCAGTGAACTACTAAGAACAACAACAACAAAAAGTAGATGATGCTGTCTATGTGGCAAACAGCATGCTATGTGTTAGACTTCCTTTATTATCCTATTTAATACTTAACAAAGATCTATGAGGTAAACATTCCTACTCACATGTTATATACATAGAAACTTAAGCAAGACTTTCTTAAAATTGCAGAGTTCGAAAGGGAAGGACTGGAATTTAGTCTTCATAAGAATTCAGCAAAAAAAGTATCATTATGTCCATTTTAAAATGAAAGTAATAGAAGTTCAATAAATATCCTATTTAATACTTAACAAAGATCTATGAGGTAAACATTCCTACTCACATGTTATATACATAGAAATTTAAGCAAGACTTTCTTAAAATTGCAGAGTTCGAAAGGGAAGGACTGGAATTTAGTCTTCATAAGAATTCAGCAAAAAAAGTATCATTATGTCCATTTTAAAATGAAAGTAATAGAAGTTCAATAAATTTCTTAAGATCACATAATTGTTCAGTAAAAAAATGGATTTCACTAACTCAGGTCTGTGGAAAACCAAAACTAGTTTCGACCAATACTTATCGGTAGATATCTTGGGCTCAATATTCAGAGTGTATGCAATTTTAGAGCTGGAATGGTTTGTCTGACTAGCTTGCTAATATCTCCTGCTTGAGTCTTAGAGCATGGAAATGATTTTGGTTACTTGACTATGTGGTTAGGCCTGACCTCTCAGGAGTATGTGGCAAGAGAACAAGAACAAAGCTAACATATGTATCACATCTGAACAGCAATGATGGGTCTGACTTGAAAAGGAGAAAAATGCAAAAGACTTGGAAGTTCATCATTTATGATACCTCCTGTTGCAAGGAACAGAACATCCAACCAATCAATTCAGTACAGTCACTCAGTTAAGTCCGCCTCTTTGTGACCCCATGGACTGCAGAATGCCAGGCTTCCCTGTCCATCATCAGCTCCCAGAGCTTACTCAAACTCATGTCCATTGAGTCGGTGATGCCATCCAACCATCTCATTCTCCATTGTCCCCTTATCCTCCTGTCTTTAATCTTTCCCAGCATCAGGGTCTTTTCCGCTGAGTCAGTTCTTTGCATCAGGTGGCCAAATACTGGAGCTTCAGCTTCAGCATCAGTCCTTCCAATGAATATTCAGGACTGATTTCTTTCAAGACTGACTGAGTTGATATCCTTACTGTCCAAGGGAATCTCAGGAATCTTCTCCAACATCACAGTTCAAAAGCATCAATTCTTCAGCAGTCAGGTTTCTTTATAGTCCAACTCTCACATTTATACATGACTACTGGAAAAAACACTAGCTATGAATTGATAGACATTTGTAAGCAAAGTAATGTATCTGATTTTTAATATGATGTCTTCATTGGTCATAGCTTTTCTTCCAAGGAGCAAGCATCTTTTGATTTCATGGCTACAGTCACCATCTGCAGTGATTTGGGGGCTTAAGAAAATAAAGTCTCTCACTGTTTCCATTGTTTCCCCATCTATTTGTCATGAAGTTATGGGACTAGATGCCATGACCTTTGGTTTTTGAATGCTAAGTTTTAAGCCAGCTTTTTCACTCTCCTCTTTCACTTTCATTAAGCAATTCTTTAATTCCTCTTTGCTTTCTGCCATAAGGCTGGTGTCATCTATATATCTGAGGTTATCGATATTTCTAGCAACCATCTTGATTCCAGCTTGTAATTCATCCAGTCCAGCATTTCTCATGATGTACTCTGCATATAAGTTAAATAAGCAGGGTGACAATATACAGCCTTGACATACTTTGTTCCCAATGTGGAACCAGTCTGTTGTTTCATGTCTAGTTCTAGCTGTTGCTTCTTGACCTGCATACAGATTTCTCAGGAGGCAGATATTATGTTGTTGTTGTTTAGTTGTTGAATCATGTCTGACATTTTTGTGACCCCTTGGACTGTAGCCTACCAGGCTTCTCTGTCCATGGATTTTCCCAGGCAAGAATACTGGAGTGGGTTGCCATTTCCTTCTCCAGGGGATCTCTCTGACCCAAGGATCAAGGGTGGATTCTTTACCACTGAGCTGCCTAGGAAGCCCAAGGCAAACTAAAACTTCCAAGTTTGGTTCAGCAGTTCAACATTACCAAAGATGTAAGAGATTTTCCTACTTTTGTTCTGTCATTCTTGTTGTGGTAGCAAATTCTTCTTAGGGTCAGCCTATTTAGCAGCCCCGGTTGTCTCATGCAAACACAATCAGTTACTGCCAATGGAGAAGAAAATGGTGCTTTGGTCTGTGTGCCTTTGTGTGTGTGTGTGTTTAAGGGAGGGAAATTTCCTAAGAATTCCTGCATCTCTCCTCTATCTTTCATTAAGAAGGATTAGAGTACAAATTCAGCTTTATTTACAATTCTGAGCAAACATGTTTCTTGGTTTATAAGCTTATAAGATATGAAGACATGTTTGTTTGCTAGGGAGGAAAACGTAGGAACAGGAAAGGCTATTGGACAGAAAATCAGCAATGATTGTACAGATAAGTTGAAGACAAGCTAAGAGGCAAGGAGCCAAGTGAAAACAGCTAAGTGTCTGGACTAAGGTGATAAGAGTAGGTTAAAGCATAATAACAGGGTTATAGGAGCATATTGAGTAAGATAACAAAAACTTTTCAGTTCACAGGAAATGATAATGATTTTCAGAAAAACAAAATGATCTAGGGCTCTAAGTTAGTTTCAAGAGTAAAACTGTGAGTAATCAGAATATGTCAGTGCCATTAACTAAAACACTGGAATCAACATCTGGGTCAGCCTGTAGAGTTTCGCCTCACAACCAGTCCAACTGTTTATCTGTAGTTTCTAAAGCTGCTAAACTCCAGTGCAGAGGGCACGTTCTAGGCTCTGCTTTGAATATTTTGTGTTGTACCTGCTTTCTCTAGTCTGGTATCTCAAGCATGTGTGTTGGCCCTTTGATGGGACTGTATATCAAAAGTGAAATTCTTGTTTAATGTGGGAAGAAATTTTCTGTAAGTCTGATGTGCTCATAATCTTCACTCTGTCCAGGCTCCCAAAACACATCTAGGATACTTAGCTTGTGATATTGAGGTCATTTCAAAAGAGATGTACTTTGGGAAATGATTTTTAAAAAAGCAGTGAATTTGAGTTGGAGACATAGTGACATAGAGATAATTAGGGAAATCAAAAAGGTAGCAGGGTGGTGAGGTAGTTTAGACTTGTGGTTATATAGCTCAAAAAACATATGAACTCATTTTGTAAATTGATACTCTGTCAATATTAGGGTTGAAAACATAGACGGGTAAATTTAAAGTAGCATCATATAATACACAGAGCATTTATTTCTGAGTCAGATAGTTTTTACTATACATATTTTGATGAATTTGGACAGTTTTTCTATATGGCTTATTTTTTCTTTTATACAACTAAGTGAACTTCTACAATAGGAGAATTCTGAAAACAAAAATCTATAATGGATGTAAAATTAAAATAGCAGAAAAGTATAAGTATAGTGTTATTTTGAGAATATGGAGTTAGACTACAGTTTATCAAAGGGAAGAAAATGGAATTATATATTGGATAAGTATATGTTAAATATATAATTATCCCTTATATATTAGATAAAGACTTCTCAGGTGTCACTGGTGGTAAAGAATCTGCCTACCAGTGTAGTAGACAGAAGAGATGTGAATTCAATACCTGGATCAGGAAGATCCCCTGGAGTAGGAAATGGCAACCCACTCCAGTATTCTTGCCTGGAAAATCTCATGGACAGAGAAGTCTGGCGGGCTACAGTCCATGGGTTAATGAAGAGTCAGACACAACTAAAGCAACTTAGAATGCATGCATATTAGATAAAGACACTACACTTACCAAAATGACTCCTCTTCGTTGTCATGCAGAAAGAGTATATTTTCAAGTGTCCCTTGATTATGATTCATTTTTCAGAAATAGGAATTTGTATCTCACTCCCTGTTTGAGGTAGTTGAGGTTAATTGCAATTGAGCATTCTCAGAGCTCTTATCTTTGAATATATACAGGGGGAATGTGCTAATATATATATAAAAAAAAAAAAAAAAACTAAAGTGTATGGTTTTTCCTACATAGATGAATGGAGTATGTGGAGGAAACTGATATCAAAGGCCTGCTAGATGGAGAACCATAGTTTATAGTTGTAATTTTTTCTAGATTGGATACTGATATTTTCTGTTGTGTAATTTTAACTTCATTTTCAGTTCGGTTCAGTCACTCAGTCATGTCCAACTCTTTGCACTCCATGAACCACAGCATGCCAGGCCTCCCTGTCCATCACAAACTTCCCAAGTCCACCCAGACCCATGTCCATTGAGCCGGTGATACCATCCAAACATTTGGAAATGTGTTAATCAGGAAGATGTGAATTCAGACTTCATGATGCTTGTTTGCAAAAATAAATGAAAGGGAACTGAGATAATTTGGGAATTAGGAGTTTTTCTGGGCTGGGAAAACCAACCAATTCTATTCTCCAAGTACTAAGAGCTGACTTTTCAAAAGGCTTTGAGAAACATATCCCTAAAATAATTATCAGTTAATTAAAATAGCTTGGCTGAAATAGTCAGGTTATATTGTGAGCTTTTACATATTTTAGATAGTATCAATAAATTGAGGGGGGGTTGTTTATACACAACATTTTTAACAGTGTTTTTTTATAAAGCAATAGTTAACTAAAAAAAGATATATTCCCCAATGTTGACTTCCGAAGCAGCAAAAATATTGAGATAATAGATAATTGAAATACAGAGCTAAGGGCTCTGGAAATCACTACATAAGAGGGTGCTCCCATGCAGAAGAATCAGATACTCATCAGGGGAACTTTTATGGAATAGGAGGCTTCCCAATGTTTACACAATGAGACTTCTGAAATACTATAAACTTTGCACCTCTTAATTTTATTTCTTTTGAATTTATTGTTTATTATTATTATTACCTTATCCCTGTTCCACTATTTAAACTTATGTTTCAAAGGTATTTATTTAAAACACGCATCTCAAGTTGAAAAACAAACAAACAAACAAGCTACATTAAGTTGGAATTGATAAAAGAATTTAATTCCCAAAGATCCTGAACTTGTAATTGAGGTAATAACTGGATGAAACTCTGATTGTATTTCTTTGGAAGGATGTAGATAGTCTTCATGCTGAAAAGACTGAACAAAGTGACACTTTAGTTGCCAGAATATTCTCATTGTCTCCCTCACATTTCCCAGCCACCCTTGAAGAGTCATTCATGTGACGAGTCCTGACCAATAAACTATGATGAGAAATGTCTCTTGACATTTATGTGCTAAAACAATTAGAGGTAAATGTGCCCGCTCCATTCTTTACTTCCCCTTCTGTGGTAACTGAGGAGATCATGTGTTGAGTTGACGGATCCCCAAAATGAAAGCAGCTTGGATCTTGCATTGGAATTTTTATGCAAGAAAAAGAAACCATCATTTGTGCTTTGGGGTTTATTAATTACAGTAGCTAAATTATCCTGATTAACACAGAAGGTGGTGAAAACTTAGATTATGTCATGCTGTGAAAGACACAAAAGGAAAAAGATTAAAAAACAAACAAAATGGGAAAATGTTAATACTGATAGTTTCATAGAGGGAATAAACAGAGATGAAGAACAAACATGATCCTTACTTTGTCATTTAGATCTACTGTAGACCTTGGATAAACAATCTCACTATTGTTCTTGGTAGAAGGCAAAACTGAAATTGAAAGAGAACTGACTGCAATGAGAAATTGGAGGCAATAAAAGTAGACTACATATTTTACAAGTTTGGTATGAACCTGAAAGATTCCTATTGTCCTCATTTCTGGAATGCATAATTAGAATTAGGCATCCTCAGTAACTGGCAGATCCCCACACTGGCTCCCTGACTTGTGAAGTGAAGTCTATTACATTGGAAAAGGTCAAGCAGAAATCTCTACAACTACCTCTACCTAAAATATGATAAGCCACACGCATAACTGCAGTCCTAGGAGGGACTGCAGAGCTTAGTTCTACCATTTAAAGACTTGAAAGATGCAGGACTGGTGAATCCTGGTACATTCACATTCAACTTCTCTATTTGGATTCTGCAGAAGGCATGGATCTTAGAGAATGACAATGGATTATAATAATTGCTTAACTAGATAGCTGTTTCAAATGCAGCTCTGTACCAGAAATGATTTCATTACTTGAACAAATTAACACATGCCTTGGTACCTGGCATGTAGCTGCAAAATTCTTTTTTTGCCCCCATTTCTGTTAGTAAAGATGACCAGGATCAATTTACTGATAAGGCCATAATCCAGCTTCACCATCCTACCTCAAGAATTCATCAATCTCCAGCTCTATGATAATTCAGTTCACAAGAATTTTGATTTCCTTATCCTTCCACAATATGTCACCTGGTCCATTACAAATATGACATTATGTTATTTGGGCCTATTTACTGAGTGACCTGTGAAGCTGCTAGACCTTGAGAAAGATCAAATAGCTGTGAACAGAAAATATAAAGGAAGCAGGATTTGATAGAGAAAGTCCCAGACTGAGTCACAGAAGACAAAGTCTTGGAAGTGAAGTTACCCTGTAAAAGGAGTTCCACTATGGGAAGAAATATCCAGGCATTAGTACCCTGGCCATGCAGTGTCATCTACTGAAAGATGCCCCAACTCAAAAGCTGAAGAGAGGAATGCTGGAATCTCTCATTAAGTCTTACACAGATGGATGGCAAACTGTTTCCTCTAGGAAGATCCAGGACACACAGTTCATGCCTACCACAGGCCTAAGAAGGCCAGGCAACATCAAAAAATAATATCTTTGGAGATTTTATGTTGTTTATTGGGAAGAACTTTTGCTCCTAGTATTTCTGTTGCTAATTTATTGGATCATTTACCTTGTCCTAATAGATTGACATAATGACAGTGGTGTAGGAACTTTGTGTTTTTGTTTCTATTGTCAAAGGAAAATTTAATTGGCTTGGTGTTTAATTGTGAAGTTATATCCAGCTCTTTTGTGTCCCCACGGACTATAGTCCATCAGGCTCCCCTGTCCATGGGATTTCCCAGTCAAGAATACCAGAATGGATTGCCATTTCCTTCTCCAAGGGAACATTCCTAACCCAAGTATCAAACCCATGTCTCCTGACTTGGCAGGTGGATTCTTTTCCACCGAGTAACCAGGGGGAGCCCCAGTTGGCTTCTAGAGAAAAAAAAAAAAACTTTCCCTCACTTAATAATAACAGAGATAGGAAGAAAGAATTATGTCTTTTTATGACATTTGAAAGAAAGAATCATGGAACAGTAAGAGCTACCATGTAGAAATAACCTCCATTCCAGGAGATCAGAGCAGACAGATTATAATTTGCAGTGTGATGCTGTATTCTCAAAAATCATAAGCAGAAATGGCAAAGATGCTTATCATTATCACAAGTGAATGACAGGTCAGAAAGGTCTAGCAAATCGAAGACAGAAATAATAAGCATTATTGCTCTCAGGGCTTTATATAATTCAATGATAGAGAAATTGATCTTCAGTTAAAGCAATAACGATGCAGGCTTTTCTCTAATTAGACAGCAATAATCTTAGAGAAGATAACAGAGATGTTTTGAGATTAAACTTTCATTATCAGCTGTAAATTGTACACTATCTGTACTACTTAAAAGATTATTGTGTTAGAGGAATAGGTCTCTAAATTTTGAGTTAATCTGACTAATGCATATCATTATAGGTATTAAAACCTTTGCAAAAGGAGTTAGTGATATACACTGGCTTTTTTACTAATAAAAATGTGCCAAGGATAATTGGAAAGTTTTATGGTAGATAGATAGATCTAGATAGGTAGATATTCATTTTTGCCAATTTTATTTTGTCTTTATTTGCTAGATTTAAAATAATGAAAACCAATAGTATGCTTGAAACATGAGGCTCAGAATGCATCTATATCTTGCTCTAGAGAGAATATTCTTAAAAGGCATGGAGTAGAGACATTTAATCTTGATCTAATCTGGGACTGAGGTAATAAATGCTTGAATTTAAAACCTTGTATCAGATTATCTATTTCTATTGCACCTTCACTTCTAAGGAGTAACCAGCCCTTCATATTTCCCAATAGAAAAATACATGCTCACCAAGGCTCCTCCTCCTCAGTGGACTCTTAACTCCAACTGTGGTCTCCCAACCTGGTGAAACTGCTTAAAACTCCCTCATCTTCTCAACATCTAGTCTGCTACTTAAATGGAAAATGTCTCAAGGGGAGAATAGAGCTAATTCTAAGAGTTTCTTCTCAGCACTTTTCTCCAGTCTAAAATCTTATGTTCTCCAGTTTTCATTGTTTAATCAGTACTCAAATGCTTTCAAACAGGTGTACACTATATTTACTGTTGTTTTTCATGGGAGATTTGCCCTCAAACAATACATTCTGTCATAGCTGGAAAGAGAAGTCACATGTTCAGTATTTAATCTGCAAATTAGTGTCTGTAATTGATAAAACACTTTCCAGGTTTGGTTAGCTGTGAGTTACATAAGAGGCCAGACTCCAGAAGCAACTGGTCAATATGTCATTCATCTTTAATTCTAACTAACAATGGCTTTAGATAAAGGTTAGAGGTTTCCTTTTTCTAAAGAGTGAATTTTGAGGGATTATCAGTTAAAATTTGTCACTTTTTAATTAAATTATGATTAGAATTACTATTGTTATGTGAAAGTGTTTAAGCTACCTGAATTTCCTATGATATTATAAAGATACACTACAAATCGGATGAACAGTATATTCGCCATCTATCAAGAACTTTATTCATCAATCTTTAGAATGGTCCTTGACACTTGATTAGATTATAGTATTATTATACCGTGAAAGATTTGGAGAATTCTGGTTGCCTATAATTGATTTATAATGATAAATGGTCTTACTTCTACAATTTCTCTTATTGCCTTGTGGGAACATTTCTTTCAAGGTGCGGACAAATATCCTAAAAGGGCACAGGTGAGAATGTATTTTTCAAGTTTCATGATCATTGCTTTCCAAACAGAAGTGAAGCTGTGATTGTGGAGACCTACAGATTTCACCTACACCTAATTTTTGTGCTGATTTCAAATGTTCATACAAATTAAGATTTACAAATAAAATTTTGTAAGTTGAGTTCATTTAGGTTAGCTTTCAACATATCTAACAATATGATTTTCTAAATAGAAATACAGTTTAAGTCTTAAAGATAGGGTTGAAAACTGGCAGAAATTTGGCTACATACATGTGTGTACATATGTGTTTATGCATGTATGTGCACATGTGTACATGCATACAGCTGTTCATCTAGTTTATTCAGCTTACTGGTCCTGCCATATACAGTGCTACATGCATAATAGCTTCAAACAACAGACATTTATTGTTAGTTCTGGAGGCTAGAAGTCTGAAATCAAGGTGTCAGCAGAGCTGCTTCTGTGTGAGCGCCCTGAGCAATACACTTTTCCATGCCTCTCTCCCAGCTTCTGGTGACATTCAGCGTTCCTTCCCATCCCTTGACTAGTAGATGCATTACTCTGATATCTGCCTGCATTTTTACCTGTCACATTCCCAGTGTCTCCATACCTTCACATGTTCAATCGATAAGGGAACAAATCATATTGAATTAGAGTCTCACTCTACTCCAGTATTAGAGAAGGCAATGGCACTTCACTCCAGTGTTCTTGCCTGGAGAATCCCAGGGATGGGGGAGCCTGGTGGGCTGCCGTCTATGGCGTCACACAGAGTCAGACACGACTGAAGTGACGTAGCAGCAGCAGCAGCAGCTATTCCAGTATGACCCCGTCTTACCTGATTACATATACAATGGTTCCATTTCCAGCTAAGGGTACATGAAGTTAGAGTTTCAACTATCTTTTGGGAGGTGGGACACAACTTCACATGTTCAATCGATAAGGGAACAAATCATATTGAATTAGAGTCTCACTCTACTCCAGTATTAGAGAAGGCAATGGCACTTCACTCCAGTGTTCTTGCCTGGAGAATCCCAGGGATGGGGGAGCCTGGTGGGCTGCCGTCTATGGCGTCACACAGAGTCAGACACGACTGAAGTGACGTAGCAGCAGCAGCAGCAGCTATTCCAGTATGACCCCGTCTTACCTGATTACATATACAATGGTTCCATTTCCAGCTAAGGGTACATGAAGTTAGAGTTTCAACTATCTTTTGGGAGGTGGGACACAGTACAAACTATAATAGGCAGTATGGAGAAGGAAATGGCACCCCACTCCAGTGCTCTTGCCTGGAAAATCCCATGGATGGAGGAGCCTGGTAGGCTGCAGTCCTTGGGGTCGCTAAGAGTCAGACACGACTGAGCGACTTCACTTTGACTTTTCACTTTCATGCATTGGAGAAGGAAATGGCAACCCACTGCAGTGTTCTTGCCTGGAGAATCCCAGGGATTGGGGGAGCCTGGTGGGCTTCCGTGTATGGGGTTGCACAGAGTCGAACACGACTGAAGCGACTTTACAGCAGCAGCAGCAGCAGCATGCATGCAAACTAAGTTAAATAAACAGGGTGACAATGCACAGCGTTGTCATACTGTGTGACTAAGCAACTGAACTGAGAAGTATCACATTCCCCCAAAAAAGAAACACACGTAGTTCCCGATATTGCATCTTATCAGTTCAGTTCTGTCATTCGGTCATGTCCGACTCTTTATGACCCCATGGACTACAGTGCACAAAGCTTCCCAGTCCATCACCAACTCCTGGTGCTTCCTCAAATTCATGTCCATTGAGTCACTGATGACATTTCAACCATTTCATCCTCAGTCTATCCCCTTCTCCCACCTTCAGTCTTTCCCAGCATCACAGTCTTTTCCAATAAGTCAGTTTTTTGCATCAGGCGGCCAAAGTATTGGAGTTTCAGCTTCAGCATCAGTCCTTCCAATGAATATTTAGAACTGATTTCCTTTAGGGTTGACTGGTTGAAACTCCTTCCAGTCCAAGGGACTCTCAAGAGTATTCTCCAACACCACAGATCAAAAGCATAAATTCTTCGGAGCTCAGCTTTCTTTAAGTCCAACTCTCACATCCATACATGACTACTGGGAAAACCATAGCTTTGACTAGATGGACCTTTGTTGACAAAGTAATGTCTCTGCTTTTTAATAAGCTATCTAGGTTGGTCATAACTTTTCTTCCAAGGAGCAAGCATCTCTTAATATTATGGCTGCAGTTACAATCTGCAGTGATTTTGTTGGCCACCAAAATAGTCTCCAACTGTTTCCATTGTTTCCCCATCTATTTGCCGTGGAATGATGGGTCCAGATGCTATGATCTTAGTTTTCTAAATGCTGAGTTTTAAGCCAACATTTTCACTCTCCTCTTTCACTTTCATCAAGAGGCTCTTTAGTTCTTTGTTTTCTGCCATAAGGATGATGTCATCTGCATATTTGAGGTTATTGATATATCTCCTGGAAATTTTGATTCCATCTTCTGCTTCATCCAGTCCAGCATTTCACATGATGTACACTGCATATAAGTTACATAAGCAGAGTGTTAATAAACTGCCTTGATGTATTCCTTTCCCAATTTGGAACCAGTCTGTTGCTCCATGTCCAGTTCTAACTGTTGCTTCTTTACTTGCATACAGATTTCTCAGGAGGCAGGTTAGATGGTCTGGTATCCCAACTCTTGAAGAATTTTCCACTTTGTTGTGATCCACACAGTCAAAGGCTTTGAGTTAGTCAATAAAACAGAAGTTTATGGTTTTTTCAGGAACTCTCTCACTTTTTCTATGATTCAATGGATGTTGGCAATTTGATCTCTAGTTGCTCTGCTTTTTCTAAATCCAGCTTGAACATCTTGAAATTCACAGTTCATGTACTGTTGAAGCCTGGATTGGAGTATTTTGAGCATTACTTTGCTAGCTTGTGTGATCAGTGCAATTGTGTGGTAGTTTGAACATTCCATTCTTTGGCATTGCCTTTCTCTGGGAATGGAAAGAAAACTGACCTTTTCCAATCCTGTGGCCACTGCTGAGTTTTCCACATTTGTTGGTTTACTGAATGCAGCACTTTCATAGCATCATCTTTTAGGATTTGCAATAGCTCAACTGGAATTCCATCACCTACACTAGCATTGTTCATAGTGATTCTTCCCAAGGCTCACTTGACTTTGCATTCCAGGATGTCTGGCTCTAAGTGAGTGATCACACCATTGTGGTTATATGGCTCATAAAGATCTTTTTAATATAGTACTTCTGCATATTCTTGAGACCTCTTCTTAGATCTTCTGCTTCTGCTAGGCCTATGCCATTTCTGTCCTTTATTTTGCCATCTTTGCATGAAATGCTCCTTTGGTATCTCTAATTTTCTTGAAAATATCTCTAGTTTTTCCCATTACATTGTTTTCCTCTATTCCTTTGCATTGATCACTGAGAAAGGCTTTCTTATCTCTACTTGCTGTTTGGAACTTGCATTCAGATGGGTATATCTTTCCTTTGCTACTTCGCTTTAGTGTCTCTTCTTTTCTCAGCTATTTATAAGACCTCCTCAGACAACTATTTTGCCTTTTTTCATTTCTTTTTCTTGGAAATGGTCTTGATCCATAGTTCTTCAGGTACTCTGTCCATCAGATCTAACCCCTTGAATCTGTTTGTCATTTCTACTGTATAATCATAAGGGATTTTATTTAGGTCATACCTAATTATTTAGTGGTTTTCTCTGCTTTCTTTAATTTCAGTCTGAATATAGCAAAACGGAGTTCATGATCTGAGCCACAGTCAGCTCCAGGTCTATTTTTTACTGAGTGTATATAGCTTCTCCATCTTTGGCTGCAAAGAATATAATCAATCTGATTTAAGTATTGACCATCTGGTAATGTCCATTTGTATAAACTTCTCTTGTGTTGTTGGAAAAGGGTGTTGGGTGTTTGATCAGTGCTTTCTCTTGGCAAAACTGCTAGCCTTTGCCCCGCTTCATTTTGTACTTTAAGGCAAAATTTGCCTGTTACTCCTTCACTTCCTACATTTACATTCCAATTCTGTATGAGGAAAAGGAAGGGCATCTTTTCCTCATAAGTGATAGTTCTAGGAGATCTTGTAAGTCTTTATAGAAGCATCCGACTTCAGTTTCTTCAGAAATACTGGTTGGGGCATAGACTTGGATTACTGGATAGTGACTGGTTTGCCTTGAACAGGAACAGAGATCATTCTCTTGAGTCGTTTTTGAGATTGCACCCAATAACTGTTCTTTGAAATCTTTTGTTGACTATGATGGCTACTCCATTTCTTCTAAGGGATTCTTGTCCACAGTAGTAGATCTAATGGTTATGTGAGTTAAATTTGCTCATTCCAGTCCATTTTCATTCACTGATGCCTGAAATGTTGATATTCACTCTTGCCATCACCAGTTTGACCACTTCCAATTTGCCTTGATTCATAGATCTAACATTTCAGGTTCCTATGCAATATTGTTATTTACAGCATTGGACATTATTTCCATTGCCAGTCACTTCTACAACTGGGTATTGCTTTTGCTTTGGCTCCATCTCTTCATCCTATTTGGAGTTATTTCTCCACTCTTCTCCAGTAGCATATTGGGCATCTATTTACCTGGGGAGTTCATCTTTCAGTTTCCTATCTTTTGCCTTTTTATATTGTTCATGGGGTTCTCAAGGCAAGAAAACTAAAGTGATTTGCCATTCCCTTCTCCAGTGGACCACATTTTTCAGAACTCTCCACCATGAATGTCTTCATTCCTACATGAAGGAATGAATTCCTAAATGTGTCCTTACATGGCATGGCTCACACTTTCCTTGAGTTAGACAAGGTTTTGGTCCATGAGATCAGTTTAATTAGTTTTCTGTGATTGTGGTTTTCATTCTGCCTGCCTTCTGAGGCATAAGGACTTCCCTGATAGCTCAGTTGGTAAATAATCCACCTTCAATGCAGGAGACCCCAGTTGGATTCCTGGGTCAGGAAGATCCTCTGGAGAAGGGATGGGCTCCCCACTCCATTATTCTTGGGCTTCACTTGTGGGTCAGCTGGTAAAGAATCCTCCTACAATGCAAGAGACCTGGGTTCAATCCCTGGGTTGGGAAGATCGCTTGGAGAAGGGAAATGCTACCCACTCCAGTATTCTAGCCTGGAGAATTCCATGCACAGTCCATGGGGTTGCAAAAAGTGGGACATGTCTGAGCAACTTTCACTTTCACTTTCTAAGGGCTAAGGATAAGAGGCTTATGGAAGCTTCCTGATGAGAGAGACTGACTATAGGGGAAACAGGGTCTTGTTTTGATGAGTGGAGTCATGGTCAATATATCTCTAATCCAATTTTCTGTTGACTGGCAGGGCTGTGTTCCCTCCCTGTTGTTTGACCTGAGACAAAACTATGGTGGAGATAATGAAGATAATGTTGACCTCCTTCAAAACTTACGTAGGACTGGAAAGCAGACTCTTGCAGGGCACCAACACAACCGTGTGCACACCAGGACACAGGAGAAAAAAGCAGTGACCCCACAGGAGACTGACCCAGTCTTGCCTGTGAGCATCCAGTAGTCTGTGGCAGAGGCAGGGATTGGCGGTGGCCTGCTGCAGGGTTGAGGGCATTGCAGCAGTACATGCATGGGACCTTTTGAAGGAGGTCTCCAATATCCTCATCACAATCAGTAAAACTTAAAATTATTTTATTATGACCATTCTCACTGGTTCATATAACAGGAGAAAAGAAAAATGATCAATTTTAGTACACCTGATTCATATATAGGCAATAATCTATTGCCAGTTCAAAACTGACATATCTTTAAAATATGCCATTTGTGACGGTTAATTTTACATGCCAATTTGGCTGACCATAAAGTACCCAGATTACCTTATTTCTAGGTGTGCTGTGAGAGTGTTTTTGGGACCAAATTAGCATTTGAATCAGTGGACTTAATAGATTTCCTGCCACAAGTTTTTGAGCTTCATACAGTTAAAGAACCTGACAAAAACAAAAGACTAAGTGAACTAACTGGAACATTTCATTTTCTGCCCTTAGATTAAGATTTACTGCATTGACTCCCTTGGTTCTCAGACTGGGAATGAATCATACCACCATTTTTCCTGGGTCTTCAGCTTACAGATAGCAGACGATAGCCGTGTGTGTGTGTGTTTGTGTATGCGCGCACACGCACACATGCACACGTGCACACATGCACCTTGGTAGTTCAGTTGGTGAAGAGTCTGCTGGCAATGCAGCAGTCCCGGGTTCAATCCCTGGATTGAGAAGATTTCCTGGAGGAGAAAATAACAACCCACTCCAGTATTCTTGCCTGGGAAATCCTATGGACAGAGGAACCTGGCAGATTATACAGCCCATGGAGTCACACAGAGTCAGATATGACTGAGCAACTAATACTTACTTTCACTTTCATGTGTGTATATACATACATGTATATCCTAGGGGGTGTGTTGCTCTGGAATACTATGACTAATATACTATTAAATAATTTTACTGAATAATTTTACAAGTATGATAAAAGAAAGAAAATAGTACCTTTCTGGCTTGATGGTTGATAACATTCACCAAGTAATGAAAAGCTGGAAGACCAAGTTTAGAGTGAAACTGTTAATCTGGTTCTGGATATATTTAACCTCTGTTCTGTTCCCAGTACAGTGCCATTAAAAGTGTAATATTTAAATCATTATTGTAATAATTCATTAATTCAACAAATATGTATTAAATATATGCATATTATAAGTAAGACAAATAAAGCTAGAAGTTATAACTGAGCTCTCATATTCAAGGGTCTAATGCCAGGGAAGTAAATTGAAAGATGAATCACATAATTATGTATGAAGTTAGGCCAGTGATAAGGGCAATGAAGAGAAACAGCATGGATTATAACAACATTAATAAGAGTTTTGACATCAACAGGAAGGTTTTGGAAAAGCTTTTATTAATAGATGATACACACATATGCAAAAATGGAAGGTTCAATAATTAATAAGGTCATCTTTTAAGAGAAAGAAAAGGGCCTATGATAGAATATTTTGAAACTCAAATATTTATTCATCCAATTAAGACTGATGAACCAGAAAATGGGATAGAACAAGAAGCAATGGAAGATAGTTAAACCATGAATCTGAGAAAGGAGAGTATTTCTAAAGGAGAGGGCATTAAAGCAGAGAGTTACTGAGTCTCCTATAAGGACAAGTAAGATAAGAAATGGCACTTCCATTTATTTAGAAAAATAGTAGTAACAGAGAATGGCTTTCTTGACATGGGGCAAATAAAAGCCAAAATATAATTCATTAAAAAACTTAGTTAAAGTAGAAGGATGGTTATAACACAGAAGCAGATGACTTTAAATGGTACTGAGAAAGTAACAATGAATAGATTTTACAATTAATTTTCTTTGGCAGAGGAGTAAAAATAAAAGACTATTGTTATGGATGACTTCTAGGTTTTTGGTTTGTTGGGATTACTACTCTCAGAAGACTAGGGTTTTTTTTTTTTTTTTGGGTGGATGGGAATTATGAGCTTAATTTTTGACATGTTTTAGTCAACCAACTGTTGATTTCTTTAATAAGCCATTAGATAAGTAGTATGCTGATCAGAAAAGAAGCCCATCTAAGGGTATTTTCAGAAATACTTAGTACACACGTGCTAACTGAAAGCAAATAATAAAAAGGTCAAGAATAGCCTAGGTCATAACTGTATGGTGTGGAAAGACAAATTTCATTTTAAGCTGAGGAGAGGTATTTAAGTGTGAAAAGTATGAATATTAAAGAAGAAATGTTTCACTCATAGTGAGAAGATGAATGGATAATCATAGTATCTGTGGATAAGAACAACTGTATAAGTTATTGACCTTAAATAAGAGTCAGCTCTTTTATAGTAAACTTTTGTATTTTTTAAAAGATGGATGAGAGAAATGTCTTCTTATGTCTTTCACTTTCCTAGGTTAAGATCTAAATTTATGTTTTGAGACTGAGTAGAACAGTGAGCAAATAGGAAACTGGGAGAGGAAAGACTATTTTCTATAAACTAAGAACCACGATAGTCGCTACCATGGAGTACTACAAAAGATAAAAACATATGGCCCATTATTTTTAAGGAATTTAGGAAATACAAACTTAAAAAAATAAAACTTCTAAAGATAAATGTATGCTGATGAAGCAAAGAAGTAGACCTGTTTGCTTTGGGTTGAGAGAACACTATGAAATGTGGGACATGAATGCAGATATAATTTCAAAGGAGATGAGTAATAAGGGGATTCTTTGCTAGAAAAAGTTATAACCAAATGGATATAGTGGATAAGCATATGGTATTATTTCTTATTGAAGGATACCATACAATTTACCATAGACTGGGTGGTTTAAAAAGTAGAAATTATATTTATTACACTTCTGAAGACTTAGAAGTCCAAGATCAAGGCACTGGGAAATCTAGAATATAGTGAAAGGCCACTTCTTGGTTGCAAGATTGTAGCCTTCTCATTGAATCCTCACATGGCAAGATATCAGAGAGAAAGATCATGCTCTCTAACCTCTTCTTTGTTGTTGTTCAGTCACTAAGTCATGTCCAACTCTTTGAAACTCCCTGAACTGCAGCATGCCAGACTTCCCTGTCCTTCACCATCTCCCAGAATTTGATCAAACTCCTGTCCATTGAGTCAGTGATGCCATCCAACTATCTCATCCTCTGTCATCCCCTTCTCCTGCCTTCAATCTTTCACAGAATCAGGGTCTTTTCTTATAAGAGTACTAATCCTGTTCATGAGGTCTCTACATTCATGACCTAGTTACTTATAAAATCCTCACTTTAAACACATCACACTGCAGTTTAGAATTACAGCATGCAAATTTGTGGAGGCTAGGAACATTCCCTCCATAGTATAGTGATAGAAAATATTGTGTGTCCTGTATGAAACATGGACTTACTTTAGAGAAAAAAAAAAGAACAAATTTGGATGGGACCTGAATACAAAAGACTTTAAAACTTAACACTGTATTTTATTTCAAATAAAGAGTCCCATTTTTCATTCTTGAACATAAGGAAATGATGAATTGACTATGATGTTTAATGAATGATAGTTTAAAACTAGTTTGAAAGGTATTTTCAGGTTTGGAGGGCCAGTTATTGAAGCAAAACCTGAAACACTGTTACAACAATCAAAATGTGAGGCAATGTGCTGGGAGCCAGCATGGGGAATCCCGCCTGTGGCAAAGGTCATGAGGAAGGGACCTGACATGCAAAGGTGGGATCAGGCCTCGTGGGGCCCCCCTGGAACTTCTTGAGCATCTACCCCAGAACCAGAATCTGTCTTATTATTTTATGACTTTCACCGACTCCTCCGACATTAACAGGGGGCTATCCCCAGCCACCTTTGTCTTGGAAAAAGTTAACTTAGAGCTCCAGTTAACAGTCTCCTGCATATAAAAGGAGTGTCTCAGCTCAAACCCCTCTGATGGCTCTCTAACTTGCCTGACAGATTTACCCAGACTTTTACAACTACACATGTGATCGTTTACAGCCCCCAACCACAAGAGGCATGAAGCTTAAAACGTCTTAAAGATATAGAGCCCTTTTTAAAGAGCTAAGAATTATATTGGTGAAAGGTTTCATTGTTGAGTTAATAATTGCCACCAGACCTCCATATCCTTTATCTTTTAGGGATCTGGAGGATATTAATCAATGTAATTGGGATGTAGAAAATGAATATAATAGTTTTTATGTTAGCAACACTAGACTTTTGAGTTAATGAATTTTCTTTTTGTTATAAATCACTGTACTCCTCTTTCTTTGTTATAAATTGTTGTATCCTTGCTATGTAAGAATGTAACCTTAATTATGCTTTCTGAGAGTGGCACCAGATTTTAGTAAGAACAACAGTTGCAGGACAAATAAGTTTTCTGGTTGACATACTCTTATCAGGAAAGGGCCATAAAATGCTAATAGGCCTCCTGGCCAGAAGATGATGTAAATCACCTATGACCTGTGTATACTGCTAGGTATGCAGAGAGAAAGCCTGGTCTCTATAAGGGTCAAGGCTGCTGACCCTGCATGACTTTGTATTATCCATTGATCTCAATGTACAACTTAAAGTATAAAAATTTTCCTGGAATAAAAAGACGGACCAGTTTCTCGGAAATCTGTCTCCCCCCGTGTTTTCTTTTCTTATGCTCCTTTTCAGGCTGAATTCCCATCTGGAGCATAGAGGCTCGCCATGTCTACTTATTTGCCTGGACTTCTAAGACCCACGTGAGAGGGAGCCCAAGGTGGGGCACTCTCCGCTATTTAAGCAGGCGCCTGTGGCCTTACGTAGATGGTGTAAGTCCCTTGTCTTGGGGCTTTATTGGCTTTCTACGTAAACAAAGGAATACAACCTCTGTTCTCCTCTATTTTCTCTCTTCTCTCTCACTGCACTATTCTTCCCTAATCTCTCTTTTTATCTTTAATTAATTTTTATTTTTTAGTTTGTTTTGCTTTACAATACTGTATTCATTTTGCTACACATCAACATGAATCTCTCTTTATACCTCTAATTAAATAATTCTTTCCTCCTCGCCGGCATTGTCTCCCCTTTGAACTACCCTGGATCCACTGGGGCTGGTCCCCGGCAGCAAATGGATACCTGTGTTAGAGTGATAGCAGTAAGGAAGATAGTCTGGCCTTGAACTTGGAGACATTCTAAAGACTTAAAAAAGTTTTGAAATTCTTTACTGAAATTTTAATGCCTGGGTAATTATTTTCTTTTTCTGTTGGGTCAGTCTAAAAAAGGATCCAGAATAAGAAGATTGCTTTTATTAAATAAGGAAGATTATTGAAACATCTAAGTAACAGTGCTATTATTTCTTATTGCTCTAACTATGCGGACCATTGCAAAAGAAAGAGAGTTCCAGAAAAACATTTATTTCTGCTTTATTGACTATTCCAAAGCCTTTGACTGTTTGGATCACAACAAACTGTGGAAAATTCTGAAAGAGATGGGAATACCAGACCACCTGACCTGCCTCTTGGGAAACCTATATGCAGGTCAGGAAGCAACAGTTAGAACTGGACATGGAACAACAGACTGGTTCCAAATAGGAAAAGGAGTATGTCAGGGCTGTATATTGTCACCCTGCTTATTTAACTTCTATGCAGAGGACATCATGAGAAACTCTGGGCTGGAAGAAACACAAGCTGGAATCAAGATTCCCAGGAGAAATAACAATAACCTCAGATATGCAGATGACACAACCCTTATGGCAAAAAGTGAAGAGAAACTGAGAAGCCTCTTGATGAAAGTGAAAGAGGAGAGTGAAAAAGTTGGATTAAAGCTTCACATTAAGAAAATGAAAATCATGGCATCTGGCCCCATCACTTCTTGGGAAATAGATGGGGAAACAGTAGAAACAGTGTCAGACTTTATTTTTGGGGGGCTCCAAAATCACTGCAGATGGTGACTGCAGCCATAAAATTAAAAGACACTTACTTCTTGGAAGAAAAGTTATGACCAACCTAGATAGCATATTCAAAAGCAGAGACATTACTTTGCCAACAAAGGTCCGTCTAGTCAAGGCTATTGTTTTTCCAGTAGTCATGTATGGATGTTAGAGTTGGACTGGGAAGAAAGCTGAGCTCTGAAAAATTGATGCTTTTGAACTGTGGTGTTGGAGAAGACTTTTGAGAGTCCCTTGGACTGCAAGGAGATCCAACTAGTCCATTCCGAAGGAGATCAGCCCTGGGATTTCTTTGGAAGGAACGATGCTAAAGCTGAAGCTCCAGTACTTTGGCCACCTCATGCGAAGGGTTGACTCATTGGAAAAGTCTCTGATGCTGGGAGGGATTGGGGGCAGGAGGAGAAGGGGACGATCGAGGATGAGATGGCTGGATGGCGTCACGGACTCGATGACGTGAGTCTGAGTGAACTCTGGGAGTTGGTGATGGACAGGGAGGCCTGGTGTGCTGCGATTCATGGGGTCGCAAAGAGTCCGACACGACTGAGTGACTGAACTGCCTGAACTGATGCAAATGAGCTTTGTTTTATTTCCTGAATAAATGATGATGGGCAGAACTTATTCTGCTGTATGAGAGATAGCATTCAGTATAATTTTTTAGTTGTGTCTTTTAGCACTTCTTTAGCTAAGCAACAGTAAAATGCTCTCTAAAGACATATTAAGTTGTTTCTCTGAGAAAATAATGATTGTCTTCAACAAAATCTCCTTCTTTCAACTTATGGTTTTAATTTGTTTACATTGTTTAAGTCTCAGACCTTAAGGGACATAATCAACTTGGTATTGGAAAAAACAAAAATATTCTAAAGCATCTGTTTTCAAGTTAGGTTGAAAACTATGACTAAACTATATTCTGATCTGTCCTATCATGAGTGATTTTCTTATCCTTTCTCTCTCAAATTATTGAATTATGTGTTCGTTTAGATTAAGGACTAAATTATCCAATATTAAAATTTCTGAATTTCTCTAGCATTAATCCTAGCATATATTTCCTGAAAATCAGTCATGTAAGAGTTACTAAATCAAAAATAATAATAAACTACTCATAATCATCAAAGTCATTCAAATATTTTGATGTATTGCAACAAAACAATGCTCAAATATGATTCTAAACATCTGTGAGTAGTAAGATCACACATAACCTTGTTTTTGCTGTCAGTCTCCTAGTCCAGCTTCTTACTGTTCATTTTCATTTTTGTTTGACTTAGCTAACAAGGGCCTTTGCAATATGTCACAGGTCCCAATGTCTTTTGCATCTTTTTTTTTGCCTATATGTATTTTTTGTCTAGATGCATTCCTACTTATTCTTAAAGCTATGGTTTAGGGGAGGATATGTGTATGTGAGTGTTGCAAATATATGAGAAATGTCTGTACCTTTCCTCAATTATTCTGTGAATCTTAAAATACTCTTTAAAAAGCTTAATAATAATTCAAGGAATCCCCCATATGTCCAGTAGTTAGCACTTGGTGCTTTCACTGCTGAGGGCCTTGGTTCAATTCCTGGTCAGATAGTTAAGATCCCACAAGTTGTGCAGTGGAGCTAAAAATAATCATTATAAATGCCATGATATTCTCTCTCCAAATAAACTGATCTCAAGATTGTGATCAATCTTGAAGTACAATTATCCAATCTTATGGTACAATTATCCACTGCTGCACAGATAACACTATATAGCAATTGTGTTTTTTCTTAAATAAAGGAATAATTTACTGAATAATTAGAATTGACCACAGTATTTTCCTTTCTTCAGCTTAAATTGAGTAGAATTATCTTTTGTGATAAAAATATCATTCCCTTTTTGTGATACTTCACCTCAGGCATTTAGAAGTGTAAACTAACTATAGACATATCTTCAATAAGAAGAGAAGAAGGGAAACCTTAGAAGGTTAAGAAGTAAGATTTAAGCTACTAAACCCACTTTTTAAAATTTAAATTTATTTATTTTAATTGGAGGCTAATTACTTTACAATATTGTATTGGTTTTGTCATATATCAACATGAATCCAGAAATGGTTTTGTGGATCATGTGATAGATCACCAATTTATTTGATTCACAGTTTCTGAATTTAAAACAATTTTATTGAGCTATAGTTGATTTACAATATTGTGCTAGTTTTAAATTCTTTGCTAATTTATATAAAACACAATTTGTTATGATTTATAATCATGTCAAAGGAAATATTATGAAAAAAATAGAGATGATATAGATTTTCAAAAAAGCAAAATGTAGTGTACACTTAGGTGTTCTTGACATCATTTGACTTTTAAAAGAGATTGGAAAAAGCAAGGAGTAAGAATATTTTTAGTGAGGAACATGAATAGACTGCAGGTATATTTCCTTAGTTTTGCTGTCTAGAAGATGGAACTGTCAAAATGAACTCTCACTATGTCAGACTTTAGAAGCTAAATGATTAATTCAACCACATTTTCCCTCACATCTTTAGACAAAAGAAGTCAATTAAGTGGAACATTAAAAACTGATGAATCAAACACTGGCATAAAATAGCAATTAGAAAATAATCAGTTAATTAAGTAAAATGACAATGGAAAAGTCATCTAATGACAGTAATAGAACTAGTGCATTAACAAGAAGTGACACTGAAAAATAGAAATGCCGAATACAACAGTTATGATGGCTAAAAATGTATTAGAGAGATTCATACAGATAATTAAGTTAAAACACCTCCAGTACTTAGGATATTTTTCTGGTATTGTAACCAAATAAAACCTTAAATGTAGTCTGCTCTAGACATGACCTCCAAGTAAATACTCTCACATTTATAAAGCTATCCTCGGAACACTGTTGAAACTAGTTAATGCAGTTTAAAAAATACCTATACCTAAATTTCATGAATATTAATATGTAAG
This sequence comes from Aepyceros melampus, assembly GCA_006408695.1. Classification (NCBI taxonomy): domain Eukaryota; kingdom Metazoa; phylum Chordata; class Mammalia; order Artiodactyla; family Bovidae; genus Aepyceros; species Aepyceros melampus. The sequence goes on from SJXQ01005089.1 coordinate 68,402, forward strand.
ATGCATATACATAGGCATAAGGAAAGGGTTCTTTCTTTCTTATGGGGCTTGCATCAATGGAAAAATCCCCGACAGCCATCAAATGGCTCAGAATAAGGCATAAAGCTGGTGTGTTACTAGTTTGAAGTGAGAAATGTTAGGATGAATTGAAGTGATTAAGTTTCCAGGATTTCTCCCTTCCCAAAAGACTCTTCTGTAATATGTGCATGTTTTCTGTCCATATGACAAAATTCTAAATGAGTTATGACCTCATCATCAGTTGTTATTCAGTTACTAAGTCATTTCCAACCCACTGCAACGCTATGGACTGCAGCAGGGAGGATTCCATATCCTTCACTATCTCCCAGGGTTGGCACAAATTTCTGTCTATTAGGTTGGTTATGTCATCCAACTATCTTATCCTCTGTCATCCCCTTCCCCTCTGCCCTCAATCTTTCCGAACATCAGGGTATTTTCCAATGAGTAGACTCTTTGCAACAGGTGGCCAAAGTATTGGAGCTTCAGCTTCATTCCTTCCAATGAATATTCAGGATTAATTTTCTTTAGGATTGACTGATTTGATCACCCAGACTCTCAAGAGTCTTCTCCAGCAAACAATTCAAAAGCATCAATTCTTTGGCATTCAGCTTTTTATACAATTCAACTTGCACATCTGTACATGACTAGTGGAAAAACTTTAGTTTTGAAAAATGCAGAACTTTGTCAGCAAAATGATGTCTCTGATTTTTAATAAGCTGTCTAGGCTTGTCATAGTTTTCCTTCCAAGGAGCAAGTGTTTTTTAATTTCATGGCTGCAGGTGGCACTTCTGAAAAATAACTCTCCTGCCAACACAGGAAACATAGGCTATGTAGTTTAGATCTCTGGTTGGGAAGATTCCATGGAGGAGGGCATGGCAATCCACACAAGATAAGAGAATACCATGGACCGAGGAGCCTTGTGAGCTAAGGTCTATAGGTTCTCAAAAAGTCAGACATGACTAAATCCACCTAGTATGTAAGCACAGAAGTAGGATTGTTTGACAATATAATAATCATGTTTATCTTTGCGGGGTAAGGCTTCCCTGGTGGCTCAGATGCTAAAGAATCTGCTTGCAGTGAAAGAGACCCAGGTTCGATCCCTGAGTTGGGAAGATCCCCTTGAGAAGGGAATGCTACCCACTCCAGTATTCTTGCCTCAAGAATTCTATGGACAGGGGAGCCTGGAAGGCTACTGTCCATGAGGTTGCAAAGAGTCAGACATGACTGAGTGATTAAGACTTTTAGCATCAGTAATTAGTCCCAAATCTAAGAAAATCCTGTGAAAAAGTAAACAATGCAAAATGTAACTAATACACTTTTAGACATTAAATGACATTTATGATATTGGTACAGACTGATTTTACAAAGATTATTTTTTTAATTTTATTGGAATATTTTATTTAAATATTTATTGGAATATTTTATTTAAATATCCAATATTTATTGGAATATTTTATTTAAAACTTTGTGGTAAAGCCAAAATGAATCAGTTATTCACATACAGATGTCTACTTATTTTTAGATTCTTTCTTCATATTAGTCATCCCAAATATTGAGTAGAGTTCCAGTGCTGTGCAATAGGTCCTTAACTACTATACCTACAATTTATAGCTTTTTATTTATTGATAAAATAAAGTGCTAATTTGTAAGCCATCTACTTCCAGACTGGAAAACAAAACTCAAAGTCACTATTTTTTTAAATATTGAAATATTTATGAATAATTGTCTCCTCCTCCTGGAACATTTTGAATGTTCATGTAATATTTTATTGATTCGGGTTATTTTTTGGTGAAAAGGATGAGATGTAGATTAAGTTATTTATAAATTGAATAGAATTTGATCTGATGATTCTGCTATCAATTTCTCCTTATTTAAAAGACTTTCATCATTAGTTGTGTATCTATTTAAAGTGTTGACATGTAATATCACTAAATAGCATGAGTAACTGCCCCATTACTATGATTCCTGATTATACAAACAACAAGGACTGGAAAACAAAACTCAAAGTCATTATTTTTTTAAATATTGAAATATTTATGAATAATTGTCTCCTCCTCCTGGAACATTTTGAGTGTTCATGTAATATTTTATTGATTCAGGTTATTTTTTGGTGAAAAGGATGAGATGTAGATTAAGTTATTTATAATTTGAATAGAATTTGATCTGATGATTCTGCTATCAATTTCTCCTTATTTAAAAGACTTTCATCATTAGTTATGTATCTATTTAAAGTGTTGACATGTAATATCATTAAATAGCATGAGTAACTGCTCCATTACTATGATTATACAAACAATATATGAAATCAAAATTCATTTTTTTTTCCTTACATGATATATAATGGAATGAGTTTGTGCTAAAAAGCATGGCTTATTTCAGAGGAATTGAAAATTAATGAGTAACCATGGGAATCAACCCTCATGAGACAGGGTAAGAAAACCAAGTCAAATTATAAAATTGCTCTTAAGTTAAATAGTGCACAGCTTATGAACCAATACATGTCACCCATGGAAATTATTATCCCTCGGGAATATCTTCTGGTTTCTTCCTACATGGATTATACATCCCGATATATTTGGTACTCTCTCCCCCTTTCTCTTTTTCATAAAGTTTTTTTTTTTTTTAACCTGGCTCATTGTTTTTTTTTTTTTAATTATTCTTGAGATATAAATATTTATCTTCCTTTATAGCCATTTTTATCTGGCTTTGTCCTATAAAAATTAGTAATAAAAAATATTGGTTTTAGAAAAACCTTGCTTGTAAATGTTATTAAATATACAAATAAAGCAAACCCATGAATTAAAACTTACAGTGCCAACTCAAATGTGCATGCTTGTCCATACTAAGTCGCTTCAGTCTTGTCCAACTCTGTGTGATCACATGAACTGTTGCCCTCCAAGCTTCTCTGTCCATGGGATTCTCTAGCCAAGAATCGTAAGTAACTGTTAGTTTTCTTGCTATAATAAGCACTTAAAAAAAAATAGCATGTCCACATTGAGCTTCCCTAGTAGCTCAACTGGTAAAGATTCCACCAGCAATCAGAACACCCAGATTCAATTCCTGGGTCTGGAAGATACACATGAGAGGGGATAGGCTACCCACTCCAGCATTCTTGGGCTTCCCTGGTGGCTCAGACAGTAAAGAATCTGCCTGCAGTGTGGGAGACCTGGGTTTGATCCGTGGGTTGGGGAGATCCCCTGGAGAATGGAATGGTACCCATTCAATTATTCTGGCCTGGAGAATCCATAGATAGAGGAGCCTGGAGGGCTAGAGTCCATGGGTATCAAAGACTGAGCCACTTTCATTTTCATCTTCACTTTATGGTCAAGGTAATTCTAGTGTTGTGGGACCTACTTCTTTTATAAGGATTACTTTTCATTTAATTTGAAAATGTACTCAGAGGTGAAGAGAGAGAATGTCCTTCCTCCTGCCTGGGATGTTAATATCTATTATAGCAACTGCCAAAAGTGGTACCTTCTCCATCATGAATGCTTAGGATGTTTTTGTACTAATAGAATTTTTTAAATTAGTCCATCATGTATGTTTCTAAGAATATTTGAAAACACTTTATGATTATGTAATGCCAATTTAAAAATAAAGAAGCAGATATCTGAGAAAACTTACTCTAACCAAAAAATTTCCATCCTTCTTTAAATGTTTAAAGTTTTCCAAATTTCCAGATGGAGTATTTATCACTAGAATTAGGAGCAAACATTGGTATGTTTAAATATCCCAGATAGATTTTATCTCCCTTTTTTTTTCTTATAGTTTTATAATTGGCAGGCATCTAAATATCAGAGTATGTTTCCATATTTCCTTTTCCTACCAGCTTCCTCTATAAGTACACAGATCTGGCTGTAGTATTATTTTACCTGATGTTATATTTCAAATTAATTTACAGATGGAGGAATATATAAAATAATGCTTTAACTGTAGATCCACCTAATCAAGGGCATGCATGTATACTCTTGAAACATGAGTTGAGCAGATCTTGTTTCTTTGTATGTCTTAAAAACATGAATAAGTGTTTCCTATAAATATGTTGCATAAAAAGTTGCTATTATGTCAAAGGCAAAATTATGAAATAGCAATATCTGTCACCATTTTCACATTTTATGATGTGCTATTATTCACTAAATTCCAATTTCTTATTATTTTTATATAGTTTCTACTCCAACTAAGGTTCTCTGTAAGGGTTTGTTCTCTGGATTTGGTTTTATATCATTCACATATGCACAAACACAAAGCATATATTTGAAAGAAAATCTTGTTTATATGTTAATTGATAAGTAATTTAAAAGCAGAACTATTATGGTTGAAATACTAAAAAGACCCCTGAGTCATCTTACCATGGATCATGCATTAAAAGGTACCTTTTAGCTGAAAGTTTATATATATATATTTCAACTGAATAGTCTATACTTCTATCTTAAGACACTAGAAGAGCAAACTGAACATATGTAAAAGGAAAATAATAAAATTTGCACTGAAATTATGAAATAGATAATACTAAAATTAAAACAACTTCAACAAAAACACAAATATTTCTTTGTAAAAACTGATAACATAGGCTAGACTATAAGCTAGACTGCTAGAGACAAAAAAAAAGGAAAAAAAGGAAATGATATAAATTACTAAAATTAAAAAAAAAAAAAGAGTAAACATCATGGCCAATCTCACAGACTTGAAAAGGATTTTAAGGTATTGTTATGAACAAGTACATACAAATAAATTAGATAATTAGATTAGATGAAATGCACAGAGAAAGAAATATACTATTATTAAGTCATGTCCAACTCTTGGGATCCCATGAACATAGCCTGCCAGACTCCTCTGTCCATGGGATTCTACAGGAAATAATACTAGAGTGGGTTGCCATTTCCTTCTCCAGGAGAACTTCTCAACCCAGGAATTGAACTCAGGTCTCCCGCATTGGGAGCAGATGTTTTACCGACTGAGCTATGTGGGAAACCGGGAAATGCGTAAGTTGATAGAAAATCAAAAGGACCACACATGGCTAAAAAAGAAATGAAAAATTTGAATAGATATTTACCTAGTAAAGGGACTTCCTGGGTGGCTCTAGTGGTAAAGAATCTGCCTGCCACTTGGAGAAGGAGATGACAACCCACTCCAGTATTCTTGCCTGGAGAATCCCGTGGACAGAGGAGCCTGGTGGGCTGCTCTCCATGAGGTCTCACAGTCGAATATGACTGAAGCAACTTAGCAGCAGCAGCAGTCATTACAGGAAATAATACTAGAGTGGGTTGCCATTTCCTTCTCCAGGAGAACTTCTCAACCCAGGAATTGAACTCAAGTCTCCAGCATTGGGAGCAGATGTTTTACCGACTGAGCTATGTGGGAAACCAGGAAATGCATAAGTTGATAGAAAATCAAAAGGACCACACATGGCTAAAAAAGAAATGAAAATTTTGAATAGATATTTACCTAGTAAAGGGACTTCCCAGGTGGCTCTAGTGGTAAAGAATCTGCCTGCCAATGCAAGTGGAGAAGGAGATGGCAACCCACTCCAGTATTCTTGCCTGGAGAATCCCGTGGACAGAGGAGCCCGGTGGGCTGCTCTCCATGAGGTCTCACAGTCGAATATGACTGAAGCAACTTAGCAGCAGCAGCAGTCAGTGCAGCAGACAAATGAAATGCATGTTCTATTCCTGAGTTGGACAGATACCCTGGAGGAGGAAATGGCAAACCACTCCAGCATTCTTGCCTGGAGAATTCCATTGACAGAGGAGCCTAGCAGGCTACAGTCCATGGGGTCACAAAGAGGTAGATATATCTGAATACACACACCCACATACACAAGTAAAAAAGCTACTTACAAAGAAAATGCCAGGACCAAGTTAGTGTGGCATGGGCATAGGAGAGAGAGAGAGAAAGAGAGAGAGAGAGATCAGTAGAATAGAATTGAAAATACAAAAGTAAAACACTGCTCCTGTGATGGTTTGCAAATATGCCCAGTTTAAATTATTTTTGACAAATGTAACTGAATACCCAAATACAAATGAATGATTCCCCTACCCCACATCTTGTGTGTGTTAGTCGCTCAGTCATGTCCAACTCTATGCAACACCATGGACTGCAGCCCACCATGGTGTTCTCCAGGCAAGAATACTGGGGTGAGTTGCCATGCCCTCCTCCAAGAAATCTTACCCCCAGGGATTGAACCCAGGTATCTTGCATTGCAGGAGAAATTTTTACCATCTGAGCCACAACACATTGCAAATATGCCCAGTTTAAATTATTTTTGACAAATGTAACTGAATACCCAAATACAAATGAATGATTCCCCTACCCCACATCTTGTGTGTGTTAGTCGCTCAGTCATGTCCAACTCTATGCAACACCATGGACTGCAGCCCACCATGGTGTTCTCCAGGCAAGAATACTGGGGTGAGTTGCCATGCCCTCCTCCAAGAAATCTTACCCCCAGGGATTGAACCCAGGTATCTTGCATTGCAGGAGAAATTTTTACCATCTGAGCCACAACACCTTACATAGAAATTAATTGAAGATGTATCACAAACCTAAATTTAAGATCTACAAAAATCTTAGAATACATAGACAATGGTTTCTTAGTTCTCCCAGCAAATGTACATGTTACCAAAAAAGATATATTTGACTTCATCACAACAGAAAACTTTTGTGTTGTGTATACTAACATCAGTAAAGTGAGAAGACAACCACTGAGTGCAAGAAAATATTTGCAAATCACAAATGTGATAAGGGACTTGTATCCAGAATATATAATGAATTATTAAAACTCAGCAAAAAAAGACAAATGAAAACATATAACTAAAATAATGGATGAAGATTATGAATATACATTTGTATAAAGGAGAAATAAAAATCCCCAATAAACAGAAAACAAGAATCTCAACATCTTTCTAACCAGGAAAATGAAAATTTAAAATGTGTTCTAAAATGTTTTACCACTTGAATTGTGGTAATATTTGCATTGTCTTAAGGGACTCTCAGGAGTCTTCTCCAACACCACAGTTCAAAAGCATCAATTCTTCAGTGCTCAGCTTTCTTCACAGTCCAAACCTCACATCCATACATGACCACTGGAAAAACCATAGCTTTGACTAGACGGACCTTAGTTGGCAAAGTAATATCTCTGCTCTTCAATATGCTGTCTAGGTTGGTCATAACTTTTCTCCCAAGGAGTAAGCGTCTTTTAATTTCATGGCTGCATTCACCATCATGAACAGTATGAAAAGGCAAAATGATAGGATACTGAAAGAGGAACTCCCCAGGTCAGTAGGTGCCCAATATGTTACTGGAGATCAGTGGAGAAAAAACTTCAGAAAGAATGAAGGGATGGAGCCAAAGCAAAAACAATACCCACTTGTGTGTGTGACTGGTGATAGAAGCAAAGTTTGATGCTATAAAGAGCAATATTGCATAGGAACCTGGAATGTTAGGTCCATGAATCAAGGCAAATTGGAAGTGGTCAAACTAGATGGCAAGAGTGAACGTCGACATTCTAGGAATCAGCGGACTAAAATGGACTGGAATGGGTGAATTTAACTCAGAAGACCATAATATCTAGTACTATGGGCAGGAATCCCTTAGAAGAAATGGAGTAGCCATCATGGTCAACAAAAAAGTCCGAAATGCAGTACTTGGATGCAATCTCAAAAACGACAGAATGATCTTTGTTCATTTTCATGGCAAATCATTCAATATCACAGTAATCTAAGTCTATGCCCCAACCAGTAACCCTGAAGAAGCTGAGGTTGAATGGTTCTATGAAGACCTACAAGACCTTTTAGAACTAACACCCAAAAAAGATCTCCTTTTCATTATAAGGGACTGGAATGCAAAAGTAGGAAGTCAAGAAACACCTGGAGTAACAGGCAAATTTGGCCTTGGAATACAGAATGAAGTAGAGTAAAGGCTAATAGAGTTTTGTCAAGAGAATGCACTGGTCATAGCAAACACTCTCTTCCAACAACACAAGAGAAGACTCTACACATGGACATACCAGATGGTCAACACTGAAATCAGATTGATTATATTCTATGCAGCCAAAGATGGAGCTCTATACAGTCAGCAAAAATAAGACCAGGATCTGACTGGCTCCGATCATGACCTCCTTATTGCCAAATTCAGACTTAAATTGAAGAAAGTAGGGAAAACCACAGAGTAACAGAGAAGAAATAAGAAAATTACAATGAAAATGTAAATATATTAATTTTGTTGTTGTTTTTTAGTCACTAAGTCATGTCTGACTCTCCTGCAACCCTACGAACTCTAGCCCTCCAGGCTCCTCTGTCTTTGGAATTTCACAGGCAAGAATATTGGAATGGGTTTCCATTTCCTTCTCCAGGGGATCTTCCTGACTTAAGGATTGATCCTGTATTTCCCACATTGGCAGGCAGATTATTTACCTCCTAGCCACCAGGGAAGCCCACAAATAAATTAATATAAAGTTTAATTTGTTATTGTATCTCATAATGATCAGTGGTTTCATGTATTTCTTAAGTTGATAGCATTTTTAACTATAAATATTTTGCTACTGTATTTTTTAGCATTTTCTAAGTATCATACTAACTTATTAAATATTAACTTTTATAAAATATTTTAATATTAATGTAATTATTAATAATTTGCCTAGATAAGAAAGAATTAGTGTAAAATAAAATTCAATTTGAACCTAACCTAAACACATTGAGAAAATCTGATCCAGATATTGGTCATAGCTGTCCCTCATCCACATAATTTTGACTCAAAAATTATGATTATATAAACATGTGTGTCACACATTTATTAAAATTATATGGAAACTATGACTTGTAAAACTGTAAAAAATGAAAGTTAAATGAAGATTAAACTATCCTAATAATATTCTTATTGATAGGTAATTATTTATCATCCTTTATAAGAAACAGTATTATGAACTAATCAGGCCTATGCCACAGTATATATTTTGTCATTTTACATCAGAACTCTCTTCTGTCTTCAATTTTTTTAAATTCTAGTTCTGAATGCTTTATTGAGCCATCTTCTGAAAATTTCAGATACCTCTATTTTTCTGTTCACATTATAATAACTTCTTTGCAGTGAAACTGTAATTGGAATAGACAAAGAAAATTACAAGAAAAAATAATTGTGATATTTTCCTATTAAAAAACTAACTTCTCTACATTTTACTTTTCCTAAGTCAGCAACATAATAAACATATAATGTCCTACAGCTGTATATATTACTATAATAAAATAAAGGCCAATTTGTGCCATTAATTTTATTTTAATTTTAGTTAATTTAAATTTTAAAGACACTAATAAAAATAAGTTTTCAAATGTAGTCAATTTGGGGAGTAACAGTAAAGATATTTAGTTGAAATCATAGCTTCAAATTAAAGTAATTCTATAGTCTAATGCTGTAAAGAGTAATATTGCATAGAAACCTGAACGTTAGGTCTATGAATAAAGGTAAATTGAAGTAGTCAAACAGGAGATGGCAAGAGTGAATGTTAATGTTCTAGGAATCAGCAAACTAAAATGGACTGGAATGGGTAAATTTAACCCAGATGACCATTATATCTGTATGCAGGTCAGAAAGCAACAGTTAGAACTGGACATGGAACAACAGACTGGTTCCAAATAGGAAAAGGAGTACATCAAGGCTGTATATTGTCACCCTGCTTATTTAACTTATATGCAGAGGACATCATGAGAAACGCTGGACTGGAAGAAACACAAGCTGGAATCAAGATTGCTGGCAGAAATATCAATAACCTCAGATATGCACATGACACCACACTTATGGCAGAAAGTGAAGAGGAACTAAAAAGCCTCTTGATGAAAGTGAAAGAGGAGAGTGAAAAAGATGGTTCCAAATAGGAAAAGGAGTACATCAAGGCTGTATATTGTCACCCTGCTTATTTAACTCATATGCAGAGGACATCATGAGAAACGCTGGACTGGAAGAAACACAAGCTGGAATCAAGATTGCTGGCAGAAATATCAATAACCTCAGATATGCAGATGACACCACACTTATGGCAGAAAGTGAAGAGGAACTAAAAAGCCTCTTGATGAAAGTGAAAGTGGAGAGTGACAAAGCTGGCTTAAAGCTCAACATTCAGAAAACGAAGATCGTGGCATCTGGTCCCATCACTTCATGGCAAATTGATGGGGAAACAGTGGTCAGACTTTATTTTGGGGGGCTCCAAAATCACTGCAGATGTTGATTGCAGCGATGAAATTAAAAGACGCTTACTCCTTGGAAGACAAGTTATGACCAACCTAGATAGCATATTCAAAAGCAGGGACATTACTTGGCTGACTAAGTTCTGTCTAGTCAGGGCCATGGTTTATCTTGTGGTCATGTATGGATGTGAGAGTTGGGCTTTGAAGAAGGCTGAGCGCCAAAGAATTGATGCTTTTGAACTGTGGTGTTGGAGAAGACTCTTGAGAGTCCCTTGGACTGCAAGGAGATCCAACCAGTCCATTCTGAAGGAGATCAGCCCTGGGATTTCTTTGGAAGGAATGATGCTAAAGCTGAAGCTCCAGTACTTTGGCCACCTCATGCAAAGAGCTGACTCATGGAAAAGACCCTGATGCTGAGAGAGACTGGGGGCAGGAGGAGAAGGGGACGACCGAGGATGAGATGGCTGGATGGCATCACTGACTCAATGGATGGGAGTCTGAGTGAACTCCAGGAGTTGGTGATGGACAGGGAGGCCTGGCATGCTGGTATTCATGGGGTTGCGAAGAGCTGGACACGACTGAGCCACTGAACTGCACTGAACTGACCATTATATCTATACTGTGGCAAGAATCCCTTAGAAGCAGTGGAGTAGCCATCATAGTCGACAAAAGAGTCTGAAATGCAGTACTTGGATGCAAACTCATAAAAGACAGAATGAACTCTGTTTGTTTCCAAGGCAAACCATTCAATATCATGGTAATCCAAGTCTATATCCTGACCAGTAATGCAGAAGAAGGTGAATATGAAGGGTTCTATGAATATGTACAAGAACTTTTGGAACTGATACCCAAAAAATGACATCCTTTTCATCATACGGGTCTGGAATGCAAAAAGTAGAAAGTCAAGAAACACCTGGAGTAACAGGCAAATTTGGCTTTGGAGTACAGAATGAAGCAGGGCAAAGGATAGGTGTTTTGCCAAGAGAACAAACTGGTCATAGAAAACACCCTTTTCCAGCAACACAACAGAAAACTCTACATATGTATGTCACCATATGGTCAAAACTGAAATCAGATTGATTATACACAGAAGAACTATACAAAAAGATCTTCATGAGATGGTATGACCAGTCACCTAGAGACAAACATCTTGGAATGTGAAATCAAGTAGCCCTTAGGAAGCATCACTACAAACAAAGCTAGTGGAGGTGATAGAACTCCAGTTGAGCTATATCAAATCCTAAAAGATGATGCCATGAAAGTGTTGCACTCAATATGTCAGTAAATTTGGAAATCTCAGCAGTGGCCACAGGACTCGAAAATATCAGTTTTCATTCCGATTCCTAAGAAAAGCATTGCCAAAGAATGCTAAAATTATCACACAATTGCAATTGCATTCATCTCACATGCTAGTAATGAAAGAAATAGAAAATCTTAACAGACCCATCACAAGCATGGAAATTGAAACTGTAGTCAGAAATCTTCCAGCAAACAAAAGTCCAGGTCCAGACAGCTTCACAGCTGAATTCTACCAAAAACTTAGAGAAAAGCTAACACCTATCCTACTCAAACTCTTCCAGAAAATTGGAGAGGAAGGTAAACTTCCAAACTCATTCTATATTCACCATTCCAAACTCACCGTCACCCTAATACCAAAACCTGACAAAGACGCCACAAAAAAAAGAAAACTACAGGCCAATATCACTGATGAACATAGATGCAAAAATCCTTCACAAAATTCTAGCAATCAGAATCCAACAACACATTAAAAAGATCATACACCATGACCAAGTGGGCTTTATCCCAGGGATGCATGGATTCTTCAATATCCACAAATCAATCAATGTAATACACCACATTAACAAATTGAAAAATAAAAGCCATATGATTATCTCAATAGATGCAGAGAAAGCCTTTGACAAAATTCAACATCCATTTATGATAAAAAACTCTCCAGAAAGCAGGAATAGAAGGAACATAGCTCAACATAATAAAAGCTATATATGACAAACCCACTACAAACATTATCCTCAATGGTGAAAAATTGAAAGCATTTCCCTGAAAGTCAGGAACAAGACAAGGGAGCCCACTATCACCACTACTATTCAACATAGTTTTGGAAGATTTGGCCACAGCAATCAGAGCACAAAAAGAAATAAAAGGAATCTAAATTGGAAAAGAAGAAGTAAAATTCTCACTGAGTGCAGATGATGTGATCCTCTACATAGAAAACCCTGAAGACTCCACCAGAAAATTACTAGAGCTAATCAATGAATATACAAAATCAACACACAAAAATCCTTTGCTTTCCTATACACTAACAATGAGAAAATAGAAAGAGAAATTAAGAAAACAATTCCATTCACCATTGCAATGAAAAGCATAAAATACTTAGGAATATATCTACCTAAAGAAACAAAAGACCTATACATAGAAAACTAAAAACACTGGTGAAAGAAATCAAAGAGGACACTAATAGATGAAGAAATATACCGTGTTCATGGATCAGAAGAATAAATATGGTGAAAATGAGTATACTTCCCAAAGCAATGTATAGATTCAATGCAATCCCTATCAAGCTACCAACGGTATTTTTCACAGAGCTAGAACAAATAATTTCACAATTTGTACACTAAAAACCTTGAATAGCCAAAGCAATCTTGAGAAAGAATAATGGAACTGGAGGAATCAACCTGCCTGACCCTACTACAAAGCCACAGTCATCAAGAGAGTATGGTACTGGCACAAAGACAGACATATAGATCAATGGAACAAAATAGAAAGCCCAGAGATAAACCCACACACCTATGGACACCTTATCTTTGACAAAGGAGGCAAAAATATACAATGGAGCTGGGTAAACTGGTCAACCACTTGTAAAAGAATGAAACTGTAACACTTTCTAACACCATACACAAAAATAAAGTCAAAATGGATTAAAGATCTTAATGTAAGACCAGAAACTATAAAAATCTTAGAGGAGAACATAGGTAAAACATTCTCTGACATAAATCACACCTTTATGACCTACTTCCCAGAATATTGGAAATAAAAGCAAAAATAAACAAATGTAACCTAATCAAAATTTAAAGCTTCTGCACAACAAAGGAAACTATAAGCAAGGTGAAAAGACAGCCTTCTGAATGGGAGAAAATAATAGCAAATGAAGCAACTGACAAACAACTAATCTCAAAAATATACAAGCAGCTTATGCAGCTCAACTCCAGAAAAATAAATGACCCAATCAAAAAATGGGCCAAAGAACTAAATAGACACTTCTCCAAAGAAGACATACGAATGGCTAACAAACACATGAAAAGATGCTCAACATCACTCATTATCAGAGAAATGCAAATCAAAACCACAATGAGGTACCATTTCACACCAGTCAGAATGGCTGCGATCCAAAAGTCAACAAGCAATAAATGCTGGAGAGGGTGTGGAGAAAAGGGAACCCTCTTACCTGTTGGTGGGAATGCAAATTAGTACAGCCACTATGGAGAACAGTGTGGAGATTCCTTAAAAAATTGCAAATAGAACTGCCTTATGACCCAGCAATCCCACTGCTGGGCATACACACCGAGGAAACCAGAATTGAAAGAGACACGTGTACCCCAATGTTCATCACAGCACTGTTTATAATAGCCAGGACATGGAAGCAACCCAGATGTCCATCAGCAGATGAATGGATAAGAAAGCAGTGGTACATATACACAATGGAGTATTACTCAGCCATTAAAAAGAATACATTTGAATCAGTCCTAATGAGGTTGATGAAACTGGAGCCTATTATACAGAGTGAAGTAAGCCAGAAAGAAAAACAACAATACAGTATACTAACGCATATATATGGAATTTAGAAAGATGATAATGATGACCCTGTATGTGAGACAGCAAAAGAGACACAGATGTATAGAACAGTCTTTTGGACTCTGTGGGAGAGGGAGAGGGTTGGGATGATTTGGGAGAATGGCATTGAAACATGTATCATATCATATATGAAATGAATCGCCTGTCCAGGTTCAATGCAGGATACAGGATGCTCAGGACTGGTGCACTGGGATGACCCAGAGGGATGGGATGGGGAGTGAGGTGGGAGGGGGGTTCAGGATGGGGAACACGTGTACACCTGTGGTGGATTCATGTCAATGTATGACAAAACCAATACAATATTGTAAAGTAATTGGTTTCCAATTAAAATAAATAAATTTATATATTTTTTAAAAAGGAACAAAGAATTTTCAAAAACTAGAGAAGAGATGTTAAAAGACAATTCTGGAAAGATGATATACTAGGGACATAAAGCACAGATAAATATGAGCCATATCATTACTCATCTGAGAAATGCAAATCAAAGTTTAAATGAGTTAACTTGTGTGCATTGCTCAGTCATTCAGTTGTGTCCAACTCTTTACAACCCCATGGAAGTAGCTCATCAGTCTCCTCTGTCCATGGAATTTTCCAAGCAAAAATACGAAAGTGGGTGCCATTTCCTTCTCCAGGGGATCAAACCTGTGCCACCTACATTGCAGGCAGATGCTTTGGCACTGAGCCCCCAGGGAAGCCCAGATGAGTTAACAGTAAAATCCTATTAAGATGACTAAACTTTGAAAGATTAACTATACCAAGTGTTAGTAAGTATACAAAACAATTGGAATTCTCCTACATTGTTGATGAGAAGGTAAAATAGTATAGCCACTTAGGAAAAAGAGTTTGGTAGTGTTTTATAAAGTTAAAAATAAAAATATATGAAATTTATAATCCAATATGAGCAAATTTGAACCTCTTGGGGTTTGACATAAAAGTTAGTTGTGAGTCAGTAACAGTGAAATCAGAATAACAAGATAAATTGAGAATATTGTTTGGAATAAGTATTACAAAAACTGACATTTGCATTAAGAAATTACTTTATGTGTTTGTATATAATTCTCTCAGTATACTTTTGCCAAAGACTAATGGTATTTGTTTTATGTACTGAAATAAAAGTATTTTTATTCCAAAAGCTGTAACTAATTGTTTATCATCTTTGCTAGGTTTCTTAATTCTTTGGCCAAGAATCTAAGATTCTAGCATCTTTCTTGCCTCTTACAGTAGTTGTAAAGATAAAATTACATTAAAGCTATTAAGTATTTTGGAAATTATAGAATAGTAATTAATATAAACTCTTAACTATTAATATTTTCAATTTTATTTATATCTTTATTATGGATATTAAAGGTCTAAAATGATTAAACCTGATTTCTGCCATTTACTATTATTAGGTAATAAAAACCATAATGACTAAATAATTCAATCTGTTGAAANTCCATCCGTGGGTTGGGAAGATCCCTTGGAAATGGGAATGGCTACTTACTTTAGTATTTTTGCCTGGAGAATCCCAGGGACAGAGGAGCCTGGCAGGCTATAGTCCATGGGGTCGCAAAGGGTCAGAAATGACTGAGCAATTAACACGTAACACTTCAGACCCTAGACATGGATTCAGGCATGAACTCTATTCATGACTTTTCTCGTCTTTCAAGGACGTGCAGTGGATGATGCGCCAGATTTTGTCTTTTCTCCTACTCCCTTTTATTTATTGATCCTCATTAAGAATCACTGTATTAGATGACACGCATCTTTGAAAATGGACCAACTGGATAGGGCCATTATTTCTGGAAGATTCAGATATTCATCAATCATTGCTTTCTTGTCATTAATATTTCCATGTCTTCATCAACACTGAACAAAAATTTACTAAAACTCTATGTGTCATGCAATGCTCTCATGCATCCTCTGTATGAGGATGAATGAGAGAAAAATAAGAAATATCCTCCTGGAGCCTGTGATGCAGTCAGGGAGATGGAAGGGGAAACAGGTATTTGCAAAGCAGCATGGTGGGAGTAAGCACGGAATGTTGTGGGAGCATCATGCTGGCCTCCTCAAAACACCTGGGGCTGATGGGGAGGGAAGGGAAAAGAGGACAGATTTCCTGAGAAATAGGTATTTTGTTCTGTGAGAGAAATAGTCCCCAACAACTTTCCAAGAACCAGAGTGAAAGAAAGCAGGAGATTTTTATGTACTGACTTTGCTTGCTTTTGATTGAAAAGAGGATTACCAGTCCTAGAATATACATCTCTCTTGCATGTCTGATTGGTTTTATACAAATTATATAAAGGGAGAAGAAGAGTTGGTCCTTTAGGGTCACACTGCTTTTGGTAGGAAAGTTAAAATGTCATGTCTGATGTGGAAGCCCATAACTTCAGGATCAGCTTTCAGGTTTGAGTACAGATTCTTTGCAGAACAGTCTCTGAGTTCAGGTCAGCTTGCTGTTCTTGGAGATTAGCATTGAATATTTTCTTCTTCTTTTTTTTTTCTTTTCTGACCATTGTGGGATCTTTTTTGCCTGACCAGGAATCGAACCTGTGGTCCCCACAATGGGAGCACAGAGTGTTAATCACTGAACTGCCATGGAAGTCCCTGAATATTTTATTCTTTCAAAAATAACAGCCAATATAAAATTAAGCAACATAGTTTAATACCATAATGCATATATTAAAAGAATTTGTAATAAGGCTTTAGGAAAAAAATCCCAATTAAGAATTCTCAGTAAAGTTAATTACAAGTTGAAAAGGAAATCCTGTCACATTAGTCTGAGAATGCAGTTAATGAAACTAAATGTAATCATAATCTGAATATTTCATTGAATGGAGACTTAGACTCATTAATTTAGGTATTAGGCCTGAGTTGTGTGCTCACACGAAGACGGCCATGCTCAAAGCAGAGCCTGGATTTTTACATGTTGAAATCCAGCCCTTAGACCAGGGAGATGGACCTTCTTTGAGATTTGTCCATGGTGCTGAATCACACCCAGGATGTATTTATTCAAGCAACCCAGCAAGAAGTCCATCTTACAGAATTTCAGAGCTAGAAAGAACTTTGGGAGTTATTTTGCCTTTGGTTCACCACATTTTTGATTTCAAAGGTGACAAAAAATAAAAAAAAAACAAAAACAAGAATAGAGGGACCAATATAGTGTGCTTTCAATTTTGCTAAGGAAGATAATGATGTAAAAAGTAACTATGAAAGCAGTCAGCATCATTTCACAAATGATATGGGCATTGTAACACCAAACATTTAGGTTAGATATAGCTCTCAAAATAAAATACAACTCCTAAACTGAATGAATTTGATTTTATGAAAAATCTCATTCCAGCATCCTTATATTTTCTCTGTTTTTTTTTTTTTTGCCTCCAATCAGTTGAAAGTGAAAACACAGACTTACATTTTGGGGAATTACTGATTATTCCTTAAATGATTTGCTCATTGGATGAGTGTATTGAGTACCTACTCTATGGTAGGCACTGGGGCTTGTGCTAGGGATATGGAGATTGGCATTTTGTGTGTGTGTGCGTGCATGCATATATATGTATGTAGGTATATATATACACACACATGTATATAGGGATATATATATATATATGTATGTATGTATATATGACTTCATGGAGCTTAAAGTCAGTCCATTCTTTGCATTTTACAAATAATGAGACTGAAGTACATGGAAATGTATGGGTTCTGTTTTTATTTCTAAAGTGACACAACCATGAAACTTGTGAAGTTAACACTGTTTAGAAAACATTGATGTGCTTCCCTAGTGGTTCAGTGGTGGAGGACGTACCTGCCAGTGCAGGAGACACAGGCTCTATCCCTGATCTGGGAAGATCCCACATAGAGTGGAGCAACAAAGCCCGTGTGCCACATCTATTGAGCCTGTGCTCTAGAGCCCGGGAGCTGCAGCTGCTGAGCCCACGAGCTCCAACGGCTGAAGCCCACACACTCTAGAGACCATGCTCCACAACAGGAGGGGCCATAGCAGGGACAAGCCTGTGCACCGCAACAAAGAGCAGCCCCTGCAACTGGAGAAAACCTGCACAGCAATGAAGACCCGGTGCAGCCAAAATAAATAGATAAATAGAATTATTTAAAAAGTTGTGCAAGCAAATTAGCTGAGATATTGATATGGTTGTTAATTCAGAGTGATGAAAAGTGGATGAATTGCTATTTAAAATTGAATATTTAGGACACAATTATTGATCACAGATATACGTTTACTTGGCAGTTCTGGGAAATGGACTTACGGATGTGAAGCAAAGGGATAGACTTCATAGTTATTGGTGCAGTTCCTCCTTAGTTTGATGCCTTACCTGTTATCCAAAGAAAGCTGTTTAAAATATTCAGATACTCAGATATTTTAACAAAATATTGAACTGCCTAAAGCCCATGAATTGAAAGTTGTGCAAAGGCAGCATGTAATTTTTGATTTTCTTTATTAAGTACTAAAGAATGGAGAAAGCACCTCATTCTTCAGAGGCATTGTTTAAAAATATTTAGTCATACATTCTAAGTCAAGGAAGGTCCTCAAACAATCCTTTGATAATAGCTGACAGGGGGATTGTATAAGCATGTTTTACTTTTAAGAGAGAAATTGCATGTTTAATATGTTAAAAACTGTATTAGTGAAGATGAGAATGTGTACTTTAAAAACATTAATTCATTGAAGTGTAGCTGATTTACAATGTTGTGGTATTTTTTTTAAATATTTACTTATTTATAGTTGTGCTGGGTCTTAGTTGTGGCCAGCACACATGATCTTTACTTGCAGCATGTGGGATCTAGTTCCCTGGCCAGGGATTGAACCCAGGCCTCCTGCACTGGGAGCTCGGAGTCTTAACTTTTCCTACAATGTGGTGTTGATTTCTACTGTTCAGTAAAGTGGTTCAGTTACACATAAGACTTACACCTAAAGACATGAGAGAATATTGTCTCCGTTTAAAGAAAACACAAATAAGGCAGTTTCCCCCAAATCCATAGACTAGAACAATGATTGAAGTTAAACCCTGATCCTGCTTCTTTTTTTCACTGAAGTGTAATTAACCCACAACACCGAGTTAGTTCCAGGTACACAGTGTAGTGACTTAATACTTCTGTATATTACAAAATGGTCACAACTGTATAAACATATTTTTAAAAATTGTTCATTATGAAGATTTTTGTTCTGCTAATAAGCATAGAGGTGGGCAGGTTCAGATCCTGGTATGGTTCTTTAAACACGTATTCATTGTTATTTAATTTACATGAGTATTACACCTATGGGCTTCCTTCATAGCTCAGTTGATAAAGAATCTGCTGACAGTGCAGGAGAAGTGGGTTCGATTCCTGGCTTGGGAAGATCTCCTGGAGAAGGAAATAGCAACCCACTCCAGTATTCTTGCCTGGAAAGTCCCATGGACAGAGGAGCCTGGCAGGCTACAGTCCATGGGGTCGCAAGAGTTGAACACAACTTAGCAACTAAACCACCACCATTCTACATATAATTATGAACCTCTTCACATAATGTGGTACTGAAAATCTTGCTCTGTCATTAATCATCGCCTCTTCGTAGATAGAAAATAATCTCCAGTCATAATGATTATTAATTCTATGTAAATGAGACCATTTCATTTTATTTCAATGTGAATAAGGTCTATCATGTTGTTGAACTGCTTGGGAGAAAAATCACTTAGGGTTGCTAGGAGGTAGGATGCATGCCTGGAGCTGCTTGAAGCTACCTTGCCATCACAAGAGGAGGGAGCATCCTGCCATGGAGTAAAGACATGGAAGAGAAAGGCAGAATGGAAAGGGGGAGAGAATGAGTTTAGTTCTGATATTGTTTGAGTTCCTGGATCCAGCCATACCTGAAGCCATTGGCTTTTCAGTTACAGAACAGATTTCTTTCAAACTCAATCAGCTTGAGTTGGGTTTCTGTCACTTGCATGGGAAAGAATGCTGATTTCTATAAGCAAAATCTACCATCATAAATTACCCACAGTTTCCAATACTTAGGTTATCTCATCTAACTTTTAGAAAAACCACCTTGGGACTATTGCCTCTTTAGCTGGGATACTCAAATGTATCCATAAGTATGCTAAATCTGTTGTGATTTTATTCTACCAGACTCTTCTCTGTGTATCTCTATTCCCAACATTTAGACCTGAAAACAATTCAGTTCAGTTTAGTCACTCAGTCATGTCCGACTCTTTGTGACCCCATGGACTGCAGCATGTCAGGCTTCCCTGTCCATCACCAACTCCTGGAGTTTGCTCAAATTCATGTCCATCAAGTCAGTGATGCCATCCAACCATCTCATCCTCTGTCGTCCCCTTCTCCTCTTGCCCTCAATCTTTCCCAGCATCAGGACCTTTTCTAGCACAGTAGACAATGAGTAATTACTTGGTGAATAAACTAATGAAGCCCAGCCACTTAACTAGCTGTGATCGGTCTAAGCTAACAGCACTGGTTAAGTGGCAAGACAAGGACTAGAATCCCAAACTCCAAACCCCAAACCCCAGGTCTAGTGCTCTTGCATTTGACATTGGGCAGTTTGGGTCATAGCGACATTGGGGGTCTTCACCTGAATTTCATTATGCCACTTCCTGCTTAAAACTCTGCAGCTGAGCTCTCCATTGCTCATTTCTGTTGCCATAATGATAACAAACTCCTCACTTGGCTACTTGGTCTCGCATAATCTGGCCCAAACACTGTTTCACTCACTTGACCACAGGGAGCTCTCTTTTTTCTTATTTAAATGAACCAGGATTGCTTTTGCCTTGCTAAATTGCTTCAGTCGTGTCTGACCCTGTGCGACCCCATAGACGGCAGCCCACCAGGCTCCCCCATCCCTGGGATTCTCTAGGCAAGAACACTGGAGTGGGTTGCCATTTAGGCTTTTGCCTTAGGTAAGGACTTTCTTTTTGCTTTTCCCTCTGCGTTCCCCACTCTTTGCATCGTTTAGGTTTCTGCTAAACAGTTATCCTCCTAGGGAAGCCTCCCTATAGAAAGTAGCTCACCCTACATATGGAATCCCACAACCATAACTCTCTATTTTAGGTCACCATTTTGTTTTCATTATAGCTCATATCACTACCTAAACATCATCTTGTTTATTTGTTTCTTTAGTATCTTCCCCATCCAAAGGTCAGCTCCACAAGACCAGGGAACTTGTCTCTCTCTCTATATTAGGTGCTCAATAACAAAATTGTTGAATAAGTACTGTCAAAATACAACCCTGAGGGACTTCCCTGGTGGTTCAGTGGCTCAGACTCCATGCTTCATATGCAGGGAGCCAGGGTTCAATCCGTGGTCAGGGAACTAGATTCTGTGTGCCACAATTAAGACCCAGTGAAGCCAAATAAATAAATAAATAAATAAAAATGAATATAAGAAAATACAACACTGAGCACATTTCTCAAGTAATTGCTACTCACACATTTTCTTGTCTGTTCACCAGGGTTTTATTTCTTATGGACTAAACTTTTAGTGCAGTTATCAAAGTTTAGCAAATGCCAAGTTGCATACCCAGAGAAATTACATATAATAAAAAAAATCATGAATACCTATTCCAGCATCACCTGGAAATTACTATAATAAAAAAAACCGTGAATACCTATTCCAGCATCACCTGGAAATTACATATAATAAAAAATCGTGAATACATATTTCAGCATCACCTGGATATTATGAAGTGTCACACCAAGTTGAGTCCACCAATTCGAGCACAATTGACATTTTTCAATAGCGTTTTCTCCCATGTCATTCCTTTGGACTTCTCTGTGTCTTAGGTCCCCCACGATACCCCTTCTCCATCTTGGCTCTCAATTTCATCACCATGAAAGCAAATTAAGGAGGGAGTTGGGCATATTTAACATTTTTGAAATAACTATGTTGTGTTGATGTGCACAATTAAAAAAACTCAACTCCGGTGTATGCCAAGTAACCGTAATAACAGCCTGCTTAGGATTATAATGTTGATTTTCAAATATTGCCAAGCAGACTATTAAATCCCAAACAGCTATGTTCCACATTTAATTATTATATTTAAAAGGAAGTCTTAAAATCCAGAGGGAGGAGATGGTGGATACAAAGAAAAAAAAACAAAACAGCAGATCCACAGATTCATTTCACATCCCATAACTGGACAGCCCTTCAGTAGCAAGCCATATGCCCTGGGTATAGCATCTATGGTTAAGATCAAGTACTTACCTACCTTTTGACTCTGAATTCCAAAATGCCCCCAATATGCCACCGATCTTATAATCCTCACCCTCGGAGCAAAATCAGGTCAAGCTAAGAAAAGCACTCAAGAACAAAAGACGCAGTCTCTGAATTTTCCATCACGAATGCTCTGAGCATCCTCTATCCCCCACGGATACTTTTTAGTAAAAGTATGGTAAAGAAATGGGATACATCATGGTGGGGAAAGGGTGTGGACAGAGGGCATCATTGTTGGCTCCCTTCGCCTGGTTTTCCAGCTTTGTATCCTGTTGTGGTTGTTTCAGGAGGTTATTGTTCATGTCAGCCCATTTGATTAAGCATCACGGTATGTAAAACACTTTATGAGGCTTACTTGGGTAAGTGTAATAACACCAATAGTTAGCATTTATTGACGCTGTCTGCCAGGTGTTTCCAATGTATTATCTCATTTAATTCCCTTAATGAGCTGGTGTGGTGGCTGAGGTTATCTATATCTGACAGAGTAAACGGATATAGATGTCAGATATCATGTATCAGAAGCTATGCATATGCTGCATGGATTCAAATACACTGTATCAGTATCAGTTCAGTTGCTCAGTTGTGTCTGACTTTTTGTGACCCCATGGACCGCAGCACGCCAGGCTTCCCTGTTTATCACCAACTCCTGGAGCTTACTCAAACTCATGTCCATCGAGTCAGTGATGCCATCCAACCATCTCATACACTGTAGTCTGACTTCAAAACCTGGGTTCTTTCTTCTACCCAAAGTAGGCACACGGATTCCCTTATGGGTGCTGGGAAGGGGCTGCCTGAAGAAAAGTGCTGAAAGGGAGATTTAGGTTAGAGTCAAACCCAGTGGGCATGAGTGCTGTGGTTGATTAACCGTGTCTTCTGTGAGAGCTAGCTAGGAGCATAGTGTTTGCCTTATATTTTTACTCCTATTGACAGAAGTCTAAGCACTTATGATTTTTTTTAATGAGGGAAGATAAATGGAATATAAACTGAGGGAATATAAACCCACTTGATGGATTGGGAAGGCCTCAACGCATGGTGCCTAACATATGGTGTTTGGATGTGTAGTAGGTGATTAGCATATCTTTAATGAATGGATGAATACATGAGTGGATAGTCTGAGGCATATGACAACCCTTTGCTCTTCTAGGTTCTTTAAGCTATTTACATGTAACAAGTCATTCTACCGTAAAACTACATAACAGAACTACATTTCTTTGTTTCTTATAGGAAAGTCAACCTAGAGCTGAATATTTCAATAGTATATTTTTGGTCTTTAAAAAAATCATTGTTGTGTTTCCTCCATTGGCATGTGGATTCTTTACCAACTGTACCACTTGGGAAGCCCATCCTTTGTATAGGGAATCACTTCTGTCTTATGCATATATTCAATAAATCTTTTTCTTGTTACATCTAGTTAGCACTGTGTTAATGGAGCAAAACCCAGCCAGGTTTCTGACCTCTGGAGTCTACAGTTGAGGAGGATAGGACTGTTTGCAAATCTAATAGATTAAAAAAGTGTAAGAGATATTACTTGTGATAAGTGTAGGAGGAAACAAGGAAGATGATGGGATTAAGGATAACAGGGCTAACTCACTGAGAGGGTGACAATTCACTGAGATCCAAGGATGAGTGAGAAGGAACTGTCCAAGTGAAGCACAGGGGAAAGTGAAGGCAGAGGAAACAGAATGTGCAAAGGTCCTGAGGTGGGAAACTACTTCATCTGTGAAGCCAAAGGACGCCCAAGGGGGCTAGAGTCTGGTGAGGGAGGGGAAGAAGTCATATTCCTAAATGTGGGGAAATGATATTCAGAAATGAGAACAAAGTGAGATATGAATTACAGGCATGTCTTGTTTTATTAAGTTTTGCTTTATTGTACTTTATAGATACTGCATTAAAACTTTTTTTTTGAGTTAGTTGATTTACAATGTTGTGTTAACACATTTAAGGGACAGCTAATTAGTGACAATTAATTGAAAGGGTACATGCACCTCAATATTCATTGTGGCAGTATTTACAATAGCCAGGACATGGAAGAAACCTAAATGTCCATCAACAGGTGAATGGATAAAGAAGATGTGGTACATATATACAATGAAATATGGTTCAGCCATAAAAAGATATTGCACTTGTTTTTTTTTTTTTTTTTACAAATTGAAGGTTTGTGGCAACCCTGCATCAAGCAAGTCTATCAGCAGCGATTTTTCCAATAACATTTGCTCATTTTGTGTCTCTGTCTCACATTTTGGTAATTCTTGTCATATTTCAAGTCCTTCACCAGTAAAAAGATCACGATTTGCTGAAGGCTTGGATGATGGTTAGCATTTCTCAGCAATAAAGTATTTTTAAATTAAAGTACGTTTTTTCAGACAATTTGCTATTGCATGCTTAATACCCTACAGGCTAGTGTAAACATGATTTTTATATGCACTGGAAAACCAAGAATTTGTATGACTTGCTTATTGCGATACTTGCTTTATTGCAGTCATCCGGTACTGAGCCTGTAGTATCTCTGAGGTGTGTCTGTGTAGATTTCAGCTACGATTTCGAGCACTTACTATGCCGGGCACTGCGTTAGGTGCTTTACAGCTGTTCTAGTGTGTCCCAGGACTGCTCTGTCCCTCTGGTTGGGCTTCCCAGGGGGTGTTCCACTGAACACTGGTCCTTTAGTTTCTGGCCCAAATAAATCTGGGAATTGCTACATGCTCTCTCTACCTCTTGGAGACTCTCAAAGCATCTTATTGGCACCTTAAAGGCTGAGAATAAAAGTAATAAAGCCATTTATGTCATGTCATGTCAAGTCGCTCAGTCATGTCCGACTCTTTGCGACCCCATGGACTAGTAGCCTACCAGGCTCCTCCCTCCATGGGATTCTCCAGGCAAGAGTACTGGAGTGGGTTGCCATTTCCTTCTCCACGGGATCTTCCCGACCCAGGGATCGAACCCAGGTCTCCCACATTCCAGGCAGACACTTTAACCTCTGAGCCTTACAATTGCATTAATTTCAGTGTTTTTCGAACGGATACATCTGTTAAATATCTTTTTGTGTAGCAATTATTGATGTGTAGGGAGGAAATGAAATACTGGAGAACTTAGAAAAATGCTGCTGGGTTTATGTTTACTCCGTCCGACTTAATCACTTTCCCTGGTGGTAGACTTATTATTTCCCAAGGCAATCCTTTCTGGTTTCAGGCAGACCTCATTGATAAGGCGCTTTCCTATTAGTTTTCCCTATCTTTGATAGGGGGCTCAGTGGTAAAGAATCCACCTGCCAATGCAGGAGATGAGGTTCAATCCCTGTGTTGGGAAGATCACCTGGAGAAGAAAATGGCAACCCACGTCAGTATTCTTGCCTGGAAAATTCCACAGACAGAGGAGCCTGAAAGGCTACAGTCCATAGTGTCACTAAAGAATTGGACACAACTTAGTGACTAAGACGACAACAACAACATTGACATGGAGTGTCCCATTCCAAAGGTATCAGCCAACCCCTTAGAGCGGCTTGAAAGAGCCAGTGGAGGGCAAAGCTATGAACAATTCTCTTTCCTCCTCTCTCTGCATGCTAGTTTCTGTCATCCTTCAAGGCTCGACGTAAACAGTCCGTATCAGGCTGGTTTGGTTATAAGTAACAGAAATCAGGGACTTTCCTGGTGGTCCAGTGGTTAGGACTCTGTACGTCCAGTGCTGGGGGAGCGGGTTCAATCCTTGGTCAGGGAACTAAGATCCTGCGTGCTTGCTGCACACAGCTCAGCCAAAAAATAAAAATAAAAGAAATTAAAAATAAGTAACAGAAGTCAGTGCTATGTGACTTAAGCAAAAAGGGAGCTCTTTTGAAGAATATGGGATGGTTCATAGAACTGAAGGGGCATTTGAAGAACAAAGCTTGGCAGAGTAAGAATCAGGGCAGCTCTAACCAGGGCTTGTGGCTTGAGCTAATCTGTGGTCTCGTCAAAGCTCCCCTGCAGACATCAATCATTATAACCATTTTTCTTTCTTTGTGCCTACTCCACTTAAATATAAGGTCCTGGGGAGTGTCTGGCTAGCCCACACTGAGTCACATGGTCAACCTTGGCTAGGGAAGGCTGGTACCTTGATTGACAGTCTTACCAAGATTGTACACAGGGAGGAAGATGAAAGTCTCCAAAATGAAAGTGAGACTCTGGGCAGACAATGGAGGGATGGATGCTGAGTATTCAGAGAGAGAAACCAAGGTCCAAACAAATCCTATCTTTTGTCTGATGGCTCTTCTGAATTTATATATGCCTTGATATCTGTCTGAACCCCTTCAGACCACTCAGTTCTGCCAACATCCAGATGTGGCCTGGCCATCTTTCCTGTGTTGTTTTCCTCCTCTGTGGCTTAGCTCTTGTGGGATGAATATGCCCTGTATCTCTAATTAGGCATAATAACGAAACCTATACGATGTCTCCAGCAGTAGTCAGAGTTAAGTGATTATGGGAAAGCATTCCTAGGGGAGGGCAGTCAAGGATTAGAAGGATGGGGTGAGGTGTGGGTGGGCTTGCTAGGTGGCTCAGTGGTAAATTACCTGCCTGCCAAAGCAGGAGACGTGGGTCCAATCCCTGGGTCCGGAAGATTCCCTGGAGGAGGAAATGGCAACCCACTCCAGTATTCTTGCCTGGGAAATCTCATGGACAGAGGAGTCTGGCTGGCTACAGTCCATGGGGTTGCAAAGAGTCGGACATGACTTAGCCACTAAACGACAACAACATGAGGTGTGGATGGGTGGGGGGGATGTGGCTGGTAAGGAAGGAGATGTGAGTAGAAACACGGGTGTACGGAAGACGACATGCAGAGAGGGCTGTGAAGGTGGATGGAGAGGAGGCAGACTTGCTGGGGCGGAGGGGCTGCACACAAAAGTGAAGAGTGATGAAACTGATGAATGGGAGGCCCCTGAGTCCAGGTTAAGGAATTTAGACCCAAGCCTCTGGGAGTGTTGAGCAGCTGGGTTGCCTTACATCACTTTTGTGACTAACAGTGTCTTGTTGGGTTGCTGGGATGATGGATGAGAATGGCCTTTTAAGACAATTCGGGGAAGCTCCCAAGCCATCTCCAACACAGCTGCCACTACCTTACCCGCTTACCCATGAAGTCCTCGTTCTAACCCTTCACCAAAGCATTTTGAAGGTTGCTAGGAAACTGGATGCTTGAACAGTTGGGATCTGATGATAATAATTCTCTAAGTTTCCATGATTGGAGGAAGAGCCAGGCCAGTCCAATGCCATCTTTTCTTACCTTACTATGGAGTAGAGGGAGACAGAAGTGCCTTTAAGACATGTGAATTCTATTCTGTGATCTCAGGTCAGGGATGGGAAGAAGCAAATGGGAGAGAGGGTGTGAGAGGGGGAGAGAGAACGAGCAACATAAATAACGTGAGTATTTCTGCTCACCCTTCCACACAATGAGCATATGCTCGGAGTGAGACGGGAGACATGAGTCTGCTTTTGCCGCAGACAGACTCACTTCCCACGAGCTTCTCCTGAGTGTGATTTAGCATTTAAAGATATGCATTTTTCATATAACTTGGCCACCAAACAGAAGCCACTTACTTCATCTGGTGCTCAACCGGAGAAACAGCCATTGTGGGTAATTTTGGCTGAGCATGATTTTAGCTGCTCCCTCTGGCCTTAGATTTCTGCACAAGACAGGATTCCAATGAATAGCGCTGTGAAATTCCTACTTGGTGCCATGGATAATCCCACAACGGGGTTCACCTACTTGTCCACCCCCTGGCATAGTATGGAATGGCTGGAGGGTAGTGGGGCTTATTTATTTGTACCTTACCCTGATGATGTCATTTCTGAGATCACTGTTATAACCTGGAGCAGAAAACACCACTTAGGTACCGGTGGCTCAGATGGTAAAGAATCCGCCTGCAGTGCAGGAGACTTGGGTTTGATCCCTGGGTTGGGAAGATCCCCTGGAGAAGGAAACAGCTACCCACTCCAGTATTCTTGCCTGGAGAATTCCATGGACAGAGGAGCCTGGCGGGCTACAGTCCATGGGGTCGCGAAGAGTTGGACAAGTTGCTGGGACTGAGCAACTTTCACTTTTTCACCCTCATACAATTAGCCGGTCCTCCCCAGAATCACAGCTCAGCCCCCTGAGTTATGCAAGTCCACCAGTGCCCTTGCATTGCATGTTTTTTGGAGATTTAGGGATTGACTTTTAGGTCGGTGGTGGAGCTGAGGATGTTCCACTAGGACAGCTCACCCAAACCTCTGGAGAGTGTCTGTTGGCATTTTCTTATAGTACTTTTTTTTTTTCTCTTCAGTATTATTGAGATATAATTGACATACAGCACTGTATAAGTTTGTGTACAGCATAATGATTTGACTTACATGCAACCTGAAATGCTTATTAGAAGTTTAGTGAACGTCCATCATGTCTCATGGACACAAAATTAAAAAAATAGAAAAAAGTTTCCTTTGATGAGAACTTTTAGGGTTTACTCTCTTAACAACTTTCGTGTGTAACATATAACAGTGTTAGATTTGTCGCATGTACATTACACCCAGTACTTATTTATCTTATAACTGGATGCCTGTAACTTTTGACTGCACGTGTGCTTAGTTGCTAAGTCGTGTCTGACTCTTTGCAACTCCGTGGACTGTAACCACCCAGGCTCCTCTGCCCATGGGACTTCTCAGGCAAGAATACTAGAGCGGGTTGCCATTGCCTTCTGCAGGGTCCCTTCCCAACCCAGAGATCGTACCCACGCCTCCTGTGTCTCCTGCATTGCAGGCAGATTCCTTACCTGCTGAGCCACTGGGGAAGCCCCTTCATCTAATTCTTCTCCACCTCTGCCTTTGGTAACCACAAATCTGATCTCTTTTTCTATGACTTTGTTTTTGAAGTGTAATTGACCTACAACACCAGGTTAGTTCCTGTTACACAACAGAGTGGTGCAATATTTCTGTGCGTTTCAAAATGATCACCACGAGTCTAGTTATGATCTGTCACCATACAAAGATATTACATAGCTGTTAAGCACATTCTCTACCTACACTGTACATTTCATACTGGTGACTCATTTATTTTGCACCTAGAATTCTGTGCCTCTTAATCTCCCTCACCTCCTTCTTTCCTCTCCTCATCCCCTCCCCTTTGGCAACCATCCGTTTGTTTTTTTGTATCTATAACTCTAGCATTGCATATTTGTTAGACTTTCAGCAATTGGGTTTTAGGTGGTTGGTGGAGCTGGAGATTTCCCCAGAAGGACAGCTTAGCCAGCCTCTGGGCAGTGTCCTCTTGCTTTTTGCACTCAGTACTTGCAAAAACTTCATGCCTTCATCTATCTGAATAGTCAGCATGAATATGGAGAAAAAAATGAAGTGGTACAAAAGGGTATAAACACAAGGTGTCCCCTACCCTCCAGCCCACGGTTCTCCTCCTCAGAAGCAATCACTGTAATAAGCTCGTTGTCTGTTCTCCTGAAGATATTTATTAACATTTGTAAACACTTTCACACCTTGCTTATTTCACTTACCAGTAGATGTCTTCATCTGCTCAGGCTACCATAACAAAATACCTTATGTATGTTGCTTAAACAGTAGAAAGTTATTTTCTCATCGTTTTGGAGGCTGGCAAGTCCAAGGTCAAGGTGCTGGGCAATTTGGTTCCTAGTGAGAGCTCTTACCCTGGCTTACAGATGCTGCTTTCTCACTTTATCCTCACCTGGTGGACAGGAGAGATGTGTGTGTGTGTGTGTGTGTGTGTGCGCGCGCGCGTGCGCATGCGTGCCTGCTCAGTCATGTCTGACTCTTTGTGACCTCATGGACTGTAGCCCACCAAGCTCCTCTGTCCATGGAATTCTCCAGGCAAGAATACTGGAATGGGTTGCCATTTCCTTCTCCAGGGGATCTTCCCTACCCAGGGATCAAAACCACGTCACTTGCATCTCCTGCATTGGCAGATGTATTCTTTACCAAACTGCGCCACCTGGGAAGCCCCAGATCTCTTCTTAGAAGGGCATTAGCCCTATTGGCAGAGAAGGCAATGGCACCCCACTCCAGAACTCTTGCCTGGAAAATCCCATGGACAGAGGAGCCTGGTAGGCTGCAGTCCATGGGGTCGCTGAGGGTCGGACACAACTGAGCGACTTCCCTTTCACTTTTCACTTTCCTGCATTGGAGAAGGAAATGGCAACCCACTCCAGTGTTCTTGCCTGGAGAATCCCAGGGACGGGGGAGCCTGATGGGGTGCCGTCTATGGGGTTGCACACAGTCGGACACGACTGAAGCGACTTAGCAGCAGCAGCCCTATTGGATTAGGGCCCCAGCCTTACAGTCTCATTTAACCTTTATCACCTCCTTTTGTTGTTGTTCAGTCGCTCAGTTGTGTCCCACTCTTTGCAACCCCATGGACTGCAGCACGCCAGGCCTCCCTGTCCTTCACTATCTCCCAGAGTTTGCTCACACTCATGTCCACTGAGTCAATGATGCCATCCAACCAGCTCATCATCTTTATCATCTCCAAATACAGTCACCTTGGGGGTTAGAGTTTTAACGTATGCATTTGTGGGGGACACAAGCATTCCTTCCGTGACAGTGGATATTGCCTGTTTAACAGCCTTACATTTTCCCAGGTGATCCTGACATAGATGGTCCTGTGTCATATTTTGAGAAATACTGTCTAAGAACCCTAAGTGTTCAGCTAACTTCTCCATACTCTGGTGGAGGCAGTAGGCTTTCAAAGGTTGACTCCTCCCGTAGCAGCCCATTCCAGTATTCTCGCCTGGGAAATCTCAGGGACAGAGGAACCTGATGGCCTACAGTGTTTGGGATCACAAAGAGTCGAACACAACTGATTGACTCAGCACCTCCAAGATATCATATTTTAGGGGTAGCCTTGGTGGGAAGGAAGGCATTTTTGGCTGGATGAACCTCAGGAGCATGGGATTCTTCTGCCCATTTGTGGTTACATGTTGTTCACCCTCCAGGGTCTGAGGCAGAGTCTAGAGCGTGGGTCAGGGGTCCTTTAGACCTGGGTTCAGATTCATGGGTTCTGCCTTTTATTAATGCTAATGGTGTGATCTTGGACAAAGTATACAACCTCTTTCTGCTCTCATGGGATATGGTGTTACTATCTGGTTCCTTGGATCACTGTGAAGATGAAATTAAATAATGCATATAAAACCCTTGGCACAGATCTGAAGATAGTGAAAGCAAACAAACAAATAGACAGGAGGAACAAGTAATACAATCGAATCTTGTCTTCTTTAGTGCCACAGTTGTAAACTACAAACCCGCCTGTGTTTATGGTACTTGAATGAGACACATGCTTAGAATATACTTCATCAAAGCATCACCTCACCAAGACAAGTTCAGGGGCACATTTGGCAATTTTTTGCTTGTAAGAACAGGGAACCTGGGGTAACCTGTTACTTGGGCTGGAGTCATTTGAAATCCTTAGTGCTGTGACAGTCTGATGGTAACATGAGATCCCAATGGCCTAAGTTAATCATGGAGACAGGATAGGAAGAAGAGGGAAGCTCTTGAGACCTCTGACCCCTGTGGGTCCCTCAGTACATCTTCATTAGCGCTGGAGGGCAGGAGGTTCCAATTCTGTTGAACATTCTCCTCTGAAAGGGAGGGGGGAACCTTCTGAAGTTGAAACAAATGACTTTATTTCTTTTTTTAAAAAATATTTATTTATTTATTGGCTGCATCGGGTCTTAGTTGCAGCACATGGAATCTTTGTTGTGACAAGCAGATCTTTCCTTGATGCATGTGGGCTGTCTAGTTGTGGCACTTGGGTTCAGCAGTTGCAACCCGGGACCTTAGTTGCTCCAGTGACATGTGGAATCTTAGTTCCCCTTCCTGGGATCAAACCCACATCCTTTGTATTGGCAGGTGGATTCTTAACCACTGGACCACCAAGGAAGTCCTGAAATGACCTTATTTCTGAGAAGGGAAAGGCAGAAATGGGCTGAGAATCAGTCGTGGTTAAAATGTCCTGGAACCAGTTCTAGGAATGTTCACATATGGAGGAAACCTTGAGGAAAGTTCATCCTTGGAGCACACTGCCTCTCTCTAAGTCCCACAGAAACAAGTTGACCAACTGGGGAAGAGTGAGTCCTCCAGGATCTGCTTCAGAGTCTGTAAAGGGCAGTTTACTATTTGTATTTGTGAAGGTGTCAATCAGATAAAGCACCATCCTTCATATCTCATTGTTTCCTTTCTTGTGATGCTTTGAGAAGTCAGTGCTAGGGAGAGGCTTTGCTTCTTTCAAGGAGCCCGAGTGTTCTCACTGCACTCATGAAAATGATGTAACCAGCTTTCCCTTTGCACTTTGACTACTGAAAAGCACACAGCCAAATTCAAACCTGTGTTCACCCTCATATCCTACTCCCCATTTCCATTTTGCTCTTATCTTGGCATACACCCTGTAATGTGTCATAATCTTGTAGGTTCAAGGACAGAAACCGAATGCAAACAGAAACTTAGTGGGTCAGGAATTTCAGGCATAGCTAGGACTCAGCCAGTGTTCTCAGGGGTCTGACTCTTCATCTCTAGATTTTGTGTGCCTCTCTCCACTTAATTTTCAGACAAGCTGTTTCCCTGGGAAGGCAAGTTGGCTTCAGCAGCCCTAATCTGACATGTCCTTACGCTCCAGACCCACAGAGAAGGAAAGAGCTTATTTCTATACAACTTGGGAAAAACTTGGGAGTGGTCTGTGGTTGTGTCTGGTAGGTCACGTGCCCATCCATGGACCAATCATGTTAACTGAGGAAGTCTGATTGGTTAGTCTAGGATCATGGGTTCACTGTTGGACATAGATGGAATCAATTCACAGAAGCACAGGATCGCTATGGAGCAGTGAATGTGTGTTTGTATTTGTATGTGTGTGTGTGCGCGTGTCATATTTCAGGAGGAGTTCCTCAGATAAGAGACTCCAAACAGACAACAACCATAAAGAAAACAACCCCACACACCTGTTGTCCCTGGTTTTGATGTATGATTGTTTATTTATATTTTGCTTCACTGCCTGAAACCCTTTGTGAAATGAGGCGGAATAAAAAACCAGGATGTGTAAACTGATTGAATAGACGCATCAAAGCATCTCTCTTTACGGAAGGAGGGAGGGGCCGATGAGAGATAACAGTCAGCAAGCTCAGCCCCAGGTTGAGCTCTGGAATGTGGTGGAGAGGGGAAACTTGTTTCTGATTGCCCACGGGTGCGACTTCACTTTCGCTTTTCACTTTCATGCTTTGGAGAAGGAAATGGCAGCCCACTCCAGTATTCTTGCCTGGAGGATCCCAGAGACAGTGGGCCCCCCGTCTATGGGGTCGCACAGAGTCGGACACGACTGAAGCGACTTAGCAGCAGTGCAGCCAAGACCTCCATACTGTTAGGGGCACGCATGTTAAAAAATCACCTTGCCTTCATTTGTAGATACTGATGAGAGGCTGAATCCCAGGGACAGGGGAGCCTGGTGGGCTGCCGTCTATGGGGTCACACACAGTCGGACACGACTGAAGTGACTTAACAGTAACAGTAACAGATGAGAGGCTCGTATGATGTAAATAGCATTTTATAGATTGATAACCGAAACCTAGCTTAGGTTCAAATTGGAAATACGTAGTTCTTTTTTTGTTTGTTTGTTTCCTCCTTCATTTGTTTTCTGTCTTCTCCTTCCTTTACTACAGGGCTTCTCAACCTTGACACTTTGGGCATCTAGGGCCAGGTAATTCTTTGTTATGAGGGTTGTCCTGTGTTTGTAGGATGTTCAGCAACATCCCTGACCTGTACTCACCAGATGCAAGTTAGCCCTCCCTCCTGTTAGGACAACCAATGTCTCCAGATGCTACCAAATGGCCCCTGGGGACAAAATCATTTTGGTTGAAAAACCACTGCTCTTTTTATTTATTTAAATTAAAAAAAAAAACTTTTATTTATTTTATTTGGGGGATAATTAGTTTACAATATTGTGATGGTTTGGGCCATACATCAACATGAATCAGCCACAGGTATACATGTGTTCCCCCATCCTGAAGCCCCCTTCCACCCCTCTCCCAACCATATCCCTCTGGGTTGTCCCAGAGCACTGACTTTAGGTACCCAGCTTCATGCATTTAATTGGAGGACGATCGCTTTACAATGTTTGTTGGCTCTGCCTTAACAACAGCGTGAATCAGCCATGTGTATACATGTGTCCTCTCCATCTTGAACCTCCTTTTCACCCCCCGTCCTATCCCACCCTTCTAGGTCATCACAGAGCACGAGGCTAAGCTCCCTGTGTATCCAGCAATTTCTCATTAGCTATCTGTTTTACGTATGGTAGTGTATATGTCTCAATGCTGTTCTCTCAATTCATCGCACCCTCTCCTTCCTCTCCTGTGTCTACAAGTCTGTTCTCCATGCCTGCATCTCTATTTCTACCCTGCAAATAGGTTCGTCTGTACCATTTTTCTAGATCCCATATATTTGTGTTAATATATGATATTTATTTTTCTCTTTGACTTACTTCACTCTAAATAATGAGCTATAGGTTCACCAACTCACTAGAACTGACTCAAAGTCACTCCTTTTATGGTTAAGTAATAATATTCTGTTGTATATATGCACCGCAACTTCTTTACCCATTCATCCGCTAATGGACATCTAGTTTGCTTCCATGTCCTGGCTATTGTAAATATTGCTGAATGTACATTGGGGTACATGTGTCTGTTTGAATTATGGTTTTCTCAGAAAAACCACTGCTACTGCTATTGCTAAGTCACTTCAGTCATGTCCGACTCTGTGCTACCCCATAGATGGCAGCCCACCAGGCTCCCCCGTCCCTGGGATTCTCCAGGCAAGAACACTGGAGTGGGTTACCATTTCCTTCTCCAGTGCAGGAAAGTGGAAAGTGAAAGTGAAGTCACTCAGTCGTGTCTGACCCTCAGCAACACCATGGACTGCAGCCTTTCAGGCTCTTCCATCCATGGAATTTTCCAGGCAAGAGTACTAGAGTGGGGTGTCATTGCCTTCTCCACAGGAAAACCACTACTCTTATTTGAATGTGGCTTCCGAGAGAAGAGGGACCCTGAATAACTTAGTTGTCTGGAAGTTAGTAGATGCTCAACAAATCCTTTCTTTTTTTCCCAACAAATCTGGGAAATGAACTGGCCCACTTTGAACTGATTCCTAGGTACTTTTGGCCTCCAAACAGCCATAAGTCTTCTTGTTAGGAGAACTAGACAATTGGTGTAAAGTTTTACCTCCTTTCAGGGACATGACAAGCGCTCAAGAAATGTTTGCTCTTGACATTATGATTACTTCCTTCCTGGAAGAGTGCTAAGCACAAAGCCATGTGGTTATTTTGTCCTAAAAATTGTGGCTGTTTCTTGAATTACAGGAAGGAAATGGATGGAAATAGCTGGAGAGGGAGAGAGCCGAGTGGGCACAGGGGGTACAATTATAGGACTTTTAGGGGCAGTTCTCTGTAAGATGATCGTGCCATGCGTCTCTCTTACAGCCAGATCTCCAGCCAGAGAGCAAACATTTTCTTATGCAGGAATAGGAAATCCTCCCCCTCCTCACTTCAGTATGGGTGTTTGGAAAAGTGTAGGAACTTTTTCAGTGTCAAGAGGCCTGGGGACTGCCTTGACTTGAATTTCTCCAGAAGGTGACCTTGAGACAAGATTTTTTTGGGGGGGAGGTGATCCCAGAAAACACTGTTAGTAGGTGTAAGCAAGATAGAGGAGCTAATAAAAGGTGTATTTTCTGACCAGTTACCATCAAGGCAACTAGGAGATCAAGTGTGTTTTCCAGCCAGAAGGAAAGTTACTGGACAGAGAGTCCGAGTGTTTTCAGATGGCAGCACTGGGTGTAGAGGTGAGTTGTTGTTGTTAAGTCGCTCTGTCGTGTCTGACTCTTTGCAACCCCATGGACTGAAGCACACCAGGCTTTTCTGTCCTTCACTGTCTCTCAGAGTTTGCTCAAACTCATGTCCATTGAGTTGGTGATGGCATCCAACCATCTCATCCTCTGTTGTCCCTTTTCCTCCTGCCTGAACAGATATTGGCAGGGCACTGCTATGGGAAGGATGTTTGGTGGATGGGGCAGTGTTGTACATAGCAAAGTGCTAGAAAAAGGATCAAATCAAGGATGAGAAATGGGGACTTCCTTGGTGGCCCAGTGGCTAAGATTCTGAGCTGCCAATGCAGGGAGCCAGGGTTCAATCCCTGGCCAGTGAACTGGATCCCACATGCTGCAAATTAAGACTGAGTACTACTCCTTGGAAGAAAAGTTATGACCAACCTAGATAGCATATTCAAAAGCAGAGACATTACTTTGCCTACTAAGGTCCGTCTAGTCAAGGCTGTGGTTTTTCCTGTGGTCATGTATGGATGTGAGAGTTGGACTGTGAAGAAGCCTGAGCACTGAAGAATTGATGCTTTTGAACTGTGGTGTTGGAGAAGACTCTTGAGAGTCCCTTGGACTGCAAGGAGATCCAACCAGTCCATTCTGAAGGAGATCAGCCCTGGGATTTCTTTGGAAGGAATGATGGTAAAGCTGAAACTCCAATACTTTGGCCACTTCATGTGAAGAGTTGACTCATTGGAAAAGACTCTGATGCTGGGAGGGATTGGGGGCAGGAGGAGAAGGGGACAACAGAGGATGAGATGGCTGGATGGCATCATGGACTTGAGTCTGAGTGAACTCTGGGAGATGATGATGGACAGGGAGGCCTGGCGTGCTGCATTCATGGGGTCGCAAAGAGTCAGACACGACTGAGCGACTGAACTGAACTGAACTGAACAGTCAAATAAATAAAAATAAATCTTTTTTTAAAAGAAATATTTCTTGTTTGGGATACCAGTCTACTAATAAAAAGAACTGATAATAAAGTAAAATATTTTGGTAGCATCTGCTGGTTGCTGAACACTTTGACCTTCATGTAAGTTACCATAGCAACCCTTCAAGGCAGCCGTCCTTACTCTCATCCGTAGAATGGGTGACCTGGGCAGTCTCTGAGGCTAGGGGCCCTTATAGCAGTGCTGGGAGAATGCAGGCACCACTAACAAGAACAGCTTAGCCGAGTGCCTGTCACACAGCACACTGCCCACTGTGTGGCACCTGCGGTCACCAGTATCACTGCCACTGTTAACTGTTATTTGTCATTAGGTCACAAGCCAAGTCAGTGACAGAGCCAGAATTTCAACCCAGGCCTGTTAACACAAAAAGCCTGCATTCTTTGTTCTATACTATGTGCTGAAGACGCAGCCTCCATTTCACTCCTCACCGTCTAAGAATCTCATAGTCGTACAGGGAAAGATAAACCTAGGAAGCATAAGACAGCCAAGAGAGCAAGTCGAGACAAGTAGGGCGCCAGGATGTGTTTTAATGTCTTATCTCAAGTTGAGTTTCCTAGCAGCAAAGCCTGAGACAGGGGTTTGGGAGGATTTAATTTACCGAGGGAGGCTCTTAGGAGAAGGGGGATGAGGAAGCAAGATGGGGAAAGAGACTAAGCTAAGCAAGCATTGGACTTGATTGGAGGCTGACTTTTCTGTCTGATCCCAGAGGGAACTCTGGAGCATCAGTTGTACCACAGAATGGTTTCTGCCTTAAGACAAGTGGCTGGCCTTCTGTACTTTCCCCTAAGTCAACCATTCACTGGCCCTGGCCACCCCACTGGATGGGCATAGGAGTGAAGTAATTTTTCAGTAGAGAAGGCTCTGCTGGCCAAAGTGGAGAAGGCGGCAGCTGGGAGCCATCAGTCAGTAGTCAGTCAGTCAGTTCAGTCTCTCAGTCGTGTCTGACTCTTTGCGACCCCATGAATTGCAGCACTCCAGGCCTCCCTGTCCATCACCATCTGCCAGAGTTCACTCAGACTCACGCCCATCGAGTCAGTGATGCCATCCAGCCATCTCATCCTCGGTCATCCCCTTCTCCTCCTGCTCCCAATCCTTCCCAGCATCAGAGTCTTTTCCAATGAGTCAACTCTTCGCATGAGGTGGCCAAAGTACTGGAGTTTCACCTTTAGCATCATTCCTTCCAAAGAAATCCCAGGGTTGATCTCCTTCAGAATGGACTGGTTGGATCTCCTTGCAGTCCAAGGGACTCTCAAGAGTCTTCTCCAACACCACAGTTCAAAAGCATCAATTCTTCGGTGCTCAGCCTTCTTCACAGTCCAACTCTCACATCCATACATGACCACAGGAAAAACCATAGCCTTGACTAGACGGACCTTTGTTGGCAAAGTAATGTCTCTGCTTTTGAATATGCTATCTAGGTTGGTCATAACTTTTCTTCCAAGGAGTAAGCATGTTTTAATTTCAGCAGCTGGTAAAAGGGATCTCAACAGGGCACTGAGAATGGCCACTGCAGGTCTCTGGGGCAGGAGTCTGCAAACTACAATCCATGAGCCAAATCCTGCTAGCTGCTAATGTTATAAATAAAGTTTTATTAGGACACTGACACACTCATTTGTTCATATATTGTCTATGGCTGTTTGTGCTCCAAGGGCAGAGTTGAGTAGTTGTGATGGAGACACTAGGACTTTGAAAGCTCAAGTATTCGCTATTCCCAGCAGTCAATCCAGAGGCTGAGACAAGAGAGGAGTTCACAGTAATCCAGAGCAGCCCCAGAATGGAGGTCACTTTTCTCTGGACTGGAGAAGGACACGGCAACCCATTCCAGCATTCTTGCCTGGAGAATCCCATGGACAGAAGAGCCTGGTGGGCTACAGTCCACGGGGCCACAGAGTCAGACATGATTGAGCGCCTAACACTCACGTTTGCTTTTTCTGGACTTGGGTTCATGATGAGGAATCCAGAAGAACTTCAAGGATGAGCAAGTTCATGTAGGTACAGGGAAAGCAGACACACCCACAAGAAAGATGGAAGGCTGTATACCAAGGAAGCATGATGTGGTACAAAAATTCTTCTCCCAGGACCACGTGGATATCTGGGACAGTAGCTTGTTGAAGGGAAGAAATCCATTTAGGCTCATTTCCAGGGAAGAATTCCATTTAGAAACCCTTAATCAGAGGACTGCACGGTCTGGGGTGATGTGGTCAGACGTAATTATTTGGAGCAGCTGTAAACAAGTCTGGTCACTTAAGATAAAGATGGAAAGCACACGCTTTGCCTTCATAGGGACAGCAAAAGGAGAAAAAGGTATCTCAGCCCTTGGTATTGGTGAGCGTTTAGCAGGAATTCATTCAGCCCATAGACATCACGTGCTCGCTAACAGGAACAGCAGGACAGCAGCTCTTGAAACTTACAGACTATTTTTGTCAAAGGAGGATTCAGTTTTA
This sequence comes from Aepyceros melampus, assembly GCA_006408695.1. Lineage (NCBI taxonomy): Eukaryota > Metazoa > Chordata > Mammalia > Artiodactyla > Bovidae > Aepyceros > Aepyceros melampus. Next base: position 107,920 of record SJXQ01005089.1, read on the forward strand.
AATATTCGATGCCTTTAGGATAACTCATCTATCACTGCTCCAATTTAAGTCTCATTAATCACGTACAGGAGAAGGGGGAAAGAACTCCCAGGCCCTGGAGCTTTTAGTGTACAGTGGGAAATGGAGGCTGGGAAGTAGAACTCGAGTGGCATAGTCACACAGGGATGTGAGTGAGAGTGATCCCCCTATGTTGGGGACCGTTTCTTGGCTCAAAAATCATCAGTTGTGGGTCCTACTGCAGAGCCTTGGGCAGCCTGAATTGAGATTTTTAAGATCATGATGGGGATCTAGGGATTCCATCTAGGAACATGGAAAGACCATGGGTAAAGACCACGACTCTTGGGGCTGGGCAACCTCTGTTTATGGATCTACCATCTACCAAGAGCCTACCATGTGCCAGGCAGCATACTGAGCACTTCCAATGCAAACCCTCATGTAATCCTCATAAGTGGGTGGCTTAGGATGAGATGGTTAGACAGCATCACTGATTCAGTGGGCAGGAATTTGAGGAACTCCAGGAGATAGTGGAGCATAGAGGAGCCTGGCGAGCTACAATCCATGGGGTCACAAAGAGTCAGGCACGACTTAGCAACTGAGCAACAACATGTAACCCTCATAACGACCTTATGAGATATGTCATTGTCCACCTTTTACAGATATTAAAATTGAGGTTTACAGATGTTAACTCTTTTGCTCAAGGCCATAGAACTTCAGAGCGGAGGAGCTGGGATGTGAACCTTAGGTTGACTCATTCCAAACCAAACCAAGCTCTAACCATTATACTACAGTGCACTCAAGGCAAACCAAACCTCAACGGGAATGGAGCCCTTTCTCTCTTTGGAAAAACTGAAATTACAGAATGATAGGAACTGTTACTAAACCAAACTTGCGTCTGTTTGCCTAATGTAGAGCAGAGCCAATTAAATGGTTGTAGTGAAGGAGTAAAGTGGTTTTTTAAAAAAATTCATTATATTTTGGCTGTGGTGGGTCTTCATTGCTGCACTCAGGCTTTCTCTAGTTGTGGCGAGCTGGGGCTACGCTCTCGTTTCAGTAGGAGGGCTTCTCATTGTGGTGGCTTCTCTTGTTGCGGAGCACAGGCTCTAAGCATGCCAGTTTCAGCAGTTGTGGCGCACAGGCTTAGTTGCTCCACGGCACGTGAGAGCTTCCCGAACCAGGGATGGAACCCGTGTCTCCTGCATTGGCAGGCAGATTCTTAGCCACAGAACCACCAGGGAAGTCTTGAATAAAGTGTTTATTGTCAGGTGCCAAGCAACACATGCCCAGCAAGGAGCATGGGAGGTTAGTGCTCAAAAGACTCAGACTCTTTGATTGCTTTTAGGGAAGTGTTTTTAAAGGGATGAAGGTCATAGGATATGTGATCAACTCATGGACTTTCTTTTCTGATTGGTTGGTTCTGAAGTAACAGGGTGATATTTTCTAGTGTCTTGATCATCAACCCTCTGGTTCTATCCAGCCTTGAGTCTCTTGTGTTTCTGCCTGGTGGGGTCCTGGTTTTTGAAAAACAGCTCAGGATGTGAGCTGGCCTATGAGTTTCATCCTTTGCAGGGGAATCTGGGGTCCTCTGGCTCTTTTTATGGCTGATCTACTTAGTTGTTACTACCTTTTTTGCGTGACTTTTTGTTTCTTTTTCTCTGCTTCTCTAATGATTAACTGCTTGCGTCTGCTCTTTGGAACTTAGGGACTGCCTAGGAGCCCGGGGCTTCTTTTGTAAACAAGAACTGGGGGACACAAGAGGTCTATTATTGGGGAGTCCCTGCAGGGTCTTATTAAATTGTAGAATAAACAGCCTTTAATAAACATAAACAGTCATTCATTTTGATTGCCCAAAGTAAATTTTTAAAAAATCATTTGTTTGTTTTTGGCTTCTTTGGGTCTCAGCTACAGCACACGGAGTCTTTGTTGTTGTTGCAGCTGGGGGCTTCCCTCTGGTTGTGATGTGGCTGCCCCAGCGGCTCAGTAGTTGTGGTGTATAGTTTCTGTTGCTCTGCAGTGTGTGTGGTCCAAGCTTCTGGGCCAGGGGTCAAACCCACATCCCCTGCACTGGGAGGCGGATTCTCAACCACTGGACCACCAGGCAAGTCCCCAGAGTAAGTTATGGATAGCGTTGTGCTGTATATCCTTTCCGGCTTTTAAAGAATGTTTGTATTTTAGAAGCACATGAGGACTTCTCTGGTGGTCCACTGGTTAAGACTCCATGATTCCACTGCAGGGGGCATGCGTTAGATTCTTGTCTGGGGGAGAGCCCCTGTGCCACAGGACTTAGCCAGAAAAATAAAGAAAATAAAGACACATGTATTCGCATAGCACATTTTTGTCTTATTTTTCCAAATCAACATTATACCGTTAAGTGTTTAAATACTATCACATACCTTCATAAGTATAATTTTTTAAAACCCCATAATACGTGGGGCTTCCCTGGTGGCACAGAGGTTAAAGCGTCTGCCTGCAATGAGGGAGACCTGGGTTTGATCCCTGGGTCGGGAAGATCCCTTGGAGAAGGAAGTGGCAACCCACTCCAGTATTCTTGCCTGAGAATCCCATGGACGGAGGAGTTTGGTGGGCTACAGTCCATGGGTCGCAAAGAGTCGGACACGACTGAGCGACTTCACTTTCACTTTCCATAATATGTTGTTGAATGGCTGAGTATACTTACCTATGTAAGTTTCTGTATCTTTGAAGTGGGGCTAGAGTTTGCTACCTCATATCTTTGTGATGAGATAAGTTATTAAGCCTCTGACATGTGATGGATACTTAGCAAATATCTGTGTTCTTTTCTCCCCATGTTTGGACAATGTTACTACATTCAGAGCCTGAGATGGCGATTCGTGCACCGGTCACTTTTTAGGGGTGAGGAGGTATCTCAGGAAATATCTGAAAGGGAGAGATGGTGGCAGGAGGCGGGCAGGAGAGGAAGGAAACAGCATGTCTACTCTGGAGCCCGGCTACAGCCTGATCCCACGGCGAGCTCTGAAGCATCACAGAGCTGGCATCACCTTGAGGCTGTGGGGTTGACCTCTGACATCTTCACATTAGTGATCATTGGCTGTGGCTTTGTGTAGGAAAAACCTACTCTTCTTCCTGTGTGAGTCTCCTTAACGATCACACTGACACCACCTCTCACACTAGATGTGTAGGGTTATTTTTCTCACACCAAACGATTCTCTGTGACACCAGCTGGTTGTCCTACAGTTCAATTATGACATTAATGGGAGGAAACTCAGGTCACAGATCAGACATATTTCTGATGTCAATTATAAGTCCCCAGGATGTCACCTATACTTCTGCCTGACTGGTTATAAACCAGGCTTCCCATGACCTACTCCTTGAGTTCAACAACCTGCTAGAATGACTTAAAGAACTCCGGGAAACACTTCCTTCCTTTTTCCAGTTTATTATAAAAGAGTGTGATGAGATGTGGTTCAGCAGTGAAGAATCTGCCTGCCAGTGCAGGAGACGTGGGTGTGATCCCTGGATCAGGAAGATCCTCTGGAGAAGGAAATGGCAGCCCACCCCAACATTCTGGCCTGGGAAATCCCATGGACAGAGGAACCTGCGGGCTTCAGTCCATAGGGTCACGAAGAGTAAGACATGACTGAGCAACGCAACAGCAACTTGATGAGATGCAGACGAGCACCCAGATGGCAGAGAGACATGGGGCAAGGTGTGGGGAGGTGGTATACACAGCTTCAAGCTCCTGCATATCCTCAGCAACCTGGAAGTTTTCTGATTCACATACCATTGGACTCTTTATGGAGGCTTCATCCCATAAGTGTGATGGATCCTTAAGTCAATTTTTACCCCCACTTTTCCCTTCCTAGAGGATAAGGAATGGGGCTGAAACTCCTAAGCTTCTTATCATAGTTTGGTCTTTCTGGTGACCAGCCCCTAGCCAAGACCCCATCAAGCATTGCCTCATTAGAACAAAAGACATTCCTCTCACCCATCAGAGAAATTTCAAAGAATTTAGAAGCTCTGTGTTAGGACCTGTGGTCAAAGACCAAATATTAGAACAAAAGATCCTCTTGTACCCCTATGCTTGTAGCAGCACTATTTGCAATAGCCAAGACGTGGAGACAACTGAAATGTGCACTGACAGATGAATGGATAAAGAAGACGTGGTGTATATATATAATGGGACACTGCTGCTGCTGCTGCTGCTAAGTCACTTCAGTCGTGTCTGACTCTGTGCGACCCCATAGACGGCAGCCCACCAGGCTCCCCCGTCCCTGGGATTCTCCAGGCAAGAACACGGGACACTACTCAGTCATAAAAAAGAATGAAATAGTGCCATTTGCAGCAACATGGATGGATCTAGAGATTATCATACTAAATGAAGTAAGTCAGACAGAGAAAGGCAAATAACCATATGATATCACTTATCTGTAGAATCTCAAATATGATGCAGATGACCTTATTTACACAGGCATAGAGAATAGAGTTGTGGTTGCCAAGGGGAGGGGATGGTGGAGGGGAGCTGGCTTGGAGTTTGGGATTAGCTGATGCAAACTAGTATATATAGAACGGAGAAACAAGGTCCTGGGCTTCCCTTGTGGCTCAGCTGGTAAAGAATCCATCGCAATGTGGGATACCTCGGTTCGATCCATGGATTGGGAAGATCCCCTGGAGAAGGGACAAGGCTACCCACTCCAGTATTCTGGCCTGGAGAATTCCGTGGACTGTATAGTCCATGGGGTTGCAAAGAGTTGGACATGACTGAGTGACTTTGACACTTCAAACAAGGTCCTGCTGTGTAGCTCAGGGACCTATATTCAATATACTGTAATAAACCATGTGTGTGTTAGTCCCTCAGTTGTGTCCAACTCTGTGTGACCCCATGGACTGTAGCCCACCAGGCCTCTCTGTCCATGGGATTCTCCAGGCAAGAATATTGGAGTGGATTGCGATGCTCTCCTCCAGGGGATCTTCCTCCCCCAGGGATTGAACCCGGGTCTGCTGCATTGCAGGTGGAGTCTTTATCAACTGAGTCTCAAGGGAAGCCTCCAATAATAAGCCATAATGGAAAAGACTATGAAAAAAGATGCTATTAGTGCTCGCATCACTTAGGAAATTACTAAGGTTTCAGGGGCTCTGTGCCAGAAACCAGGGGCAGAGACCAATATGTGTATTTTGTTATTTCCCATGTGTAAAACCTCTGGATAAAACCTCTCCTAGTCAACCAAAGGAGACTCTCTTGAGTAGTCCTTTCCAGTATGGTAGCTCATAGCCATATGTAGCTATGAAGCCCTTCAAATGTGGCTAGATTTAAATGTGATGTGTTGTAGGTATGAAATACTCATCATATTTTGAAGATTTAGTGTGAAGAAAGAGATGTCTACATTTCCTTAATAATTATAAAGTAGATTACATGTTGAAATAACATTTTGAATATACCAGGTTAAATAAAATAGATTTTAAAAATTAATTTCATTTGTTCTAATATGGCTATTTGAAAATTTGAAATTATATATGTGGCTCACATAATTTCTTTAAAAATTTTTGAAATGCATTTGGTTATATTCATTTGTTTAAATTTATTGTATTGAAGTATAGTTGATTTACAATGTGGTATTAATTTCTGCTATACAGCAAAGTGACTCGGTACATGTTGTTCACTTTCTAAGTAATTTCTGACTCTCTGATCCCATGGGCTGCAGCATGCTAGGCTTCCCTGTCTTTCATTATCTCCTGCAGTTTGCTCAAACTCATGTCCATTGACTCGGCGATGCCATCCAACCATCTCATCCCCTGTCGTCCCCTTCTCCTCCTGCCTTCAATCTTTCCCACCATCAGGGTCTTTTCCAATGAGTCAGTTCTTCTTATCAGTTTGGCCAAAGTATTGGAGCTTCAGCTTCAGCATCAGTCCTTCCGATGAATATTCAGGACTGATTTCCTTTAGGATTGACTGATTTTATCTCCTTGCTGTCCTAACTATATATATGTATATATATATATATTCTTTTCATATTTTTTCCATTATGGTTTATCACAGGATATTGAATATTGTCCCTGTGTTGTACAATAGGGCCTTGTGGTTTACTGATTCTATATATAATAGTTTGCATCTGCTTCACATTATATTTCTACTGGACAGTATTGCTCTGGAGTAGGGGTTGGCAGACTCCATAAAAGGTCAGAGAGCAAATATTTTAGACTTTGTTAAGCCATACAATCTCCACTGCAATTTCAATTCTTCAGTTATTGGGGAGGCAACTGTAGACCAAACATAAATCATTAATGGTCATGGTCATGTTCCAGTAAAGGATTCTTGATAAAAACAAGTGGTGGGCTTGACTTGGCCCGTGGGCTGTAGTTTTCTGATCCCTGCTCTAGGGAAAAATAACAGCTGAGAACTGTTAGCAGTCAGTGCTCATAGCAGATAAGGATGGTGGTGGTGGAGGGGTCTGTATGCCTCTATTTTTCTCCTGATTTGGAATTTTTTTTTCCAAATGATTTTCCCCAGGTTTTATTACTGACCACTAGCTATTTTGTTTATAAAGGAGGAAGCTTTGAGGGGGAAACTTTAATTTAGGGAGCTTGGACTGTGAGACTACAGATGGAGAAATATGCAGAAGGAAGGAAAACAGGACCAAACATTTCTTTCTTTCTCAGGATTGTAGATGAGAAGGCAATGGCACCCCACTCTAGCACTCTTGCCTGGAAAATCCTATGGACGGAGGAGCCTGGTAGGCTGCAGTCCATGGGGTTGCTAAGAGTCAGAAATGACTGAGTAACTTCACTTTCATGCATTGGAGAAGGCAATGGCAACCCACTCCAGTGTTCTCGCCTGGAGAATCCCAAGGACAGGGGAGCCTGGTGGGCTGCCATCTATGGGGTCACACAGAGTCAGACATGACTGAAGCGACTTAGCAGCAGCAGCAGCAGCAGCAGCAGCAGCAGCAGGATTGTAGAAAAAAATACATATGCATATCAACATAACACTTAAAGATACTACTTAGTATTCTGCAGGTCTGTGCAACTGGTCTACCCTGGAAGGCGGCGACAATGTCATCTTGAGGATTTAAGTGATTTTTAAAAATGATACATTTCCCTGCCCCCAACTTTTGCCGATACAAACATAAACATGAAATTTTCCAATTGAGGCCAATTAACATGGAATGCCTTAGGCCAGGAAGTAATTAATACAGAATCCCGGGGAAATGACATCTTTGCAACTTCTACTTTCTCAAGATGGCATCGCTCAGTTAAAATGATTCTCTTGCTTCCAGAGAACTTTCGGTGACCTGTTTGGGCTGGACTCAAATGTCTCCGTTGTGTCTGTGCGTTTCCTATGGCACCCCCATGGCCCTGCCCCTCTTTGTGAATGCTGAGACTCTTCTAAAGGCCCCTTCAGCTGGTTTGCAGTTGATTCTTCCCGATTGTTTTTACCCACTGATGTGTTGGAGTGGTCTCCCCAATCTTCAGTCTCCTCCAATCAGAATCTTATTTCTTCAGGGAAGAATTGACATCTTCCTCCTTTTTGTCCTCTTCCTTTGACAAATGTTTGTGTGCATGCTCAGTCCCTAAGTTGTGTCTGACTCTTTTGTGACCCAATGGACTATAGCCCGCCAGGCTCCTCTATCCATGGGATTTTCCAGGCAAAAATACTGGAGTGGGTTGCCATTCCCTTTTCTAAGGGCTCTCCTAACCCATGGATCAAACCCATGTCTCCTGTGTCTCTTGCTTGGCAGGCAGATTCTTTACCACTGAGCCACTTGCAAAGCCCCTTGACAAATGTTTATCGAGCATGTATTGTTCACTGAGCCTGTTTTAGGAACCATGTATTGTCAGGCTTGGTAAGCTAGTGGGAAAGACTAATACTCATTTTTTAAAAGAATTTATTTATTTTGGCTGCACTGGGTCTTTGTTGCAGCACGCCGGCTTTCTCTAGTTACGGTGAGTGGGGGCTACTCTAGTGGTGGTGCATGGGCTTCTCATTGCAGAAGCTCCTTTTGTTGCAGAGCACAGACTCTATGTAAGAGGGCTTCAGTAGTTGTGGTACCGGGCTTAGTTGCCCCATGGCACATGAGATCTTCCGAGACCAGGGATTGAGGCTGTGTCCCCTGCATTGGCATGTGGATTCTTAACCACTGGACCCCCAGGGATCTCCTAATAATCAACTTTAAATAAATAAGAAAATCATGCAAGTATGCCAAATGATAAGGTTTGTGAAAAGAATTAAAAGGGGCAAAAGAATAGAGAGTGATGGTGTGTGTGGGATATCACAGATAAGGTGGGCAGGAGTGGTCTTTTTGAGAAGGTGGCATGTGGAAGAAGGCCTACAAATAAAAACAGCCAGTGCTTATATGGTGCCTACTCAGTGCTAGGCGGTGTTTGGAGTGCTTCTTAGACATTGATTAATCTGCATGACGATGCAGGAAGGTAGAACTAAGATGAGCCCCATGTGATAGGTGAGAATCTAACATAGAAAGATGAAGTAATTGGCCCAAGGATGCCAAGTTCATCAGTGCTGAGGTTGGATTGGAACCCAGGCCCCTAGCTCTAAGTGTTCTTAGCCATCAGGAGGCATAAGGACATTGATTTATTGAATATTTGATTCATTAATTTATCCTCATCTCTCACCTATAGAGGACCTCACATAGGCTAAGTAGACGTAAGCAAGACATATTCCTCTGTTACACAGATGGGGAAAAAGTGGAAACAGTGCAGATTTTATATTCTTGGGCTCCACAATCACTGCAGATGGTGACTGCCACTACAAAATTAAAAGAGACTTGCTCCTTGGAAGAAAAGCTGTGACAATACTAATACTAAACAGAGTATTAAAATGTAGAGACATCACTTTACTGGACAAAGGTCTATATAGTCAAAGCTATGGTTTTTGCAGTAGTCATGAGTGGGTATGAGAGTTGGACCACAAGGAAAGCTGAACGCTGAAGAATTGATGCTTTTGAATTGTGGTTTTGGAGAAGACTCTTAAGAGTCCCTTGAACAGCAAGGAGATCAAACCGATCAATCCTAAAAGAAATCAACACTGAATATTCATTGGAAGGACTGTTGCTAAAGCTGAAGCTCCAATCCTTTGGCCACCTGATGTGAACAGCTGACTCATTGGAAAAGACCCTGATACTGGGAAAGATTGAGGGCAGGAAGAGAAGTGGGCAACAGAGGATGAGATGGTTGGGTGGCATCACCGAATGAATGGACATGAGTTTGAGTAGACTCTCGGAGATAGTAAAGGACAGGGAAGCCTGACATGGGACAATTCTGTTAAGTTGGACAGGACTTAACAACTGAACAGCAACATTCCTGTCTTACTGCCTCAGGGTAGAGACAACCTCAGGGTTCAGGCTTTCTGAGAATTGTTACTGAAGTGATGAGCGCATGATCTGGTCTCAGCCTGGGATAGTGGAGGGATAATCATGGAAGACCATTCAGAAGGGACAAGATGAATTGAAACTTGAAGGATGAGTTTTTGGGACAGCAGTGTTGAACTGGAAATGTACAGAGTGTGAAAATAGGCATGGGGAATGGCATGGCAGGCGGAGGGAACAGACAATGCAAAGGCACAGAGTCAGAGCATCTCAATCCTTAAAGACAGCATAGTGTTCACATGGGAGAAATAACAGCTCATGAGACAGGAAATGTGGGCAGAGTTCAGATTGCTTAAGGATCCTCGGTTTTATCCAGAGAGGGATGGGTAGCCATTGAATGAGGGGTGATGTGGTAGATTTGTGTTTTTAGAAGATAGTATAGTAGCAGTGTGTGCATGCATGGTGGTTTGATGGGGATTATGTTACCCACTTCATTTTTCTTGACACCTTCCCATCAGCCCAGTGGAACTTGTTTCTTAATTCTTCTTTATGGTAATGAAGAGTAATAGTAGATATTTCTTACAGGGCACATCCTAGGGGCTGAATAGATTTTGTGCTGAGTATTTCACATTTTTTAAATGTTATTTAATTCTAAAAAATCACTCTGCATGATAGGCATCCCAATTGCTATGGTTTCTGTTTTGGAGATGAAGAAACCAAGAGAGAGGTTAAATGACAGATCGCAAATGACACAACCATTCATTGGTGAAGCAGGGGTGACAGTCCAGAGATGATAATTCTGGAGGCCACAGTATAAAGCATGATGCTTTCAGCAACTCATTTCGTCAAGTGCACTTGTCTTATTGTCATACGCAGAGGGCAGGGAATCAATGAAGACACGTGTTGAGCACCTACTGCGCACTAGGTGCAGATGAACAGGTCTGTGCGCATTTCTGATGCTCTTTCCTTACAACAGTAGTGTATCTCCTTTTCAGTTCAGTCGCTCAGTCGTGTCCGACTCTTTGCGACCCCGTGCATCGCAGCACGCCAGGCCTCCCTGTCCATCACCATCTCCCGGAGTTCACCCAGACCCACGCCCATGGAGTCAGTGACACCATCCAGCCATCTCATCCTCTGTCGTCCCCTTCTCCTCCTGCCCCCAATCCCTCCCAGCATCAGGGTCTTTTCCAATGAGTCAACTCTTTGCATGAGGTGGCCAAAGGACTGGAGCTTCAGCCTCAGCATCATTCCTTCCAAAGAGATCCCAGGGCTGATCTCCTTCAGAATGGACTGCTTGGATCTTCTTGCAGCCCAAGGGACTCTCAAGAGTCTTCTCCAACACCACAGTTCAAAAGCATCAACTCTTCTGAGCTCAGCCTTCTTCACAGTCCAACTCTCACATCCATACATGACCACAGGAAAAACCATAGCCTTGCTAGACGGACCTTAGTCGGCAAAGTAATGTCTCTGCTTTTGAATATACTATTTAGGTTGGTCATAACTTTTCTTCCAAGGAGTAAGCGTCTTTTAATTTCATGGCTCCAGTCATCATCTGCAGTGATTTTGGAGCCCAGAAAAATAAAGTCTGACACTGTTTGCACTGTTTCCCCATCTATTTCCCATGAAGTGATGGGACTGGATGCCATGATCTTCGTTTTCTGAATGTTATCTCCTTTTAGGAGATGAGAAAACTGAAGCCAGGAGATGTGGATTGCTGGGTGTTTCTTCCCTGCTTGATATTTCCACTTGTTTCTCCCTGAGGGCTTAGTAAATTGCCTCCTCAGGCTCCCTTTTTAACTGCATCTCTTCCTGGGGGGGGGGGGTGCCCACACTCTCCCCAGCCAGCACTCCAGTCAATGGCTACATTAGGATTGACCACTTAGTGGTCATTGCTCCCTGGTTTCCTTGTCACGTGACTCCTTCCATAAGCAGCCTTCTCTCTGGTGCTCATCACACCTCTGAGTGTAGCCTGCCCCTCCAGGCTTTGAGCTGATGTGTGTCTCTGTCTGTTTCCACTGGGGTGTTGGGGAGGGGAGGAGGGATTGCATTTACAGAGACTAATTCTTGGATGCCAAAGACCATGAGTTCACTTTTCCTGATAATGGCATGACTGATTTATTATAGACACACAGAAAAAGTATATTTGTGTTTTGCTTCTTATTCCTATAGTTTTATTCATCACCAAACATTTCGAATGTTTCAATAGACAAAAAGAAGCAATCAAAAAGCCTTAGTTGCTCAGTCATGTCTGACTCTTTGCGACTCCATGGCCTGTAGCCCTCCAGGCTCCTCTGTCCATGGGATTCTCCAGGGAAGAGTACTGGAGTGGGTTGTCATGCCCTCCTCCAGGGGATCTTCCTGACCCATGAATTGAACCTGGTCTCCTGCATTTGCAGGCAGACTCTTTGCCATCTGAGCCACCAGAGCAGTCAAAAAGCAATCAAAAGAAACTTTTAACAGTGGTCCAGTGGTTAAGGCTCCATGCTGCCAATGCAGAGGGTGCAGGTTTGATTCTTGAACAGGGAACTAAGATCCCACATGCCATGTGGTGCAGCCAAAAGATTAAAAATAAAAAGGAGAGAGTTAAAAAAAGTAGAAAAGCATTCATCAAAGCAAGAAACTTTAAATCTTACCTCCTAGTGATAAACACTGCTAACATATTGGGGCATATTTATCTATCTGTTTTTTTCCCCTCTCTCTCCTTATTACAAACTAAAATAATGCTATACAAGCTATTTTGTAACTGGCCATTTCCCTTCACAACTCAGCAGAGGCACCTTGACATTCTCCTCTAGTGATGGTTTTCAAACTTGTTTAAGCAGCTCCTGGACCATTTCTGCAAGCACCGTCTTTGGAAATGAAATTTATTAGACAGATTGTCTTAATCTGCTTGGGCTGCTATAATGAAAACCATAGGCTGAGTGGCTTAAATAACAGAGACTTATTTCTTATAGTTCTGGAGCCTGGGAAGTCCAAAATCAAGATGTCAGTCAATTCGGTTCCTGAGAGAGCTTGCTTCCTGGTTTGCAGATAGTCACCTGCTTGCTGTGTTCTCACAGGGGCATTAACCCATCATGAGGTCTCCAGCCCCATCACTTCCTCCAATCCTGCTGCTGCTGCTAAGTCGCTCCAGTCATGTCCGACTCTGTGTGACCCCACAGTAATCACCCCCAAAGCCTCATCCCCTATTATTACCATGTTGAGGATTAGGGCTTCAACATATACATTTAGGTGGGGCCATAAGCATTCAGTCCATAATATGAATAAAAATAGAGCTTCTTTGATTGAAGCGTAAATAGAGGAACCAAAATTCTGCCTATTTGCTTTGTTGTTTTGCTCAAGTTGGCTCCTGAATCAACTCCATGAATTTTCTAGTTTTCCAACGAGTATTGCTTGCAAAAAAAAATTCCTCAGCTGACATTATTTTAAATGGTTGTATTATAGTCCATCATATGGATATACCCAGTTCCTTGTTGTTGACATTTAGCTTGTTTCTCATTTTCCATCATGAACAAAGTTATAATGGGCAGCTTTGTGCTGCCAACCTTGGGTGTATTCATGATAGTTTTCCACAGATAGTTTTAGAAGCAAAAATGTCTTTTGATTGCTGCCCTGTGGAAATTTCTCCCTGAAGCCCTAATCTTTGTCAGGCTGGGACTATGGGCCTTGGTTCAGAGTGTGTATGTGCTGAACATAATATGTCTTCATAAGGCAGCTGCTATTGGCCTGCTGAGGCATGCTTCATTGTCAGGACAGCAACGGACCTTCCTCTGGGTCTGAGTAGGCAAGACTGTTGCTGAACAGTCTATCTTATATTTGCAACAGGCTTTGGCAGTTTTCAAAGCCTTTTTTATTTGTTGTCCCACTGTCACTGGAGGTAAATGGAGAGGAGACATATTAAAGTTAAAAGAGGTTAAGTGACTTTCCTAAGATTCTGCTTCTAGTAAACGATGGCACTCTGTTTCAGTCAGCTATTACTGCAATAAAGCTGTGTAACAAATAACTCTCTCCCCTCCAAATACATCTCAGGACCATACATCAACAGTTACTTTCTGAGGATTGGCTGTGGTTCAGCTGATTTCAGCTGGTGCAGCTGGGCCCAGGGGACAAAGAGTACCGTGACAATAGATAATGTCATAGAGAAAGACTTGACCATGACTTTAAAGGCCATGGCAGTGTGTGTGTGTGGGGGTGGTTCTTAATCTTATATTTATTGCATTAGGAGGCTACCGAAGGATTTTATGTTGGAAAGTAATGTGATCTGATTTATGTTCTAAAAGATTATTTAGACTTGTTTGTTCAATGTTAGATTTTTCAGTGCTGGGTTCATAACAGATGCTCCATAAATATTTTATTGGATTAATAAAGAACCTGATTCCCAGAGAAAGCAGTGCAGTGCAAGCCCGGAGGAAATGGGCCCAGTCCCACTCTGTGCAGGGGGCTGGTAAGCTTGTTGGCTTTTCTGGGCAAGATTCGTTAAGTCAGTTTGTTCATTTATTCATCATTTCACTAATTCAGAGGACATTTCCTGGGCCTATCCCCTGGGGTGTCCACACCAGCAGTGGGAAGGCAGTGATTCTGTAAACACTCTAGAAAACTCAACTGAAATGATGTCCTCACTTGTCTTTTCTTTGGAGGAGGAAAATCTCAGGGCAGCTAGTGAAGAAAAGGACTTCCCTGGTGGTCCAGTGGCTAAGACTCTGCACTCCCAATGCAGGGCACCTGGATCCAATCCCTGGTCAGGGAACTAGATCTCACATGTTGCAACTAAAGATCCTGCATGCCACAAACGAAAAAAGATCCCACATGCAGCAACTAAGACTTGGCTCAACCAAATAAATAAATGAAATTAAAAAAAAAATAAAAGGAGCTCATACTCTTCATTAAAGGTCTTCTCTTTTGGGGTGGAATAACCAGGGCAGAGGGAGATAATCACTGTTAGGGCTGGGACATCCCTTTATTCATCAGTTCATTCAGCTCCTTGTGTGGAAGAGGAAACCAAAACCCATGGAAGGAGGGAGGCATCGATTGCTCAGGATGACCCAGAAAATTGGTTCACAGCCCGGGAGACTCCAGACCCCCAGCTGCTGCCTAGCTCTTTGCTTCATGCTGCCCTGAACTGTGCTGAGCTTAGTCGCTCAGTCATGTCTGACTTTTTGTGACTCCATGGACTGTAGCCCACCAGGCTCCTCTGTCCCTGGGGATTCTCCAGGCAAGAAAACTGGAGTGGGTTGGCATGCCCTCCTCCAGGGGATCTTCCCCACCCAGGGGTTGAACCCAGGTCTCCCACATTGCAGGCGGATTCTTTACCACCTGAGACACCAGGAAAGCCCAAGCCCTGGACACTCACCCTTAAACCAACAGTTTAAACACTCTAAATACGAGTTTGGGGGAGAAATGAGTCTTTATTTCGAATGAAGATGCTTTTTTGATTAAAAAACACCCCCAGAAAGATAGTTTACATTTAAAGAGAAACGGTAAAGTGCAAAGGTTTAGAAATAGGAATTAGGATTTCTAATTATAAGCACTTGGGACCGCATGTTTATGAAATCTTTGAAGAAACGCTTTTTAAATAGGTCAAAACAGGCACCACCGTCTTCATGAGTGTATTTGCTGGATGTGCTTGTTTAGTACTGGGCTCTGATCTTCTATGTCTTGAACTCTAGTCGCATTTTCTTGTGTAAATGAATCATCTCCAGGTAGACGGCAAACAGGCAGTTTTTTTTTCTTTTTCTATTTATCATTCCCTTTCCCTCCGTCCCAGTGTCTAGTGTAGAGCCAGGTACAGGAAGTTTGCTTAATAAATCCATTTCAGACCCAGCTCCTCCTCTCGCCTCCTGCCTCCAGCTTTCCCTCCCCTCCTCTCAGTGTTTCTTTGCCTTCCTCTCAAGCCCTCCTCACTCTTGCTTCCTCCCTTTCCCTCCTGCTCGTTTCCCTCCTGCTTCCCTCCTGCCCGTTTCCCTCCCTCCCTGTCCTTTTCTCTTTCTCACCACTCTCCTCCCTTCCTTCCATAAACATGTCTACTGCAAACCAGTGCCAAGGGCTTACAGGCACTGGCGATTCAGTGATGAGTAAGGGGAACAAGTTTCTTCTTCTCTGTGGCTGTGTGTCTACTTGGGGAGCCTGGGCACTAATCATCTAGAAGTGGGATCGCTTATAAAAGTATCTCTGTACCACGTGGAGTGAAGAATGCAGTGGAGGGGGCGCATTGTGTCAGGGGTGAGGGAACACTTTCCTGTTCCTCCTTGCTAGAGCTGAGACCCGGAGGACAAGTAGGAGAGAGCAGCTGAAGGAAGGGAGCAGGTGGGACATGGATCAGCAGAGGGAACTGAATGGTTCTGGGAAAGCCTTGGGCAAGGGGTTCGTGGCCAGGTCTTTGGAGGGATGGACAGGAGACCTGCATGGCCGGAGCAGAGAAAAAGTGGGAGAGAAAGTGGAGAAGGATGTGGACAGATCAGCAGGCAGGTCAGGCATGTTCTCAGGGGGGCCTGGGGCCAGGGGGCAGGAGCTGGGGAGAAGGTGAAGTTTGGGTGTTTTTCTTTAGATGATGGAAATTGTGGAAGGGGTTTAAACAGAAGAAAATCACACTTGGAATTCATTTCTGGTAGGTCACTTTAGACCAGAGGGATATGTGGCTCCATTGATGGGGGTGGGGATGTAAGCTGTGAAGGCTCGCTCTCCACCCCGCAACAATGGCACATGCCATATCCTGATAGAGAAGGTCCCCAGAGTGACATGTTGAATGGCGAAAACCAAGTGCAGGACAGTGTCAGAAAGAGAGGTGGATCGGGGTACATGTGTTTGTTTAAGGACACATTGGAAGGATGAAGAAAAGGTACCCCAAGAGGCTATATATTGATTGTATGTGTGGGGCAAGATGTATGGGGACAGGTGTGGTCTCCATGTGTGCCTTAAAAAAAATTTTTTTTTAGGTCACTACAGAGCATTGAGCAGAGTTCCCTGTGCTATAGATGAGGTTCTCATTAGTTATCCATTTTATACATATTAGTGTATGCATGTCAATTCCAATCTCCCAATTCATCCCACCCCTCATTTCCTCTCTGGGTGTTCGTATTTTTTTTTCTACATGTGTGTCTCTGATTCTGCTTTGCAAATAGGTTCATCTGCACCATTTTCTTAGATTCCACATAGATGTGTTTCTCTTTCTGACTTACTTCAATCTGCGTGACAGACTCTAGGTCCATCCATGTCTCTGCTAAAGGAGAAGGGAATCCAAAACAGAGGGGATCTATGTATAAATGGATTCACTTTGCTGTGCAAGAGAAAATAACTCAGCATTGTAAAGCAATTGTGAAAAGAGCAAGTGAAAGTGCAAATCGCTCAGTCGTGTCCGACTCTGTGACCCAATGGACTATACAGTCCATGGAATTCTCCAGGCCAGAATACTGGAGTGGGTAGCCTTTCCCTTCTCCAGGGGATCTTCCTGACCCAGGGATCAAAGCCTGGTCTGCTGCATTGCAGGCGGATTCTTTACCAGCTGAGCCACAAGGGAAGCCCTGATTTACTTCACTTAACATGATAATCTCATGTTAACATGACATCCACCATGTTGCTGCAAATGGCATTATTTCATTGCTTTTATAGCTGAGTAACATTCCATTGTATATATGTACCACATCTTCTTTTTCCATTCATTTGTGGACAGAAGTGGCTTCCATGTCCTGACTATTGCAAATAGTTCTGCAATGAACATTGGGAGGTATGTATCTTTTTGAATTAGAGTTTTCTATGGATATAAAAAGTGGAAACAGTAACATATTTTGTTTTCTTGGGCTTAAAAATCACTGCAGATAGTGACTTCAGCCATAAAATTAAAAAACCCTTGCTCCTTGGAAGAAAAGCTATGACAAACCTACAGGGAGTATTAAAAAGAGACAAAGGTCTGACAAAAGTCCATAGCTTCTAGTCAAAGCTGTGGTTTTTCCAGTGGTCCTGTAGGATGTGAGAGCATGGCCATAAAGAAGGCTGAGTGCTGAAGCATTGATGCTTTCACTTTGTGATGCTAGAGAAGACACTTGAGAGTCCTTTGGACTGCAAGGAAATCCAACCAGTCAATTCTAAAGGAAATCCACCCTGGATATTCATTGGAAGGACTGACACTGAAGCTGAAGCTCCAATACTTTAGCCACCTGATGCGAAGAGCCAACTCTTCGGAAAAGACTGATGCTGAGAAAGATTGAAGGCAAAATGAGTAGGGGACAGCAGAGGATGAGATGGTTAGATAGCATACCAACTCACTGGACATGAATCTGAGCAAACTCCAGAGGAGCCTGGCAGGCTGCAGTCCATGGTGTTACAAAGAGTCCGACAGGACTTAGTGACTGAACGGCAACAAACAATTGGATATATCCCCAGGAGCTGGATTGCTGGGTCATATGGTAGTTCTTTTTCGTTTTTAAGGAACCTCCATACTGTTTTCCATATGGCTGTACCAATTTGCATTCCCAGCAGTGTAGGAGGGTTCCCTTTTCTCCACACCCTCTCCAGCATTTGTAGCATGTGAACGTTTTTATACTGCTTTGACTTCTGAGCCACGTGTAAGGCTTATTACTCAAAAATTGAATAAAATGAGCTGAACTGAGCTCTAAAAGCAGTTGTTGTGAATTTTGGAGTGGGGCGAGGGGAATAGAATGTGAGCTGTCAATCAATCAGTGATGGGAGATTCTCACTCTCCTTTCACTCAGGAGATTTTCTTCTCTATATCTGATAATGGTGAGGCTTTAACCATTTATTGAACAAACAGCCTCTTGATCTCATACTTCCTCCTCTAGCCAGACTTTTGTCTTAATAACAGGAATTCATCAACATGTTACCTTTACCAGTTGTTAAAGTGTCACCCCCCTGGAGGGTCATGGTGCGTAACTTGTGTTGAGCACGTACGTCATGCCGGATGCAGAGTGTTCTACCTATATTGTCACATTTCACTTTCACAACAACCTGTCACCAGCGTTTTGTGGACGTGCAAACTAAGATGTGCAAAGGTGAGCTGATTTGTTCAAGGCCCTTGAAGGTTAGCCTGTGGAGGTTAAGACAGAGCATTGGTTAATTTGACAGCCGTGTGCTAGGCACTTACTAGGTCCTGGAAATACCCTGAAGAATAGAAGTCGGGTTTTGCTCTTTAGAGATCACACTATCCAAAGGGACTGACAGAACTTCCACATGTAACTGTTATGTAGTGTGACAGAGGCTTTAAGCCAGGGATAGGCAAGGCCAAAGAAATGGGAGAAGGGAATCAGGGAAGGCTTCCTGGAAGAAGAGAAGATGCTGTAGTTATACATAGCTCCTGTGTGCATATAGGAGTTGGATAAGGCAGGTAGAGCCTGGAGGGCATATTGAGGGGAGGCCAATCCAGGGAGAGGAAACAGCACATGCAGAGGCCTGCAAGTGGGAAGTGGTGGACCATGAGGGAGGAGATATGAGAGCCCCTGAACTGCCATAGGGGAGGAGCTGAGTGGGGACCTTGATACCGTGCAAGGGGTTCATGCCATTTTCCTCCAACCAACCCCCTTATAATGTGTGACTTTTCCTGGGGGCAGTGTGTCCCTTTGCCTTTGTGATGTGTCTGTAGTCAGCTTCCAAGATTCATTCTTGCTTAGCTGAGTTGTTGCTATGTATCACCCTCGGAACTGGAGGTTCAATGGCAAAAATGAGGTGATGGTGTCATGGGTGAGTCAGGCATGGAAATGGATAAAATGGTATCAAATGGATGTTCATAAATGGCATTATACAAAGGACGCCAGAAATGGAGCATATAATTAGGGACAGGAGGTGGTCAGGAGGACTTCTTAGAGGAGGTGACTCTTGAGCTAAGTTTTAATAGATGAGGAGGCCTTGGTTGTGGGAGTGGGGATAAGCTCAGAGAAGAAGGGACAGCAGGGACAAAGGTCCAGAGGTATGGTGAAATTAACTGTGTGTGTGTAGCCAGTGGAGTGGCCAGAAATAAAACTGAAATGGGACTTCTCTGGTGGTCCAGTGGCTAAGAATCTGTGCTCCCAACGTAGGGGACCCAGGCTGAATGACTGGTCAGGGAATTATATCCCACATGTGACAAGTAAGACTTTGCGTGGTGCAAATAAAGATCTTTCATGATGCAATGATATCTGATGCAGCCAAATAAAATAAGTAAATAAATATATTAAAAAAAAAAAAACAACTGAAGAGGTAATGGAGCCCAAAAGGCCAAATAAGGTGTTTCCACAGGGGAGGAAGAAGGAGAAAAAAGGGGAAGAAAAAATGCTAATAAACCCAGAGCATCCAGGAAATCAGATCATTGCACTACAACAGTTCCCCTGGGGAACAGCAAGTGAACTCACCAAGTCAGGTTTCAGCCAAGCCCTGTGAGTCGAGTGGCTGTCAGGTGTGATCACACATCCCTGCCAGAGCTGGCCTTTCTCTGCTGGGGAGTTGTATCTTCCAGCCTGGCTGAGACTGAGAACCCAGGGCCAGCACTTCAGGCCAGTAAGAGTAATTAAAAGGGGATCAGTGGTTCCCATGGCAACATTGACATCCGTGCTCCCAGCATGGAGGCCTCTGGCCATGGCCAGACTTGCCTCCTGAGGACTGGCAGCTGGCCCCCCTTGCCTGCCCTGGCCAGGCTCACCCTACCAGACAACAGGAAACACCCTCCACGTCCCAGCCATCATGTGCCAGCGCTATCCTGTTGTCACTTTATGCATGTGACCTTGAATTCTCAAGACAACAGCCCTAGGAGGCAGGAAGGGGAAGCTGAGGTCAAGAGAGGCTCAGGGATCTGCTAAAGGACAGTGGGAACCAAAGTCTGCAAAGTTTTGTGTTTGCAGGATACAAAACTGCAGATCCTGGGGTCGTTAGTTTCAGGGCTTTTTGACCTTCCTCACCGTTACTTTTCAGACCCACAGTTGTGAGAATGACACTTGCCACATTCACTTCTGTTATGGACTGAATGTTTTTGTCCTCCCAGAATTCCTATGTTGAAAGCCTTACCCCTAATGAGATGGTTTTAGAGAATGGAGACTTTGGAAGGTGATTAGGTTTAGAGGGGTTCATGAGGGTGGAGCCCCCACAATGGCATTAATGCCCTTATAAGAAGAACAGACATCAGAGCTCGCTCTGCCATGTGAGGTCACAGCAGGAAGGTGGCCATCTGCAAGCCAGGAAGCCTTCATGGTGAACCGAATCACCTGGCACCTTGACCTTGACCTTGGGCTTAGCCGCCAGAACTGTGAGAAGTAAATGCCTATTGCTGTAGTCACTCAGCCTATGCTATTTTGCTATGGCAACCTGAGCTAAGACAGCTAGCCTTTAACCTCCTTCCTTGCCTGTGTGCATGCGTGCTCCATCGCTTCAGTCATGTCTGACTCTGCAGCCCCATGGACTGTAGCCTGCCAGGCTCCTCTGTCCATGGGATTTTCCAAGCAGGAACTCTGGAGTGGGTTGCCATGCCCTTACTCTAGGGGATCTTCCTAATCCAGGGATCGAACTTATGTCTCCTGCATTGGCAGGTGGGTTCTTTACCACTAGTGCCACCTGGGAAGCCACACTTCTTCTTTAAAGTAACTCAGTTTCCGTTTGGAGAATTTTGTTCCCCTCACTCGCTGCATCTTGGTGGGACTGATGATGATGGTCACGTGACCACATTGGGCCAATCAGAGTTCTCCCAGGCCTGGCCTCTGCCGATTCCTGCAGTCCAGCGTGTTCTTCCCACAGGGTGCTCCGGGAGACAAGGAGGGAGCTTGGCTCCTGTCATCCGATCCCAATCCTACTTCCAGTTTAAGTTCTCAGCCTTTCCATCCTGTGTAAGCTACTGCTCGGGGTCCATCCAATCACGTCTGTTTCTGCTTCAGTTCCCCTCCATCATTTCTGTTCCTTGCAGACAGAGGTTCCCCAAGAGGAGTAGCCTGGTTCTGGGAACTTAAACATTAAAAAAAAAAAAAAATCAAATATAGTTGCTTTACAATGTTGTGTTAGTTTCTAGTGTATAGCAAAGTCAATCACCCGTAAGAATACATATATCCCCGTGTTTTTGGATTTCCTTCCCATTTAGGTCACCTCAGAGGTATTGGGTACTTTCAGTGCTGTTTGTTTTTGCTCTAAATCAACTTTATTGAAACATAATTTACGTATCAATAAAATTACCCATTTGAAAGTGTACAATTCATTGGCTTTGGTCTATTCATGAAATTGTGTATCCATCATCACTGTCTCATATTAGGACATTTCCGCCATCTCCAAAGAAGCTCATAGCCATGAGCAGTTATCCCTTTAGCCCTGGAAATTTACTGATTTACTTTCTATTCCATGGATTTGCCTATTATGGACATTTCATATTAAAGAATCACACGATATGTGGCCTTTTGGGTCTGGTTTTATTTATTTCTTTGGCCATGCCGCATGACTTGTGGGGTCTTAATTCCTTCCCCAACCAGGGATTGAACTCACGCCCTTGGCAGTAAAACCGCTGGACTTCCAGGGAAGTCCCATGGTCTGGCTGGCTACTTAAGCTTAGAGTGTTTTCAAGGCTCATCCACACTGTAGCATGTATCAGTATTTCATTGCTCTTTTAAAAATTGTGGTTAAGAAAATGCAGAATGTGAAATCTGCCCTCTCAACACATTCTAAGTGAACTGTAGGCACGATGTTGTATAACTGATAACCAGGATGTTTTCTCCTTCCATACTGAAACTTCATACCCACCAAACACACTTGTTTTTTAAGTTTTTTATTATATTTTTTAACACCAAAATCATTTTGTACTGAGGTTATAGCAGGTTAACAATGTTGTGATAGTTTCAGGTGAGCAGTGAAGGGACTCAGCAATACATTTACATAAATGCCGCTTGTTTTTCATCGTTGGCTGAAAGTGTGTTGTGAGATGAGCATGAACGTGTGTGCATGTGATGAGTAAGATGAGTGGGAAAGGTGAGGGACGTGAGGGACATCTCTGCAGGACCCAGGATGGAGGGGAGGAAGGAGACAGAAATGAGGCAGCAGCCTAGATCTTTCCTGCAGCCTGACTGGGCATGGGAAAGAGTGTCAAAAATACACGCAGCATGGCCTTGGCCTTCAGGGCCTCATAGTGTATCAGGTGAGATGCTGACAAGGGCATAAATAACCATCTCAGAGCGCATGTGATAAGGACGTGAGGGAGACAAGATGGGCGGTGGGGATCCAAAGGAGGAAGAGATTGTTCAGTGGGGGGATAATTGATAGTAAAACAGTAACAATGATAAGAGGTAATATTTATTGAACTTTTATTGTCTGCCAGGTGCCTTACTTAATGTTTTACATGCTGGTGCCATTTAATTTTCATAATAATCCTAGGAGGTAGCTACTCTTATTTCTCCCATTTTCCAGATTGGGGGGACTGAGGCACAAAGAGGTTATTTAAGTGTTGCAAGGTTACAGGGCCAGGAAATGGTTGGGTGGCATTTAAATCCTCCCTTTTGGGCTCCCCAGCCCATGGTGTCACAAAGTATCATGGGGGTAGAGACTTTGGTGTCGTCTTGTGAAGGGTAGGCTGAGAAAATTGATGCCAGAGTCAGATAATACTTGGGCTTCCCTGGTGGCTCAGTTGGTAAAGAATCCGCCTGCAATGAGGGAGACCTGGGTTCAATCCCTGGGTTGCGAAGATCCCCTGCAGGAGGACGTGCCAACCCACTCCAGTATTCTGCCTGGAGTATCCCATGGACAGAGGAGCCTATGGGCTACAGTCCATGCGGTCACCAAGAGTTGGACACGACTGAGCGACTAAGCACAGCACAGCACAGATAATACTCACCTCAGGCAGAAGGCATTAAAACAAGCTTTTTCACATGTTTTGGGTGTTGTAGCAGAGAGAAAAGCACTCATGTAATCCCTTCCCTCTAGTCCTCCCCAAGGGGGCTTCTGGAACCCTGCAAGTGACAGCCTTATAATTAACTAAATGAAAAGCTCCCTGCAAACAAGGAATCTTCAAAGGGCTACTGCTTGCAGCCTAATAACACTGACAAATCACAGTTTTTATTTGAACAAATTCCTGCTGAAGTTGGGCCAGTTCCCAGACCTGCCCTGGCTACGTTAAGAGTCAGTCCACTTCCAGATCTAGCCCGAGATGCTGTGTTTGAAAAGAATTTTGAGCCAAGATATAGTCAGAGCTGATCCTGAAGGCAGCAAGATTGTTTTGCGACCACAAGCCCAAGACCTTGGCCTCTGGCAGGTAGTTGCAAGTATCTGTTGCCTGAACAAATAAAAATGATTCAAAGGTGATTAATTCTATAGTGCATCATAGATATGACATGAACCAAAGGGGTGATGGTGTATCTGTCAAGACCTTGGGGTTTTCTGCATGTCTATTCAACAGAAATGCAATCTGACTTAAGTAATAGAATTGGTCAGCTGTATAACTAAAATGTCTCACAGTATGCTGGCCTTCAGGAAAGGTTTGATCCAGCCATGCCAGTGTCACAAAATTATTATTTTTGTTGTGAGAGCTCAACTTCTGGGCAATTTAAGACAGATATGTTTATACTACACCTCTGTTTGAAGTCTGATATTGTGGTTTGGTCAAGGGTAATATTTTATAGGCACACAATCTGGCCTGAGATGGAAAAAAATTCACCAGATTGCCAAGTTTTGTGACGTACAGAAGAACAGATGACCAGAATTCAAGAATGTAACGGAAAATGGAGGACATTCCTAGCTGTGTAACCTCGGAAAAGTTTCTTAAGTCTCTCTGAGGTTTTCCCCCTGGAATAAACATGAATAGTCATTTCTGCCCTATTTTAATGCTTTGGGGTTGTCAAAAGCCTCAACTGAGAAAATATATCTATTAGAATTCTATGCAAGTGAGCAACTATAATTAGTGATCATGGGAATTAATGGGTTATTGATCATGACAGTTTCTTATAGCAGGTGCTTAGACTGATTCATTCATTTATACATTCATTCATGTATATTATGTATATATGTGCCTTCAGGAAAGGTTTGATCCAGCAATGACAACAAATTATTGTTTTTGTCTTGAAAGTTCAGCCCCTAGAAAATTTAAGAGACGATGTGCTTAAACTGCAACCCTGTTTGAAGTCTATTGACATATGTCTGTGTGCATATATATATTTAAGATATAATTTACATACCATACAATTTCACATTTTAAAGTTATACAATTCATTTTTTGGTACAGTCACAAAACTCTGAAAATTCACAGGCCATTCTCATCACCTCAGAAAGAAACTCTATACTGACTAGCTGTCACTGCCGTTCCTCCTCACCCCAGCCCCTGGCAGACATTAATCTCCTTTCTGTCTCTCTTGTATTGAGCACCTCCTGTGTTCAAGGAAGAATTGGAAATATGATAATAAGAAAATTCTCTCAACTAGCTTGGAATCAGATGAACAAACCCTAAATTATTGAGATAAAAAAATGAATGGAACTGACTGTCATTGTCATTGAGGGGGTGACTGCTTCTTCTAAATAAAAATTTTAAAATATTTAATTAATTAATTTGGCTGCAGCAGGTCTTAGTTGCAGTATGTAGGATCTAGTTTCCTGGCCAGGGGTCAAAGCTGGGCTCCCTGCATTGAGAGTGCAGAGTCTGAGCCACTGGACTAACAGGGAAGTCTGGCGGGGGGTGGGGGGAGTGAATGCTTTTGCAGGAGGGACAGTGTAGGGTGGACCAGACTTACTTGCTCTGCCGCAGCTTGGCAGCTGTGTGGCCTTAGTCTTGCTGAGTCTTAGTTTTCGTGTCTCTAAAATGCCACCTACCTTGAGGGTTGTTCTGAGGGTAAAATGAGATGAGGCATGTAAAGAGTTTAGCATGTTATCTAGTGCATGCGTGCATGTGAAGTCGCTTCAGTCGTGTCCGACTCTTTGCGACCCTAAGGACTCTAGCCCACCAGGTTCCTCTGTCCATGGGATTCTCTGGGCAGGAATGCTGGAGTGGGTTACCATGCCCTCCTCCAGGGGATCTTCCTGACCCAGGGGCTGAAATGGCATCTCCTGAATCTCCTGCATTGCAGGCAGATTCTTTACTGCTGAGCCCCTGGAGAAGCTCATCTGGTGCTTAGTAAGTGATCAATGAATGGTAATGAATTATGCTTGAAGACTTTCCTGGTGGCTCAGCGGTAGAAAATCCACTTACAAATGTAAGAGATGCAGGTTTGATCCCTGGGTCAGGAAGGTCCCCTGGAGGAGGAAATGACAACCCACTCCAGTATTCACGTCTGGGGAATCCCATGGGCAGGACAGCCTGGTGGGCTACAGTTCATGGAGTCGCAAAGAGTCAGGCACGACAGAACAACTGAGCAAGATGAAGCTTGAAATGAATGGTGAGGCGGAAACGGTACTTTTGGAAGACTCTGGAGTAAGTGTGAGTGCTTATCTCAGCAACTGAGGGATGGGGAAAATTTTCTTACCAAATGTTCCATTGAAACTGAGGTCTGACTTGACACCATTACCATCTTGGGCTGGATAATCCTCTGTTGGAGGGGCTTCTTGTCTATTGAAGGATGTTTAGCAGCATCTGTGGGCTCTCTCTGCTGGATGCCATTAGCATTTTCCAAGTTGTTCCGATCAAAATTGTCTCCATGCATACATGCTAAGTCACTTCAGTCATGTCCAACTCTTTGTGACTCTGTGGACTGTAGCCCGCCAGGCTCCTCTGCCCATGGGATTCTCCAGGCAAGAATACTGGAGTGGGTTGCCATGCCCTCCTCCAGGGAATCTTCCCCACCCAGGGATGGAACCTATGTCTCTTATGTCTCCTGCACTGGCAAGCAGGTTCTTTACCCTAGGGCCGACATTGCCACACGTCTCCTGGAGGGCAAAGCTAGTCCCTACTTGGGCACCACTGATCAAAACTGAATTCTCAAGAATCCTCTGAAGAACACGCTGCTTTCCTGCATCTATGATTTCAGTTGCCTCAGGGACTTCTACCTCCCACCTCCACCATGCCCAATACCACCATTAGCCTTCAAGGCCAGGCTCCAATGCCACCTCCTTCCTGTGTCTTCAGTGTTGAGAGAGCTTCCCCCATCTTGAGTCTCTACAGCACTTTAAAAATTATTTTCAATTGGAGGAAAATTGCTTTACAAATGTTGGGTTTGTTTCTGCTGTACAACAACGTGAATCAGCTGTTAGGATACATCTATCCCTCTTGAGCCTCCCTCTCACCACCCCTACCTATCCCACCGCTCTAGGTCATCACAAAGCACTGAGCTGAGCTCTTTGTTTTATATAGCAGCTTCCCACTCGCTATCTATTTTACACGTGCATGTGTGCTAAGTAGCTTGAGTTGTGTCCGACTCTTTGTGACCCTATGGACTGCAGCCCCCCAGGCTCCTGGGATTGTTCAAGCAAGAATACTGGAGTGGGTTGCTATGCCCTCCTCCAGGAGATCTTCCCAACCCAGGGATTGAATCCACATCTCCTGCAGCTCTTGCGTTGCAGGTGAGTTCATTACTGCTGAGCCTCCGGAGAAGCCCCTGTTTTACACAAAATAATGTATATAAGTTAGTGATACCCTCTCAATTTGTCCCACCCTCTCCTTTTCCCCCCACTGTGTCCACAAGTTGAATCCGTAAAGTTCTTAATTTCTTTTTTGGCTATGCCCTGCAGCATGTGGGATCTTAGTTCCCTGACCAGGTATCAAACCCATAACCCCTGCACTTGGAGCCTGGAGACTTAACCACTGGACCACCAGGGAAGTCCCTAGAATCCCTAAAACACATTATCTCTTATATGATAAATGAGTGCCAGTAGGTACTGGGTCTGTGCTTTACAATCCTTGTCACAATCCCATGAGTATATGGCACCTGTTAAAATGTTTTGCCTTGGATGAAAAAAAAAAATCCATGAGGATGACATCATTACTCTCATCTATAGATTTAGGAAGCCGAGGCTTAGAAAAGCTATGTAATGTGGTCAAAGTGACATAGCTGGCCAGTGGCAAAGCCAGGACCTCTGTGCATCTCAGAGTTTTGGCTGCTTCTCTTACCCCACCCAGTCTTTGGGACAACCCCTTTCTCCTTTGCACTGGAGTGATCTGTATACATCAATTATTTCATTTGGACACTGTGAATCCCCTGTCTCCTTCATTTCCAGGACAGTGCCTGTCACATAAGTGCTAAGAAATATTTGTTGAATATATAAATAAAAGTAAGAAGTCTTAAAGGAGGCTTCCAGGTGTGTTTACTGAGCTGTTGAACTTGAGAAACACTCAGTTCTAGCCAAGGTGGTTAAATATTCACCTTCTGGAAAGAAGGCTGTGGTTCAGATTATCCTCTTGAATTTTTGCCTGATTCTAGTCATTTGTTAGAAATTTTCTGAGTGCCTCCTGTGTGCTAGGATTTGTGAAAATCTCTGGGGATCTAGAAATGAAGATGTGGTCTTGTTGGTAGAAATATTTTGAAGAGCAGTTTGGAAACGTCTTGGAAACTGAAAGATGTTCATACTCTTTGAACTAACAGTTTTGCTCCCAAGTGGAGATTCCTCTTCTTTTTTTTTTTTCTTGTGTTGTTTTTTTAAAATAACAATAACCCTGTATGTGAGACAGCAAAAGAGACACAGATGTATAGAACAGTCTTTTGGACTCTGTGGGAGAGGGCGAGTGTGGGATGAATGGCATTGAAACATGTATATTATCATATGTGAAACGAATCGCCAGCCCAGGTTCGATGCATGATACAGGATGCTCAGGGCTGGTGCACTGGGATGACCCAGAGGGATGGGATGGGGAGGGAGGTGGCAGGGGGTTCAGGATGGGGAACACATGAATACTCATGGCAGATTCATGTCAATGTATGGCAAAACAAAAACAATATTGTAAAGTAATTGCCTCCAATTAAAATAGATTTATATTAAAAATTTATTTTTTAATTGGAGAAAAAATTGATTTACAGTGTTGTGTTGGTTTCTGTGTACAAGAATGCAAATCAGCTCCAGGTGGAGATTCTAAAGGAGCCCATGGCTATGGGCACACCAGGACCTGCAAAGAATAGTTATTGCAGTGTTGTTGGTAATAGTCAAAATATTGGAAACAGCCTAATTCAGTGGTTCCCAAGCATGTCGGCATATTAAAATCACCCAGAGATGTTTTAAAAATTGTCTACATCCCATATCAAGTATATCACAATTGCTGGAGTAGAACATAGCTGTCACTATGTTTTGAAGCTCTCAGGTAATTCCAGTGTGCAGACTCCTATGGGAACTGCTGATCTAAATGACCAGTATCAGCTGAATGTATAAATAAATTATGGTATGCTTATATCATGGGATGCCTTGCTGTAATTATAACATATGAACTATTCCAAAAGATGTATACCAGAACGTTTACAGCAAGACTTCCCTACTGGCCCAGTGGTTAAGACTCTGTGCTTCCAATGCACAGGGCATAGGTTCAATCCCTGGTCGGGAAACTAAGATCCCACATGTGGCGTGAAAAAGAAAAAAAAAAGAATGTTTATATCAGCAGCACTATTTACAATAGCTAAGACATGGGAGCATCCTGTGTCTACTGACAGTTGAATGGATAAGGAAAATGTGGTTTATACATACACACATATACATACACAGTGGAACACTACTCAGCCATAAGAAGAATGAAATAATGCTATTTACAGCAATGTAGAAGGATATAGAGCTGACCATACTAAGTGAAGCATGTCAGACAGAAAGACAAATATCATGGAATATCTTATATGTGGGCTTCCCAGTGGCACAGTGATAAAGAATCTGCTGCCAAATCAGGAGACTTGAGTTCGATCTGTGGGTCAGGAAGATCTCCTGGAGAAGGAAATGGCAACCCACTCCAGTATTCTTGCCTGGGAAGACTAAACAACAGCAATAAATAAAATAACAACAAGGACCTGCTGGATGCACAGGCACCGATATTCAATATCTTATGATGAATTATAATGGGAAAGAAGATGAAAAAGAAAATATATATGTATATTTATCTATAATTGAATCACTTTGCTGTCCACCAGCAACTGATGCAATGTTGTAAATCAGCTGTACTTCAATAACAAAGTTTGTGAAAATAATGTTCATAGCATCACTATTCATAATAGTGCTCAAATGGAAACAACCCAAACATCCATCCACATATGGAGGCATAAATCATGGCGTGCTTATAAAAGGGATTATTACACATCAGTGAGAATAAAGAAACTGCAGTGCATGTGTGACTCTCATTCACTGTTGGGTTAAAGAAGCCAGGCCCAGAGGTGGACAGACTGTGTGATTCCAAGCACGTGATGTTCTAGAACAGAAGTCAGCAAACTTTTCTGCAAAGGGACAGACAGTAAATTCTTTAGGTTTGTGTGCAGTATTGTCGCTGTTGCTAAGTCACTCTGCCATTGTACAAAAGAAGCCATGTATGTAAACAAGCGAGTGTGTCTGTGTTTCAATAAAACTTTATTTATAAAACAGGCAGTGGGCTGGCTTTGGCTCACCACGTGTAGTTTTGCCGCAGTTTGCTGATCCCTATTCTAAAGCAAGCAACATTTATCAATGCTAAAACGGCCATGAGATTTGTTACTCCAGGTGGAGGGTTGGGATGAGAAAGGCAGCTGCAGGGGCTCAGGAAATGATCTTTTTTTTCTCTTTCATTTGGCTGCTGATCCTGCTGCTGTGTTTACTTTGCGGCAATTCATCATTCTGTGTGCTTCTGATGTGTGCACTTTTCTGTGTGGTATTATTCTTCAATGTTAAGTTTGCATTAGAAGCAGCAAATAAACAGATGAGCCGAAATGATACGCCTTAAATCATAATGTGCAAAAAAGTTGTGTTTTGGAAGGTACGCTGCTGCGGCTGCTAAGTCGCTTCAGTCGTGTCCGACTCTGTGCGACCCACCAGGCTCGCAGCCCACCAGGCTCGCTGTCCCTGGGATTCTCCATACACAGAGTGTAAAATAGGCAGAACGATGTGATAAGCTGTTTTGGGACTATGCACTAGGTTAAGATTGAGCGCCAAATTCAGGATCCTGGATAGCTCAGTGTGGAAGCAGGGAGAGATATGGGAGGGAAAGGGGTCCACAGGGGCCTTTATGTGGAGTTGTAGTTTTTTATTTCTTGAACTGAGTGATGATTAAGTGGGGTTTATCACGTTATCCTTTATTTCTTTCTTGTGTTCAATTATTCAGTGATAGGGGCTTCCATGGTAACTCAGCCTGTAAAGAATTTGCCTGCAATGCAGGAGACCCTGGTTCGATATCTAGGTTGGGAAGATTTGCCTGGAGAAGGGACAGGCTACCTACTCCAGTATTCTTAGGCTTCCCTGGTGACTCAGACAGTAAAGAATCTGCCTGCAATGTGGGAGACCTGGGATCAATCCCTGGATTGGGAAGATCCCCTGGAGGAGGGCATGGCAACCCACTCCAATTTTCTTGCCTGGAGAATCTGCCTGGGCAGAGGAGCCTGGTGGGCGACAGTTCGTGGGGTCACAAAGAGTCAGACATGACTGAATGACTAAGCACAGCACACATTCAATACTAACAGCAAAAAGAATAGTGGACGATATCTTTATTTCTCAGGGGCAAATGCTTCAAAGTTCAGAAGAATGTGCGCCCAGGAGGACAGTGGTTTTTAATTATTTTATTTCTCTCTAGTGCCTGGAATAAAGCCTGATACATAGTAAAGTGAAAGTAAAAGTGTTAGTTGCTCAGTCGTGTCTGACTCTGTGACCTCATGGACTGTAGCCTGTTAGGCTCCTCTGTCCATGGAAGTCTCCTGACAGGAATACTGGAGTGGATTACTATTCCCGTCTCCAGGGAATCATCCCAACCCGGGGATCATACCTGGGTCTCTTGCATTGCAGGCAGATTCTTTACCATCTGAGCCACCAGGGAAGCCCTGATACACAGTAAGTAAAGTGAAGTGAAAGTTACTCAGTCATGTCTGCTCATTGCAACCCCATGGACTGTAGCCCCCCCAGGCTCCTCTGTCCATGGGGATTCTCTAGGCAAGGATACCGGAGTGGGTTGCCATGCCCTCCTCCAGGGGATCTTCTCAACCCAGGGATCGAACCCAGGTCTCCTGCATTGCAGGCAGATTCTTTTAGCCATGATGGAAGCCCTGATACACAATAGGGACTCCCCCAAAATTTGTTGAATGAATGAATGGATGAAATGCTCATCACCTGAGACAGTTGCAGACTGACTGATGAATACATTTTGGAGGTGTCCTGGGAATTTGGAGAGAAGGGAAACCAGGGATTCTGTACAGACCCCCACCTGAGACCTGAGCAGTAAGACAGACTCTGTTGGGTTTCCCCTTCTGCCCAGTCTGCAAAGCTTCTGATTTTCCAGCCTAAATGGCAAAAGCAAAACTCTATCCAACATCTAAATGATGATACCTGCTGGCCTTTTTCCCTCTCCACATTCTGAGTTTGTGCAGGAAAGGCTGCGAAGCACCCCTTAGCTTGCTTGCTTTCTGAGACTGTCTAGTAAATCCTGAAGCCTTGTCAGAAGCCAGGGAGCTCAGATCACTGGTGGGGAAGGAGGTGATGGGGGAGATGGAGGTTGTGCCCGGCCGTGTTGCAGAGGCAGGCAGAAACCCGTTTGTCTTTTGGCTGGCTGCCTGGTCTTGAATGGGAAAAAGGTCTTCCCGTGAAGCATGAGTCAGCCTCTGAAGCTTGGGGAGGAGATGGGGGAAACTGTGGCCTAATTTGGTGCATAATTGGGGAGGCAAGCATGCTCCCTGTGCTCGGGGATGCTGTCATTTAAAAAATTCATGAATCTCCTTACTCACCCTGTGCTGTTGTGTAGATCATTTCTATTTAGGAGGATGAGCCCGAAGCACCATGCACTGTACCCGATTATTTTTATGATGGCCATTATTATTAATGCCATCATCGTTGTTCTTGGGGTGGATCTGGGAGGCAATTAATCAAGGCAGCCAAAGTAAAGAAAATCCTATAAAAAGGAGAAAGCTGGTATTTGGCAGACTTTCTTAGCTCCTTTTCAGCTCAGTGTTCAGCTCAATTTTAGTGGTACCCCTGGGGTTATTCATATTAGCTTTCCTTTTACAGGATTGCCCCTTGGATCCTGGCCTATCTTTGCATTGTATTTAGCCTAGTTAATACACAAAATTTTCTCATGAACTCTTACTCTATGCTAGGCACCTTCTGGACACCAGGGATGTGGTCATAAATAAATTAGGAAAAAATCTCTTCTCTCCTGGAGTTTATATTCTAGCATGTGTGTGTCTAAGTGGAGCCCATGGGGGAGAAATAAGTAAATATATATGATCATTCCCAGTTGTTGTGAGCACTGATACTAAAACTGTGCTGTGTGTGTGCTGTGCTAAGTTGCTTCCGTTGTGTCTGAGTCTTTGCAACCCAATAAACTGTAGCCTGCCAGGCTCCTCTGTCCGTGGGGATTCCCCAGGCAGGAATACTGGAGTGGGTTGCCATTCCCTTCTCCAGGGGATCTTCCCAACTCAGGGATCAAAACTGTAGGGACATACATTAACTAGGGTGGTCATGGAGGGCTCTTTGGAAAGGAAATATTTGAATTAGAACCTGAAAGATGAGAAGAAAAACAATAAGGACTTCCCTGGTGTTCCAGTTGTTAAGAATCTGCCTTCCAGTGCAGGGATCAAAGTTTGATCAGAGTTTGATCTGATCAGAGTTTGATCCCTGGTCTGGGAAGATCCCACATGCGTTGGAGCAACTAAGCCCATGTGTCACTACTATTGAGCCTGGGGTCTAAAGCTTAGGAACCGCGAGAGAAGCCACTGCAATGAGAAGCTCTTGCACTGCGAGGAAGAGTGGCCCCTGCTCACTGTAACTAGAGAAAACCCACTGGCCGCAATGAAGACCCAGTGCAGCCATAAATAAATAAAAACAAAGAAGAAACAGTAGGGCAGAGTGGAAGAATAATCCAGCCAAAGAGAACTACAGACGCAGAAGTCCTGAGGCAGAGCAAAATCTGGCAGGGCCTAAACCAAACAAGGGGCTTCCCAGGAGGCACTAATGGTAAAGAATCCGCCTGCCAGTGCAGGAGATGCAAGAGACAGGGGTTCGATCCCTTGGTTGGGAAGATCCCCTGGAGGAGGGCATGGCACTCTCCCTCCAGTATTCTTGCCTGGAAAACTCCATGGACAGTGGAGCCTGGCAGACTACAGGCCATGGGGCTGCAAAGAGTCGGACATGGCTGAGTGACTGAGCACACACCCAAATCTGAAGAGTCCAGTGTAATTCGAAGTGAGCAAGAACAAAGGTGATGCATAATGGAATTAGAGATATTGGAAGGAGTGAAGTTATAAAGAATTTTTTAAAGCACAGTTAGTCTTTCTTCTCACTGAACACTGCCCAGTAGAATTTTCTGTGATGGTGGGAATGTCCTATATCTGCTCTGTTTAACTTGGTAGCCACTAATCCTTTGTGACTGTTGGGCAGTTGACATGTGGCTAGTGCAACTAAGGTACTGAATTCTTAATTTTAACCAGTTTTAATGAATTCAAAGTTCAATTGGAATGGCTGTGAATAGCTATTGGTTGCCATATTGGAGGGCAGTTATAAGTGATCCAGGAAGCAAGGTATAGTTTTGCTCAGTGGAGTGGGGCGTGTGTGCATACTAAGTCACTTCAGTCATGTCTGACTTTTTGTGGCGCTATGGACTATAGTCCACTTGGCTCCTCGATCCATGGGGTTCTCCAGGCAAGAATACTGGAGCTGGTTGTCATTTCCAGGGATCTTCCCAACCCAGGTGTCGAACCCACATCTCCTGTGACTTCTGAATTGCAGGCAGATTCTTTACCATTGAGCCACCGGGGAAGCCCCAGTGGAATGGTATGATTGGATAATATTTTTCTGGAGGGTGAATTTTTAGGGCAAGCGTAGAAGCAGGGGCCCATTTCAGAGGGTGTTTTATGCCATTCACTTTTCCTGAGAAACCTGGCAGCTGAGTCTAATATTTGAAGAAAATTTTCCTTGTGTCCTTCTTCTTTTTTTTTTTTCAAATGTGTCTGCTTTTCTGGAATGGTCCAGGATCAAGACTGAGCTGATGCTTTCAGAAGACAGAAAGCCCCAGGGAGTGTGCACTGCGTTTCAGTGGACAGCTCAATTCTAGTGGAATGGATTCTTGACTCCCATAAAGATATTGGCTACAGACCAAGCTACTTTACCACCGGTCACTCACTAGGCAAGAGGAACATTTTGATTTCAGAACAGAGTCGTCAGGCTGCTGGAGACGATGAGACTAGTTCACCCCATCACTTCTCTTTCCTTCTGCCGACAAAATGCACTTCATAAAACCTGCAAATGATAATGATAGTTGCCTTTTTGATTTTAGTACGTATGAGCTACACAACTTACATATACGTAACATTGAATTTTCTTAACCACTCTGCCTGTTAATGATGCTGCTACTGCTAAGTTGCTTCAGTCGTGTCCGACTCTGTGCGACCCCATAGACGGCAGCCCACCAGGC
Organism: Aepyceros melampus; assembly: GCA_006408695.1. Classification (NCBI taxonomy): domain Eukaryota; kingdom Metazoa; phylum Chordata; class Mammalia; order Artiodactyla; family Bovidae; genus Aepyceros; species Aepyceros melampus. Next base: position 142,621 of record SJXQ01005089.1, read on the forward strand.
TTCCCCGTCCCTGGGATTCTCCAGGCAAAAACACTGGATTGGATTGCCATTTCCTTCTCCAATGCATGAAAGTGAAAAGTAAAAGTGAAGTCGCTCAGTTGTGTCTGACTTCTAGCAACCCCATGGACTGCAGCCCACAAGGCTCCTCCGTCCATGGGATTTTCCAGGCAAGAATACTGGAGTAGGGTGCCATTGCCTTCTCCGCCTGTTAATGATAGGTCCCTAAAAAGTATTTCAAAATTTTCAAAATAAGATCTGTAGAGGAGACTTCCCTGCTGGTCGAGTGGTTGAGAATCTGCCTTCCAATGCAGGGGACGTGGGTTCAATCCTTGATCCAGGAACTAAGATCCCACATGCCATAAGACAAGTAAGCCTGAGCACCACAACAAGAGAAGTCTATGTGCTGCTATGAAGACCCAGTACAGCCAAATATAAAAAAAAGAAATAAAATATTAAAAAAAGACTCATAGAGATAAGGATGGCATCATTGATTCGGGTACAATGAAAGGAACAGAGGCTTGTGTTCTAGTCTGAGTTTTGTCACCAGTTGGCTGTTGGCCTGGGCAAAGCTCTCCTTGTGTGTCCAGATATTATATGGAGGGGATTAATCAGGTACTCTCTAAGTTCCATTCTGGGTTCTGTAACCTATGGCATCAAAGTGTGCTTGCCTTCTTTATTGTGTGTTAATGGCCTTATGGTTATTTATTGGGAGTGGAGCTTGGGGAAAGGTGAAGACAGAGGCGAGGGTCTCCAGCATTGGCATGATCAGCATTCTGGGGTGGCAAGCAGCAGAAGCCAGTGATGCTGCAGTATGAGGCCTCTGAAGGACAGGAACCAGGGAGCTCCAGGGTATCCCCAGAAAGGCAGTGAAGACATGTCTAGGTGAGTCCTTGTATTCACACGCTCATGATTCAAATTATGGGGAGAAAGCATATGTTTAGGAAAGCTTGGCCCACTCCTTGGCCAGGAGAGGGCAGGACATCTTTTATGATAATTTTGTAAAAATTGTGTCCAATAGGAGAGAGGTAGTTTCCTAAAGGAACTTACTGAATGAAAAGGGCAGAGGAACCGGATAGACAGTTCCCTAAAAACACAGCCTATATTTTTGAAAATTAATCATGTAGTCTAACTGCTATGCACACAAAGTCTGTGCTAGCTAGTGATTTTTAAATCTAAGCAAAACCCCTATTCGTCAGAATCCTCAATTCACTGGCATTTTTAGGTTACTCCCTGTGAAAATTATTGTGAAGCTAGGATTGCCTCTCTCTCTGTCTTTGCCTTTGTCTACTTTATGTTATCAGTATGTATCAGTCAGTTCAGGCGCTCAGTCGTGTCCAACTCTTTGCGACCTCATGAATCGCAGTACGCCAGGCCTCCCTGTCTATCACCAACTCCCAGAGTTCACTCAGACTCATGTCCATTGAGTCGGTGATGCCATCCAGCCATCTCATCCTCTGTCGCCCCCTTCTCCTCCTGCCCCCAATCTCTCCCAGCATCAGAGTCTTTTCCAATGAGTCAACTCTTCGCGTGAGGTGGCCAGAGTATTGGAGTTTCAGCTTTAGCATCAGTCCTTCCAAGAACACCCAGGACTGATCTCCTTCAGAATGGACTGGTTGGATCTCCTTGAAGTCCAAGGGACTCTCAAGAGTCTTCTCCAACACCACAGTTCAAAAGCATCAATTCTTTGGTGCTCAGCTTTCTTCACAGTCCAACTCTCACATCCATACATGACCACTGGAAAAACCATAGCCTTGACTAGATGGACCTTTGTTGGCAAAGTATGTATATGTCTGTCTATATATACGCTTCTGGGTCTGCTACTAAATCAGCTAAGATTCTTGTACATTGATAACCTACATGCACAATACTCTCATTCATTCATCCATCCAACCAACCCTTCGTCCATCCAGTCATCCAACAAATATTTGTTTAGCACCTAATTGTGGCCAAGCATTGAATAAGTGTCAGCTGCTTAGTCCTGTCTGACTCTTTGTGACCCCATGGACTCAAAGGGTCCTCCAGGGTCCTCAGTCCATGGACTTCTCCGGGCAAGAATACTGGAATGGGTAGCCATTCCGTTCTCAAGGAGATCTTCCTGACCCAGGGATCAAACCCAGGTCTCCTGCATTGAAGGCAGATTCTTTACCATCTGAGTCACCTGGGAAGTTCTTATGCACTATATGAGCACAAATTATATAAGATACATTTCCGGTTCTTGAGGAGTTTTTGGTTAAGTGTGGGCAGTTGTGGGGTGTGGGGAGATAGATAAGCACACAAATTAATTGTCATATGTTGCATTTGAAACTAGTATGAGCACATGAACAAATTGTTGTGGGGGGTGCTCAGAGATTAGAGCTATTAGGTCCTTCACAATAGTTGGGATTTATGGGAGTTGGGAGTTAAAGGATTATTAAGACTATTTAGGTAATGACCAAGGAAGGCCATTCAGGCAGTGGTAACTGAGAGGCACATGCGTAGAATTATGAATAGGCTCCATCTCATCAAGAATTGGCAAGTTTAAGATAGAACTGGTGAGTGACGGGTCTGACAGGAGGTGGATGATGACCCAGATTTTGGCAAGATCCTTTGTCATCTTAAGAGACTTAAAGTCATCCTCAATGGCCTGCCTTATAAAAAAGGATAATGATTTCATTTATTTGAGCAGCGTTTTTGGCAATGAACATTAAACTAATAGAAAATTCTAGTTAAACTTTAATTCATCAGAAAATCTGATGACCGAGTGTCCTGAAAAATCAAAGTTTTACTGTGATTCTCAGTTAATTTCACTTGGCAGCATGTTTGAACCAATCTTGGGATGCCTTCAAATCATAAGTTGCCTCCCTGCTGATGGCTCTAGGAAAGGAAACTCATTAATTTTTGAAGAGTGTGGTCCTTTGGATTTTCTTCTGTCCTTTTGTGGTCCTGGCCATGTGAGCATCATCTCTTGGCATGAAAGCTTTGAGATTCAGCATCCCCCACTGAATAATTCTTATTCTGCTACCATCTCAACTGAATCACAGAGATTGGAAAGGATGCTTACTTCCTTCAAAATTCAGTTATCTTGTAGGCTTGAACTAAAGACATTTTCTCTATTCTCAGAATCTCTCTGAATCATTCCAGGTGTGGTAAAGTGTGGCTAAGGCTTTCCAATGCAAAGTGCCTTTTGGGGGTCAAATATTAAATGGTTTTTAGGCAAGTGATTTTTACAGTGGGAGACAGTAAGTCTTGTGGCTGAAAGTCAGACTTACTCTGATTCCAGGCTTGGCTTTGCCTAGAATTTCACTCTAGGTAGAGAAAATGAGATAGGATGGTTAAAATGGGCAGATATACCTGGGATCTCAGAGGAGAATGGCTGAAGGTAAGTCAGGGAAGGCTTTTAGGAAGAGTTGACACTTTAAATGAAGAAAAAATCATCTAGGGTTGCATGGTTTTTCTGGAGGAGGAGAATATTGTGAATTTGAGTGATATAGGAAAATATAAAGTAGTGTATTAGTCACCATGGTCTAGGTTATGCTGCAGTAACAAACAGCCCCTAAATCTCAGTGGTTTAAAAACAAAAAGGTTTATTACTCCTGCTGTAAGTTATTGCAGATGAGCTCTGCTCCAAACTGTACCCATTTAACACCCAGTTTATCAGAGCCTCAGTTGCCTGCAATGTTGTCATCATTCAAGACAGGGTGAAGAGAAGGTGACAAGCCATGCTCTCAAGGGTTTCCTTTTGAATGTCATTGACAGAAGCAAGTAATATAGCTAGCCGTAGCTCCAAGGAGGCAGGGGGGTGTTGAAGAGTTTGATCCTATCTGGAAAAAGAAAAATGAGGAATATCAGTGGTTAGGAGGAATGCCTACCAACAGTATTATAGCATTAGTTTGGAATCATTTGGATTTGTAACTTTACATGATTTGAGTTTTATATCATTATAATTATAGCTGCAAATTGTGCTATGTTTTAGGCATTGGTTAATGATTTACATGCATTTGAAATTATGTGTTCACTACCTATGGTAGATATTTATTCTGCTCATTTAATGTGAAAAGAAACTGAGGTCCAAAAAGGCTAATCTAAATTTGCCCGAGGCTACAAGTGTAGTAACTTGTAGGGTTCCTTCTGCATCAAAGCTCAGGCTCTATATTTCTATGTTAAAGGAAGATGGAGCCCTTATAGGCATAGCTCCTGTCGTGTGTGTGTGTGTGTGTGTGTGTGTGTGTGTGTGTGTGATGTTCCCACTGGACTGATTTTCCAGGCAAGAGTACTGGAGTGGGGTGCCATTGCCTTCTCTTAGGTAAGTATTAATAGAGGCTATGTGTTGCAACTAAGAGTTTGCATGCCGTAACTAAAACAAACAAACAAAGCCAAATACCTGATGAATGAATGAGAAAGGGAAGATACTATGTCGGGTAATACTCTAGCAGTCACTGGACAGGTAAAGGAAGGAAATGGCCCCTGCCCTCGAGGAACTCTTTTTTTCCCCCTCCAAATATTTATTTACCTATTTGGCTGCACCGGGTCTTAGTTGCAGCTGCACTTGAACTCTTAGTTGCAGCATGTGGGGTCCAGTTCTGCAACCAGGGATTGAAGCCAGGACCCCTGCTTTGGGAGCTTGAAGTCTTAGTCACTGGACCACCAGGGAGGCCCCCTGGAGGACTCTTGATGGAGGGAAGAATATGGTACTGTGGAGAACATAGTCCACCTTGACGGAATCAGGTGAGGCGTCTTTGAAACTGACACCTGAGCAAAGTTGGGAAGAGAGAGGGATGGACATTCATCTTATGAGAATAAGGGTAGTGGGTGGGGAGGAGCCTTGCAGAGGGTTTACGTGGTTCAGAGAAAAAGAATAAAGGGAAAGAAAAAGTGCTTGGAAATGGGCAGGTGACACAGTGAGAGGATGATGTTTTCCAGAAAATAAAATGGAAGCCTGAATTTGGTCCCCATCTAGCTCCTACTTTCATGAACCAAAGTGGCATCACCTACTTAGGATAGGATAATCAGATTGCTTACTGTTTATTCTGGGAGAAACAAGCCTGACTTCTATCTCTCCCTGGGGAAGACTTTTCATAAGTGCAGCCCTATTTCATCAAATTATGATTGCCAATTTGTACAGAGAAGGAAGAGCCACTGTGTAACCCAAGGAGTCACTTTGGATTATAACCTGACATCAGAGCTTTATTTGACGCACTCAGAATTCAATTATGCTCCATGTAGATGGTAAATAATTTGAAACGGTAGACAGTGAGTGTGTTTCCAAATCCCAGACCAAATGCCAGTGATGCCAGTTGCCACCTCCATAAAGCTCCCATAAAGAACAATTAAGGACAAGTGTTTGTTTTCAGAGTTATCTGTTTAATATCTAATTTCAATGACGTTAGAAACAGCCTTAAAGGAGTGCAGCTACCTTGTGGGAGGGGGAGGTTGGTGGTGTTCGAGATCATCACAGAACATTTGGTTTCTGTGTTTAAGGTGGTGATGCATTTTCTTTTAAGTTTGTTTTCTTTCCACTGCAATGTGACAGAACTGTTACCACCCCCTTTTGAACAAAGAAAAAAGAAAAGAGTTGATGGGTGGCTAGAGAGATAGATACAAGGATAAATGTATGTAAAAGAAGCTATTCTCAAGTATTAATTGTAGAATCTAAGTGTGAGTGAGTATGTAGGTGTATGTATTCACAACAATTCTTTCACATTTTCTGTATATTGGAAATTTTCTGTAACAAAATAATGAGGGAATGAAACAGTGAGACACAGTGTCTTTGACTTACGGGATGGTTCGTGATCTCTTTTGGAATCTCAGAACTCGGTCACTAACGTTGATTCCTCTCTTCTCTCCAGCTCCTCATCTGATTAGTCTCCAGGTCCTGTGAATTCTATTGCATTAAATCTTCAGATTCCATCCTTCCCTTACCCATTCCCTTGACTCCTGCCTCCAGAAGGTCTTGCCTGGGTTATGTAGCCATCCCATCTGGGTCTTTATCTGATCCCTTTCTGATTGCTCCTTCACACTGCTATCAAAGTGCTCTATTTATTCATGAAGCACCTTTTGAGTATCGGCCATATGCTAGACACTCTGCCAAGGGATTGGACCTCAGGTACACAAAACTGAAAGGAAGATCAGAAATAAAATCAGAATAACCCCTAACACCGTGCACAAAGTGCTTTTTGCTCGGTCGTGTCTGACTCTTTGTGACCCCATGAACTGTAGCCCACCAGGCTCCTCTCTCCATGGGATTCTCCAGGCAAGAATACTGGAGTGGATTGCCATTTTTTTTCTCCAGGAAATCTTCCAGACCCAGAGATGGAACCCAGGTCTCCTGCACTGCAGGCAGATTCTTTACTCTCTGAGCCACCAGGGATGGATGATAATTGTTAGTTTATAACACACTTTCATCATTCCACGTGGGACTTGCTTTTGTTTAGTTAAGTCTGTTCAATAGTTAAAGTTTGTTATTTTTAATAATGGAAGAAGCACCTGTGAACTCATGCCCCAAACAAAATCTGGAATATTGATGATAAAGCGCATCTAACCTTATGGTTCTCTATCAGCCCCTAAACCCCACCCCATGCCTTCCTCCATCAAAGTCAACTACCATTCTCCATGCTGCAGCATCATTTTCTTGCTTTCCTGTTAATATATTTATTGCTTCTGTTTATATTCCTAATTGTTTATATTTTTATTTTGGTTATCTTTAACCTTTAGAATGTGCAGCACACTCTATGTAAGTTTTTGGAACTTCCTTTGTTTACCTCCATTTACTAAGATTTATCCATAATGTGTGTTGCTGGGGTTCATTTGTTTTGACTGCTGTTTATCCATTTTAGTTTGTTTCACATTTAACATTTTTAAACTTTAAAATGCTTTCTTTTCAAAAATGGGCATCTGTATCTCCTCTCTAATTAGATAGAGATTTGACATACTTAACCATACCTTGGTTTCTTTCCTTCCCATCACTACATCTAATACTTTGGTATTATCTGTGTGAAGCTGCTCAGTTTCAAAGTGCATTCAGATCACTTGGGGGTCTTATTAAAATGCAGAGTCTGTTTCAGTACATTGTGGGTGGAACAACAATTCCTGCATTTTTAACAAGCCCAGGTGATGCTCTTGCTGCTGGTCCAGGGACCACAGTTTGAGTACGATCTGAAGACTTTTAATTCTCTGTTTTTCTGGTTATAATTTCTCTTTTTATTTGGTCCTAGCTATTTTTTTAAAGACAACATCAAGGCCATTTGATTATCTACAGCTGTATGTCTGGTACCATCTCCTGGATATGTCTTTCCTCTTATTTAGATAATTCATCCCAAATTGTGTTCAAGGTGGAGCTTTGTGTGGCTAATCTTTGAGGACTTCTATGCCTGAAAATATTTTTATTATGCCTTCATATTTCAATGATGCTTAATTGGATATAACATTTTGCGCTCTTTTTTTCACTAAATTCCTTGAAATCATTCCTGCATTTATTCTTTTTTTAGTCATTCAATAAATATTTATTGAGTGCCTTCTTTATGCCAGACACTGTTCTAAGAATTGGAATACAGCAAAAAAACCCCACAAACAACCACTTAAGGTCTCTGCTCTCATAGAGTTAGATTCTAACTGGGGTGAACAGCCAATGAGTAAATACAAAGGGAAATTTCAGATTAGTGTAACTAAAGAAAGAAATATGATAGCAGAATGGAATTAGATGGTGATATTAAATAGAAATATAAAGTGAGCTAACATATTAATAATTTAAATATTCTAATAGTTTCATTTGAAAAAATAGAACTATGTGAATCATAATATATTTTATCCAACTTAGCAGATCCAAAATATTATCGTTTCAACATGGAATTAACATAAAAATTATTAATGAGCTAACTTGTATTTTTTTTGTCCTAAGCCTTTGAAATCTACTATATCTTTTATACTTAAGGCTTTTATACTTATCAGAATCTGGACGAGTCACATTTCATGTAACTATTGGACCGTCATGTACTCTTGCATTTGGTATGGCTGATGAAAAAATTCTGAGGTCAATTTGATTCTTTCTTTTTAAAAATGTGATCTCTTTCTCCTTGGAAGCTTTTTAGAATTTCCTCTTTGCTTCCCTGGTGGCTCAGGATCCGCCTGCAATGCAGGAGACCTGGGTTTGATCCCTGTGTTGGAAAGATCCCCTGCAGGGGGGGGCATGGCAAGCTACTCCAGTATTCTTGCCTGGAGAATCCCCATGGACAGAGGAGCCTGGTGGGCTGCAGTCCATGGGGTTGCAAAGAGTTAGACATGACTGAGCAATTAAGCACAACACAACTTTATAATGTGTGTTGTTGTTGTTCAGTTGCTCAGTAGTGTCCGACCCTTTTAGACCCCATGGACTGCAGCATGCCAAGCTTCCCTGTCCTACACCATCTCCAGGAGCTTGCTCAACTCATGTCTAATGAGTCAATGATGCCATCCATCCACCTCATCCTCTGTTGCCTGCTTCTTCCCCTGCCTTCTATCTTTCCCATCATCAGTCTTTTCCAATGAGTTGGCTGTTTGCATCAGGTGACCAAAATATTGTAGCTTCAGCTTCAGCATCAGTCCTTCCAATGAATAGTCAGGGTTGCTTTCTTTTAGGATTGACTGGTTTGATCTCCTTGTTGTGCAAGGAACTCTCAAGAGTCTTCTCCAACACCACAGTTCGAAAACATCCATTCTTTGATGGTCAGCATTTTTTTATGGTCCAACTTTTACATCCATACATGCCTACTGGAATAACATAGTTTGACTAAACTGAACTTTGTTGGCAAAGTCTCTGCTTTTTAATACTCTGTCTAGCTTTGTCATAGCTTTCCTGTGGAGAAGCAATCATCTTCTGATTTCATGGTTGCAGTCACCATCCATAGTGATTTTGGAGCCCAGGAAAATAAAATCTGCCAGTGTTTCTACTTTTCCCCCATCTATTTGCCATGAAGTGATGGGACTGTATACCATGATCTTAGATTTTTGAATGTTGAGTTTTAAGCCAACTTTTTCACTTTCCTCTTTCACCCTCATCAAGAGGCTTTTTAGTTCCTCTTCACTTTCTGCCATTAGAGTGGTATCGTATCTGAGGTTGTCGATATTTCTCCCAGCAGTCTTGATTTCAGCTTGTGATTCATCCAGCCTGGCATTTCATATGATGTACTCTGCATATAAGTTAAATAAGCAGGGTGACACTATGCAGCCTTGATGTACTCGTTTCCCGATTGTGAACCCGTCTGTTGTCCCATGCCCGGTTCTAACTGTTGCTTCTTGACCTATAACATGTGTAGATGTGGGTTTTCCCTCATTTCTTCTCTTTGGGACTTTATAAAACATTAAACAAATTCTGAGAAATTTGTATCTAACATTTTTTCAAATGTTTACTCCTCTTCACTTTTATTCCTCTTTCTTGGAATCTTCTTAATTAAAAAAAATTATTTGAGTATAGTTGTTTTACAATGTTGTGTTAGTTTCAAGGGTGCAGCAAAGTGAATCAATTATACATATACATATATCCACTCTTTTTTAAAGAGTGTTTTCCCGTATAGGCCATAATAGAGCATTGAGTACAGTTTCCTGTACTATACAGTGGGTCTTTATTAGTTATCTATTTTGTATATAGTAATGTGCATATTTTGATCCCAATCTCTCAATTTATTCTCCACCTCCTGGAATCTTCTTATTTTGTATTAGCAATTCTATTTTCATATCACTTAGCTTAAAAAATTTTTGGCCTCCTTAAAAAACTAAAAATAGAGTTGGCATATGATCCAGCAACCCAATCCTGGGCATATATCCAGAAAAGATGAAAATTCTAATTAGGAAAGCTACCTGCACCCCAATAATGATAGCAGCATAATTAACATCAGCCAAGATATATACACAACCGAAGTATCCATCAACAGATGACATTGATAAAGAAGATGTGGTATGTATATACAGTGGGATACTACGCAGTCATAAAAAGAATGAAGTAATGCCATTATTAGCAACATGGATGGACCTAGAGATTATCATCCTAAGTGAGATAAGTCAAAGACAAATATTGTACATGACTTATATGTAGCATCTTAAAAAGTGATACAAATGAACTTGCTTACAAAATAGTATAGATTCACAGACATAGGAAATGAACTTAGAGTTACCAAAGGGTAAAGTCTGGGGAGGCATAATTTAGAAGTTTGGAATTAACATATGTCGGTGTGTACTCAGCTGCTTAGTTGTGTCTGACTCTTTGTGACCTCAAGAACTGTGCCCCCCCCAGTCTCCTGTGTCCTTGGGATTCTCTAGGCAAGAATCGTGGAGTGGGTTTCTATTTCCTACTCCAGGGGATCTTCCCCACCCAGGAACTGAACACACAAAGCATGTGTGTCATGCGTTGGCAAGTGGATTCTTTACCACCAAATCACCTGGGAGTCCCAATTAATGTGTATACACTACTGTATATAAAATAGATGAACAACAAGGTCCTAGTATGACAGAGGGAACTGTATTCACTATCTTGTAATACCCTGTAATAGAAAGAACCTGAAAAGATATATATATATATATATGGATATATAGATAGATATAAATATCTGATATATATAGCACTATCTTGTAATACCATGTAGTATAAAGAATCTGAAAAGATATATATCTATCTGACTCATTTTGCTGTACATCTGAAATTAATTGTAAATCAACTGTACTTCAACAAAAAACTTTTGTCTCTGCTTCCTTCTAGAAGATTTCTCCAACATTGTTTTCTAGTTGCTTAATTTATTCTTCAGCTGTATTCATTCTGCCTCCATTTATCCTCCATTGTGTTCTTTATTTCAACCATTGCATTTTTCATGTATGATACTTCAGCTTGCCTTTTAAAAAAATATTTTCTTGTTCTTGTTTTGATTTATATTGTTCATATTTTCTTTTATCTCTTTAATATGCTTTTACAAAAGGCTAATTTTATATTCAAAGTCCAGCTGTTCTAATATTCTTACTTCTGTTGGCATCTGAAGCCCAGTGTGTTGTTTTCCCTTTGAAATTATTTTAATCCTCAAATGTCTTGTTATTTTGGGTTGTGAGCTCATGTCACCCTGGAGGAATTGGACATTGACTCTGATGGGCAGTGTGAATGGATGAAGGCCAGACGCCCATGTCAGTTCCCATGAGCTCAGAGGGTAGGGAGTGATTGAGGCCTAGGATGGAGAACTCCAGACAGAAGCACCCCACAATCACTGCTCCCCATTCAAAACGGCTTTTCAGGCATCACGTTTTGCCCCTAAGGCAGTGCCTCCTCATGGAGCTTTTTCGTTTTCCCTACTCACACATACCACTTTTGGGGTATGAAAGGGAGAAGTCCTCACCTCTCTTTGAGGGAGCAACTTCCTTGAGGTTATTTTGTCCTGTCCCCATTTCTCAGCACCTCACAAGCACACAGCTTTTACTCGGGCCTTCTCTTTTCCCTGATGGCATCCGGACCAGAGGTCTGAGTTGGGCTGTGGGGGCAGGCACTGTATGTATCTGGGAAATGGTAGAGGAGCACCAGGGGCCAACCTTCTAGGACCGTCTTTCTGGTGTGTCCTTCTCCAACCACGCTGGGCAGCTTCTGCTTTGGATCCAAGTGGTCCTTGCCCATCCCAGTCCAGGTCAGCCCCCTGCCATGCCAGAAACTCCTCCCAGGTTCTCTGCTTTCCCTTTGATTCTTCCAAGGTGGCTCATGTGGAAAGGAGCCAGTATACAGGTCAGAAATGGAGCTGTCAATCTTGATTTTCAGTCTACAATGTCTTCACTATTATATGAATCGTGCCTCCGTGCTCTGCAAATTCATGTCAATGTCTAACCCCCAGGACTTTACAGTGTGGTTATACTCGGAGATAGGCTCTTTAAAGAGCTAGCTGTGTTAGAATGAGGCTCTCATCCGGTATGACGGGTGTTCTTATAAGAGGAGACTGGGACACAGTCACCCAGCAGGAAGACCACATGAGGATACATGGAGAAGATGGCCATTGACACAGCAAAGAGGACGACCTCAGCAGAAACCCAGCCTGCTGATGCCTTGATCCTGGGCTTCCAGCTTCCAGAATATAGGAAAACAAATTTGCCGTTAGCACCTTTCAAAGCTTCCCATCACCTTCCGAACTACACAGATGCTTGTTGGGCTATTACAATATGCCAGGTGTTTGTCCAACTGCTTTACGTGTATTGACTTATCCTCACAACACTCCTAGGAGATATGTTATTATCATCCCATTTTACAAATGGGAAAACTGAGGTACAGAGCAGTCATGGAACTTTCTCAGAGTCACACAGCCAGTTTGACTTGGAGCCAGTTTCAAGTCTTCCTCGGGAACTCACAGCTTTATGGATAGATTTGGGTGTCCAGTATGGCAGCCGATAGCCACATCTGGCTATTTAAATTTGAATGAAATGAAATTAAATAAAATAAAGAAGTCAGATACTCCGTTGCTCTAGCCATATGCTAAGTGCACAGTCAGTGGCTGCCATGTTGGTTACTGCAGATTTAGGCCAGTTCCATCATCATGACGAGTTCTATTGGACAGCATGGCACTAAGTTGTGTTGCTGCTTGGGAAAATGATTATGTTTCTTTTCTTAGCACAGAAAGTCACTCATGGACTGGCCCTTGTCTACCTTTTCAACCTCATTTTCTGGTTCTCCTTCACTCTTGCTGCCTTTCCATGGTACCCAATTCCCCAGACCTCTCCAGCACGTCACACTTTTCAGGAATACACTATACTTTCATCATGCCTGCTCATTCATTCAAGACTAGGTTCCTGTGTCACTGTCTTCAGGACCTCTTGATTTGCTGGGCCAGACCAGTATACTTTGTCTGCGAGGTGCAGCACTCCTGTCTCTCCCAACCACAGCACTTATCTTGCTGGATGGCCATGGTTTAGAAATGCGTCTATTCCAGATATGGTGAGCCTCCCAAGGGAGGATCTGATAACTTCTATATCTTGGAAGCTCTGGGACCTAGATTACCTGGGAAGAATGAGATGCTCACTCAAGAAGTGTGGCGTGTATAAATGAGGGCATTGTAAGTATCTCCCATTTTCCCACGTCACACACCCACTTTCATAGAGAAACTGCCACCCCACCACGAACTGCCCTGATTTTTACAAGGTGAGGTCTTGCTCATCATCAGAGCCGAAGGGATAAGAAACCAATCAGACTCTTTACTCTGAGAATTTGAGCCAAAAGACACAGACACTTGCATCAGATGGTTTCGGGTACCATTGAATGTAATTGTTGATATGGGTGGGCTCACGTCTCCCATCCTGGTACTTTCCCTTGGGTGCCAGAACCAGATTTGGGCTGGTCATTTTGCCACTTCACAGGCTCATTGAGGCAGGAAGAGCCAGCCTGCAGGGAGAAGCATTCAGGAGGTAGTAGACCCAGAGAGAAGAAGCTGAGATGGAGCTTGCATGACTGGTGATAGAGGACAGTTGTTTTGAGGACCGGGTGTGAATTTTTTCCTTTAAAATTTTTCAAATTTATTTTTTAATTGGAGTATAATTACTTCTCAACATTCTGTTGGTTTCCGCTGTACAACAGCGTGAATAGGCTGCATGTACACATATTTCTCCTCTCTCTTGAGCCTCCCTCCCACCCCTACTCCATCCCACTCCTCTAGGTCATCACAGAGCACCGAGTTGAGCAGGGTGTGAATTCTAATTCTGCCAATTTGTAGCTGTGCAACCTTGGGAAATTACTTTAGCCTCAGTTTTCCCATCTGAAAAATGGGGATGTTTGTGTCTCAGAGACTTTGTGTGTGGGTAAACTATGAAATAATGCAGGTAAAGCATTCAGCACAGTGCCTGACACATAGCAGGACCTCAGTCAACAGTATGTGTTTATGTGCGTCAGAGAGGAGAGGGTGGTTTGTTGTTTTTGTTTGGGGCTGCGCTGGGTCTTCGTTGCAGTGAGTGGAGTCCTCTAGTTGTGGCGCGCTGGTGGGCTCAGTAGTTGTGGTGCGCAGGCTTAGTTGCCCCATGGCACGGTGGATCTTAGTTCCCCAACCAGGGATTGAACCGGTGTACCCTGCATTGGAAGGCAGATTCTTAACCACTAGACCACCAGAGAAGTCCCTGTGGTTTTGATTTTGAATTGTCTTGTTTATTCACCCTTTTGCTTTGAATTCTCCTTCTGATTCTTCCAATTAAAGTCCCCTTCATCTCCAGCTAGTTTGAGTGAGTTTTTGTTTCTTACAACCAAATGGTACATGATTAGGATAATGAGTGCCTGTTGGCTTTTGGCATTAGCTCCTGTTCAAGACTCCCCTATGGGCACCCATTCGACTCTGCTCTTGGTACTTTTCTTTAAATACTTGGTATTTAGCACTGATTTTGAAGCTCAAGTCCATCCTGGGCCTCCTTCATGTCATCCCAGCATTTCCAGCCCAGAGCCCTTGGCCTTCCTACCAGTTTACTCCATTGCCAAGGCACTGATTCCATCTTTTCCTCAATATCAGAGCCTCAAGCATTGAGGAAATGAGCAGCAGAAAGAAATGAAAGGCTCATTCAATATCTGTCATGGCAAAAATTGAAGCCCCCATAATGTATTCAATCATCTTCCTTGTAGAAGGATTTCATATTAAATCTCAGCAGCCTTTATTTTTGCCCCCAAATAGGAGCTCAATTTGCTGAAGTTCTGTGAACAGTCAAATTTTCCTTTATTTACTGGTATCTGTATGAATAAAGCCGAAGAGCCAGGGACAAGTCACTTGATTATGTTTCTTTCTCTACAGAGGTGGAAAATGGGATACTTTTCTTAGATTAGAGCCAGGCTCAGGTAATCAGCTCTTGAAAATGGTCTTTGAGATGATCTTTAGACTATTGGAAAGGGAGACTTTTTCCCCCTGGGCAATAAGGAAATTGATTCTTGGGGTGAAAGCTAAGAACTAGGGAAAGGACTGCCAGGCTTAATTAAGAATGATGGGTGTCACGGTGGTACCCAGACCGCCTCTGGTTCCTTAGGCATGCCTCTCTAGCCTTTGCTCTTATGGTCTGCTTGCCCCAACCCCATCTCTTTTTTTAAAAAAAGATTTATTTATTAATTTTATTTTTGGCTGTGCTGGGTCTTTGTTGCTGCATGTGGATTTTCTCTAGTTGCAGAGATCAGGGTCTACTCTTTATTTCGGTTTGTGAGCTTCTCATTGTGATGGTTTTTCTTGTTGCAGAGCACAGGCTCTTTGTGTGCAGGCTTCAGTAGTTGTGGCACCTGGCCTTAGTTGCTCTACTGCGTGTGGAATCTTCCCAGACCAGGAATCGAACTGATGTCCCTTGCGTTGCAAGGAGAATTCTTAACCGCCGAACCACCAGGGAAGTCTTGTCTACCTCTCTTTGATGGACTCCCTTGGGTTACTCAAGCCATTCTACTGGGAAAGTTACATGCTCTGGGTGCCTACGTGGTGCAGGCCTGTGAAAGCTTAGTTCTTTTGCTTCAAGTTGAAACTAACTCTGAAGCCTGATGTACACGCCAGAACTCCAGCTGGAATCGGGGGGCTGGGGCTGGGAGGTTCCTAAAGACCGCCTGATGCACAACTCCATCCTCTTCCCTGACCCATTTCCCCCACTTAAGGAAGTCTCTTCCTGCATGAGATGTTGCCTGACCCGCACCGCACATGAATCCTCAGCTCAGAGCCTGTGCCTGGGTCAAGTTTGCATCCAGAGGAGGTGATTTTGAGTAGGGATGGCAGTTGGACAGAACAGCAGCTCTAGAATCCTATAGACTGGAGCCTGATTGGAATTTCTCCATAACCATTTATTTGTTGTGGAAACTTTTAGAAGAGGCTTCAGTTCTCCAAGCCTCATCTCGCTCATCTGTAAAGTGGAAAGAATGTGACCCACCTTGGGAAATGGCTCTGAGGCTGATCATGGCATTTTATCGTCCCCTGGCCCTTGCGGTGCTCTATACATTTGCTGTTGTTATTCTTAAGTCACTAAATCGTGTCGGAGCCCATGGACTGCAGCCTGCCCGACTCCTGTGTCCAGGCAAGAATGCTGGAGTGAGTTGCCATTTCTTCCTCCAGAGGACCTTTCTGACCCAGGGATCAAACATGAGGCTCCTGCCACACCTCCTGCATTGAAGGCAGGTCCTTTACCGCTGAGCCACTGGGAACCTCCACTCTATACTGTAATTTTAGCTCTTATTACTCTTTGGGATGGAAAGAGTTGACACTGGAGGTAAGGAATTCATTCTGAAATGAATTATGTAGTAGGAGAAACGGTGAGCCCCAAAGCCGGTACCCCACACTGCTCTAGGCACCATAGCCATCACTTGTATGTGTTTCTTCCTTGTCTAAGGACTTAGGCTGACATTTGGGTGGTGTCATGGGAAATTCTGGCACTCCATCTAAATCCACTAATTATTATTTTTATTGGTGTGGGTTTTTTTTTTTTTTGCCATTTTCATGGTGGCCAGCCTTTGACTTTACTGGGCTCTTGCTTCCAGGTGGGACTGGTGGCTCTTGTTCAGAGAACTACCTGGGCAGCCCCTGGAGGTGCTTTGCTTTGCTCTGTATCCTGCGTCCAGGACAGCCCTCAACTCCCGCCTTCCAGATGCATGAACGTGACAGTCAGGCTCTCTAGCCTTTGATCAGCCGAACGTGAGGCTGACTGTTGGCTCCAGACTCCCCCGTGGAATCAGGCTGAGGTCACCATCTGTGGGGCTTTGATTCAAGTCCTGAGCCAGCCCAGGGTTTCCTCCTTTTTTGTTTTGCTTTCCTTGCTTTCTTACTGTTTTTTTGTTTGTTTGTTTTTGTTTTTTCTCCCCAGGAACAGCTTTTTAATAAACCACCCACACACAAATCCTCATCTTAGAGGCTATGTTCAGTCTGACTGGTGTGCACTAGCGTGCCCATGGTGGGGATTTAAATACTGAAATACTTCCACACCAGCTGGGCAACAATCATTGCCCTGGTGCCCCAGTGCCTGCCTGCCACCCTGACACTTCCTTTGTATCGCCTAACCTTCCCAAGATTTTTAAAATAAAAAGATAACAGCAGGGGACTTCCAGAACTTTCTCTAAAGTTATGATCTTTGTCCATTCTGCTTGGTTAGTAGATGAGCTGTCAGGGTTGTTAAATATTTTGTCCATCACCTTGTTAAGTAGGCACACACATGGGGTTACTCAGAAGTGTGTGTGTGTGTACTTAAGAATGGCAGGCAGGCTGGTCCAATTTTATCGTTTTGTGGTGGCATTTCTCCCAGATGTCACAATGCCTCCCTTGTTTAGCAAAACCCTCAAGCACTTGTGTCTGTCCCAATGCCCAGACTCTGCCAGGGAAAAGGAAGAATTGGGTTCTGTTGAAGATCTGCATGAGAGCGCGAGTCCATTCAGTCTGAGGCTCACCCAGAGTGACCTGGGGGGGGGGGCGGCCGGACCAGCAGGTGTTCAGGTGAATAGGCACAGAGGAGACACCTGTCACCTGTCTGCTCAGTCCGGGAGGCAGGAGAGCGTGTGCTCAGGCGTCTGGTCCCCGCGTCCATCCTCAGACAATCCTGCCTTGCCCATGGTTAGTTCCTCATCATCCTTTCCTTCCTGTTAAAGGGCCTCCTTCTTCACTTCCTGCCTTCCTCCTGCCCCTCGCCCGTCTTACAACCCGCCCCCCAACCCACTACTGCCCCTCACTGTTTGGGGTGTGTGTATATGTGTGTCTGTGGCACAGGAGATGGGGAGAATGGGGTATTGCTTTTATTAATTTTTAAAATATTTAATTATTTATTTGGTTACGCTGGGTCTTAGTTGTGGCATGTGGGATCTAGTTCCCTGACCAGGAATCGAACTTGGGCCCCCTGCATTGGGAGCATGGAGTCTTAGCCGCTAGACCACCAGGGAAGCCCTGATACTACTTTTTGAAGTAATTTGGAGTCTCTTTTCCATATAGAAAATGGGTAAATTTCTCCATAACCACAGATCTTTTGTGGTTTCGGGGGAGGAGGGTAAAACATAAAAGTGTCCATCTTAACTCCTGAGAAAGTTTTCTCGATCTGTGTGGTGATGCTGAGGGGGAATTCAGGTGTGGTGTGATCATGGCCCCTGAGGTATGCCTAAACTGGATATTGGAGGGGATGGGCTGACTTTCCCTGGGTGGATCCCACCCCTTTGCAAGTCAGAGACCCAGACTGACTTTCTAGGGCCCATATAACTAGCTACTCAGATGTTAATAGAGGTAACCAAGCTAACATTTATTAAACCCTGTGTGCTGGGCACAGTTCTAAGGGGATCTCCTTATTTTGTCCTGACACAACCCTATGAAGGAGAAACATGACTATTATTCTTTTATTTTATATTATTCTCCCAATTTACAGATGAAAATACTGAGGCTTGAAGAGGTAAAGTCACCTGTTCAAGTTCACATGGCTTCAAGATCTGAAGATAAAAGGGAGGGTGGTTCCAGGGCCTGTGTGCTACCACGGCCTGATATTGCTTCCTCTAATCACTGTCTGAACGAAGTATGTCTTCCTTGTCTGTCTTCTCTACTGGATTCTGAGCAACTTGAGGCCAAGGGGCTGTTTCTTGGCCATCACAGTAGCCCCACTGCCTACCCAGGACCAGGCACAGGTCAGAAACATACTGATAAACCCTGGAACCCCTGAGAAGTCTTGATGGACTAAACAACCGTTGTCATTCATCCTTTGTACATCTGCCCATTGACCTACCCCACACTCAATTTCAAAACAATGAATTCCACTTTGAGGGAGATTCAAGTTCTATGTTTGGAATAACTTTTATTTTATTATTATTTTTAAATTTAATTTTTATTTTATAGTAGAGCATAGCTGATTTACAATGTTGTGTTAGTTTCAGGTGTATAGCAAAGTGACTATACATATATGTACGCTATGCATATATGTATGGTTTTTTCTTTTTCAGATTCTTTTCCCATATAGGTTATTGCAGAATATTGAGTAGAGTTCCCTGGGCTATACATAGGTCTCTGCTGATTACCTGTTTTATGTATAGTAGGTTAAGTATCATTGGAGAAGGAAATGGCAACCCACTCCAGTGTTCTTGCCTGGAAAATCCCAGGGACGGGGGAGCCTGGAGGGCTGCCGTCTATGGGGTCACACAGAGTCGGACACGACTGAAGTGACTTAGCAGCAGCAGCAGCAGGTTTAAGTATCAGTTCAGTTCAGTTCAGTCGCTCAGTCGTGTCTGACTCTTTGCGACCCCATGAATTGCAGCACGCCAGGCCTCCCTGTCCATCACCAACTCCTGGAGTTCACTCAAACTCACGTCCATCGAGTCAGTGATGCCATCCAGCCATCTCATCCTCTGTCATCCCCTTCTCTTGCCCCCAATTCCTCCCAGCATCAGAGTCTTTTCCAATGAGTCAACTCTTCACATAAGGTGGCCAAAGTACTGGAGTTTCAGCTTTAGCATCATTCCTTCCAAAGAACACCCAGGACTGATCTCCTTTAGAATGGACTGGTTGGATCTCCTTGCAGTCCAAGGGACTCTCAAGAGTCTTCTCCAACACCACAGTTCAAAAGCATCAATTCTTTGGTGCTCAGCCTTCTTCACAGTCCAACTCTCACATCCATACATGACCATTGGAAAAACCATAGAGTATGGAGTAACTTTTAATCCTTATTTATTTACTGTTTTAATTTTGGCTGTGTTGAGTCTTCGTTGCGACATGTGAGCTTCTCTCTAGATGTGGCATGCTGGCTCAGTAGTTATGGTGCATGGGGCTTAGTTGCCTGGAGGAATGTGTGATCTTAGTTTTCTGACAAGGGATTGAACTCACATCCCCTGCACTAAAAGGCAGATTCTTAACTGCTGGACTGCCAGGGAAGTCCCTGAAGTAACTTTAAAGAAAGCAATTAGAGCTGCCATTTTAAGTCCTTTCTGGGAGTTACCTGGCTCCATGTGGAACCTCTTACAGAGGGTAGATGCCATTGCCCACCTCTTGTAGATGAAGAAACAAAGGCTTAGACCCACCAACTAAGCAACTCACCCAGAGATACAATAGCTAGGCTGTGGTAGGCCAGAAATCACCTTTAGGTTGTTGGTCTCCAGTTTTCCTATTCTTCTAAATGAAGCCAGTCTGCTTATCTGAATACATGGATTGTCAGAGATCCAAAGAGGAAAAGGAATTTGCAGGACAAGACAGCAAGATCTTGAAACTAGGTCTCCAGATTGTTTCAATCCATCCCAGTGCTAGTACCCACAGACCTCCGGGGCTCTCCCAGGAGCCCTGGGGCTCCTGGCTCTCCAGGCTTCAGATGAAATGGACCACGGCATGCCTGGGATCATTTCCAGTGCCAGTTCCCAATGCCTCCTTGTAATACCCTAGATTGGTAGTCTAACCTGTTAGGCCGTTAAACTTACGGCTCTTGACACTTCAGTACTCTTGACTTGAAGCTGTCTCTCCATCCTGTCCAAATCAAATAATGTTTCCCCACAGACCGTCTCCACTGCCAGATGGATTCTTCATCGCTGCTTTCATTTCACCACTAACAGTTCTGTCCAATGTCAGATCCCCGAGCATCAGCAATATCTCATTCTCAGAACTTGTCTCTCCCCAGAGAAACTAGACAAGCTTCTCCTGTCTTGGAGTTGTGTGTTTTAAGTAAAAGATTTTAATTAAATGGTAGTACCTTTTAATGAGAACTCACCTTTAGCTGAATACTTATGACCCCCAAGGCGCCTTGCTTAGCACTTTCTATGCATTAACTCGTTTATTCGTTACCCTCTTTGCAGTAGGTACATGGTTATTCCTGTTTGATTGATGAAGTCACAGCACCTTAGAGGTTCAGAGCTAGTAATTAGGAGTTTGGGATTTACATATATGCACATTATTATATTAAAAAAAGATAACCGACAAGGACCTACTTATTTCCTGTAGCACAGGGAACTCTACTCAATATTCTGTAATATGGGAAAATGAATCTGAAAAAAAAACCTGACATGTATACACTGTGTGTGTGTATTTAGTTGCTCAGTCATGTCCAACTCTTTGTGACCCCATAGACTGTAACTCACCAGACTCTTCTGTCCATGGAATTCCCAGGCAAGAATACTGGAGTGGGTGGCCATTCCCTTCTTCAGGGGATCTTCCTCACCCAGGGATCAAACCCAGGTCTCCTCATTGAAGGCAGATTCTTTACCATCTGAGACACCAGGGAAGCCCCATATATACATGACTATGTATAAAATAGATAACCAGTTTAGTTCAGTTTAGTCGCTCAGTCGTGTCCAACTCTTTGTGACCCCATGAATTGCAGCATGCCGGGCCTCCCTGTCTATCACCAACTCCCAGAGTTCACTCAGACTCACGTCCATCAAGTCGGTGATGCCATCCAGCCATCTCATCCTCTGTCGTCTCCTTCTCCTCCTGCCCCCAATCCCTCCCAGCATCAGGGTCTTTTCCAATGAGTCAACTCTTCACATGAGGTGGCCAAAGTACTGGAGTTTCAGCTTTAGCATCATTCCTTCCAAAGAACACCCAGGACTGATCTCCTTTAGAATGGACTGGTTGGATCCCCTTGCAGTCCAAGGGACTCTCAAGAGTCTTCTCCAACACCACAGTTCAAAAGCATCAATTCTTTGGTGCTCAGCCTTCTTCACAGTCCAATTCTCACATCCATACATGACCACAGGAAAAACCATAGCCTTGACTAGACGAACACTTTTTGGCAAAGTAATGTCTCTGCTTTTGAATATCTAGGTTGGTCATAACTTTTCTTCCAAGGAGTAAGCGTCTTTTAATTTCATGGCTGCAGTCACCGTCTGCAGTGATTTTGGAGACCCCCAAAATAAAGTCTGTTTCCACTGTTTCTCCATCTATTTTCCATGAAGTGATGGGACCAGATGCCATGATCTTCATTTTCTGAATGTTGAGCTTTAAGCCAACTTTTTCACTCTCCTCTTTCACTTTCATCAAGAGGTTTTTAGTGGTTTTTTTTTTTTTAAGTTCCTCTTCACTTTCTGCCATAAGGGTGGTGTCATCTGCATATCTGAGGTTATTGATATTTCTCCCACCAATCTTGATTGCAGCTTGTGTTTCTTCCAGTCCAGCGTTTCTCGTGTGTACTCTGCATATAAGTTAAATAAGCAGGGTGACAATATACAGCCTTGACCTATTCCTTTTCCTATTTGGAACCAGTCCATAGATAGAGGAGCCTGGTAGGCTACAGTCCATGGAGTTGCAAAGAGTCAGACACAACTGAGCAACTTCACTTTCACTTTCTGTTGTTCCATGTTGAGTTTTAACTGTTGCTTCCTGACCTGCATATAGGCTTCTCAAGAGGCAGGTCAGGTGGTCTGGTATTCCCAACTCTTTCAGAAGTTTCCACAGTTTATTGTGATCCACACAGCAGTAAACCCTTAGAAGAAATGGAGTAGCCATCATGGTCAACAAAAGAGTCTGAAATGCAATACTGGGATGCAATCTCAAAAATGACAGAATGATCTCTGTTCATTTCCAAGGCAAACCATTCGATGTCACAGTAATCCAATTTTATGCCCCAACCAGTAACGCTGAAGAAGCTGAAGTTGAATGGTTCTATGAAGACCTACAAGACCTTTTAGAACTAACACCTCCCCAAAATAGATAACCAATGAGAACCAATTGTCTGGCACAAGGAACTCTACTCAATGCTGTGACCTACATGGGAAGGAAATCCAAAAAAGAGGGGATATATGTATCCATAATGGAGAAGGAAATGGCAACCCACTCCAGTATTCTAGCCTGGAGAATCCCATGGATGGAGGAGCCTGGTAGGCTACAGTCCACGGGGTCGCAAAGAGTCAGACATGACTGAGCGACTTCATCATCATCGATGTATCCATAAAGTTGATTCACTTTGCTGTACAGCAGACACGAATGCAGCATTCATTGTAAAGCAACTATACTCCAATAAAAAAGAAATAGATATATATGTGTGTATATATATATATATATACACACATATAAATATATCTGAATCACTTTGCTGTACATCTGAAACCAACACAACATTGTAAATCAGCTATCAGTTCAGTTCAGTTCAGTTCAGTCGCTCAGTCATGTCCGACTCTTTGCGACCCCATGAATCGCAGCACGCCAGGCCTCCCTGTCCATCACCAACTCCCAGAATTCACTCAGACTCACGTCCATCGAGTCAGTGATGCCATGCAGCCATCTCATCCTCTGTCATCCCCTTCTCCTCCTGCCCCTTATCCCTCCCAGCATCAGGGTCTTTTCCAATGAGTCAACTCTTCGCATGAGGTGGCCAAAGTACTGGAGTTTCACCTTTAGCATCATTTCTTCCAAAGAAATCCCAGGGCTGATCTCCTTCAGAATGGACTGGTTGGATCTCCTTGCAGTCCAAGGGACTCTCAAGAGTCTTCTCCAACACCACAGTTCAAAAGCATCAATTCTTTGGCGCTCAGCCTTCTTCACAGTCCAATTCTCACATCCATACATGACTAACCTTTAGCATCATTTCTTCCAAAGAAATCCCAGGGCTGATCTCCTTCAGAATGGACTGGTTGGATCTCCTTGCAGTCCAAGGGACTCTCAAGAG
The DNA here is from genome assembly GCA_006408695.1 of Aepyceros melampus. NCBI lineage: Eukaryota > Metazoa > Chordata > Mammalia > Artiodactyla > Bovidae > Aepyceros > Aepyceros melampus. Next base: position 166,117 of record SJXQ01005089.1, read on the forward strand.
TCTTCTCCAACACCACAGTTCAAAAGCATCAATTCTTTGGCGCTCAGCCTTCTTCACAGTCCAATTCTCACATCCATACATGACTACTGGAAAAACCATAGCCTTAACTAGACGGACCTTAGTCGGCAAAGTAATGTCTCTGCTTTTAAATATGCTGTCTAGGTTGGTCATAACTTTTCTTCCAAGGAGTAAGCGTCTTTTAATTTTATGGCTGCAATCACCATCTGCAGTGATTTTGTACTTCAATATAAAGGAAAATTAAAAATATTAAAAATTACTTCAAAATAAAAAATTTTAAAAAGTGTTAATGAGTAGTAGATAGTGGCAGTACTAGGATTTAAAGCCAGGTTTTTGAGACTAGAAATTCATTTTCTGAGCTTGTAGAGCCAATAGGTGTTTTAAAAAGGAAATGAAAACTGCTTTTTTATCCTACTACCTAGAGATAATTGCAGTGGACATTTGCTTTGTTTCCATTCAGTCTGTTTTTCTAGGGAAAGCATTACTAATTAAATGATTAGGGGCTAATTAATGACTAGTTAAGTACTTTTCTTCTTTGCTTTTTTTCATATGCCATTTTATCATGATTGGGTTTCCATGTCATTAAATACTCCTTGAAAGCAACATTTTAAGTGATTGCCTAATATTTCATCTTCTGAACAGACTGTAACACATCTGACCATTCTATTATACCTGAACATTTAGGTCGTTTAGAAGTTTTTATTTTTAGATCACTGGTTCCTGATGCAGATTTTGTCACCCCAAGGAACATTGTCCATATGAGGCAGTGTATGGAGCAATTTTTAAAAAATTGTATTTAATTGAGGTATTATTGACTTACAATGTTGTGTTAATTTCTGCTGAACAGCAAAGTGATTCAGTTATACATATATGTATATATATATATATATTCTTTTTCATATTGCTTTTCCTTATGGTTTATTGCAGTTGTGTACAATCCTTTAAGATCCCATGGACTGTAGCCTGCCAGGCTCCTTAGTTCATGGGATTCTTTCAGGCAAGAATACTGGGATGGGTTGCCATTTCCTCCTCCGGGGGTTCTTCCCAACCCAGGGATCAAAGCCGTGTCTTTTAGGTCTCCTGCACTGTAAGGCGGATTCTTTAGCACTGAGCCACCTGGGAGCTTTATAGTTCATCACAGGATATTGGATATAGCTCCCTGTGCTCTACGGTAGGACCCTGTTGTTTATCCGTTCTATATATGATAGGTTGCATCTGCGAACCCCAAACTTCCACTCCCCCTCCCCCCCAGCCTTGGAGACAGTTTTGATCGTCATAACTAGAGGGATGTTGGGTGTGTGCAGAGTCCAGGGGTGCCCCACACATCCTGCAATGCCCAGGACAGCCCTCCAACAAAGAATTAATTGTCTGACCCCAAATGTCCAGAGTGCTGAGATGGAGAAACCCTGATCTTAGAAAAACCAGCATGCTAGACTGCTTTGTCCATTAAACAGGACATGTTTGACAGATCTCCTCTGGTTTTCCGTGGTTGATTCCTAGAAGGGAAAGTACTGAGTCGAATATTAGAACCTCTTTGAAGGGTCCTGAAACACAGTATCAAATTGCTTTCCAGCAAGGTGGAAGTACCATTCTTCTAACACCAGTACCTATTAAACCCCACTCTGGCTAGCATGGAAAGTGATTATCCTATAACCCTTTGTTAATCTGAAACCAGAAGAAAGTTCTCTCTTGTTGTTTTAATTTGCATTTGCTTTGATTATTAAGGAGCTGACTACCTTTTCATATGCTTATGAGTTGTTTGCATTTCTTCTCCTGTGAATTAGCACTCCTATCCTTACCCACTTTTCTACTGAAGTTTTAGGGCTTTAACTGATTGGTGGGAAAGTTTTCCTTGCAAACCTTTTTTTTTTTTTTGGATTTCAAAGGCAACTCAGAACATACATTTTGGACTCATTATGTACAACTTATTAACTATTGTTGGGAAGAGCTATCTAGTAGGGTGATTATGAGTTTTTTTGGAGCTGTTCCCGTGTCAGATATAGAGACGTCATTGCAAGTTGATAATATCCTTTGAAGATGAAAACAGCGCTTGGGTGTAAACCAAAGTCCTCTGTGACTGAAGGGGAGGAGATGAAAGTGCCTGAAGTTTGGGGTGTGAATTAAAAGTGCAGAGCCAGGAAGTTCAAGCATGTTCTCAAACTGACAGAATCCTAGTCTCTGGCTCAGAAAAAAACTTCTTGTAATTGCTGAATAATTGCTTAATTAATGTCACTCTGTTCATGGCTGGAGCAGAGGGGGTTGGAAGAGAGGAGATAAAGTGTGTCAGTCTCTCCAGAGAAATCTAGAGCAGAACATTTTTGAGTTAGCAGGAATCTTAGCTATTATCCAGGTCCCCAAAAGCATCCACTTTGTATCGCTTGGAGCACCTGAGATTGTTAGTCGTGTCCAACTCTTTGTGACCCCATGGACTGCAGCCCATCAGGCTCCTCTGTCCATGGGATTTCCCAGGCAAGAATACTGGAGTGGGGTGCCATTCTCTTCTCCAGGGGATCTTTCTGACCCAGGGACAGAACCCAGGTCTCTTGCACTGCAGGCAGATTCTTTACCATCTGAGCCACCAGGTACCCCTACCTGAGAGTAATGTGGATGTTAAAGGACCTGTTTCCTTCTACAATTTTTACACTGATTTTTTAGAAAAATGTTATTGAAGTAGAGTTAATTTACAATGTTGTGTTAATTTCTGCTGTACAGCAAAGTGATTCAGTTATACAGACATATTCTTTTTCATTATGGTTTATCACAGGATGTTGAATATAGTTCCCTGTGTTATACAGTAGGACTTTGTCATTATTTTCACATGATTGTAATATACATTAGAAAAAAAATACCTATAGTTAGCTTATCAGTCCCATGAGTTCATGGATATTATTGCTAAGGATGGGAGAAAAATAAATATTAAGTAAAAAAAAAAAGTCATCTAGAAAAGTGCCTCAGCACCTACAGGATTGTCTGACACATTGTAGGTGCTGATGAATATTTGTGGAATAAATTGGTATAAATTAGAAGTATTTAGTAAATAATATTATGAGTGGTATGCATGCGTGTAAGCCGCTTTGTTTGTGTCCGACTCTTTGCGACCCCATGGACTGTAGCCTGCCAGCAGCCTCTTTCCACGGGATCCTCCAGGCAAGAATACTGAATGGTTTGCCATTCCCTTCTCCAGTGGATCTTCCCTACCCAGGGATTGAACCCATGTCTCCTGCGCCTCCTGCATTGCCAGCAGATTCTTTACTACTGGGCCATCAGAGAAGTGGTATACTGTTCAGTAAAATCTGTGAAAGTGGTAGGAGAATGAGAAGTTTGCAAAAGAGTGCTATTAAGTTCTTGACTGCAGACAAAAAAAAAAAAAAAAAAATTAAGTCTCACAGAAGGAGAAACGTTGCCCATGATCACAGGGTAGGTAGGACCTAGAATCTGCTCTAAATCCCAGTTTTTCTGTCTCAGAGACCTGGGCTTTTTATTCCCTAACTAAAGGTTGTTTACAGCAATTTAATCATGAGATTCCCTTCTTCACTGTCATAACTAGAGTATCCGCAGAGGTCACTATCATTTTTGCTTTGTAAATTGTCTAGGGTGACTGGCATTTTGCAATGGGATCTTCATTGAATGCTTGTGATTTTCTAGGTAAAACCAAACACTTCAAATGTGTAGCTTCCTTCCCTTACTTCCTGGAGATTGGGACCAGTCTTATCACCCCATTTCACAACTGGGTAAACTGAGGCACAGAAGTGCCATCCCACTTCTAGTGTGGCATCGTCTGTCCAATCCATTTGGCCCTGGGCACATATGGCTTGTGCCATACTCTTTGTCTCCATCTTGGATCTTAAGCAATTCAGCTTTGTGTGTATTTCTCTCTCTTTCTCTAAAAGAGATTACACATTTCATGGTGGAGGCTGAGTGGAGAGGAGAATGGGACAGTTCAGTCCCTCCCTGAACCCCCTGTGCTGACCCTCAGGTAGGTTTTGTGCAAGGGGAAGGAATTGACTTTCTTCTTGTCTTGGAGGTTCACTTACATTGCAAAGAACACAGGATGGATCATCTCACGTCCTGCAAAACTACTTGTGCGTTTCTTTTAGGGGAAGCAACAAGGGACAACACTTACTTGTGTGGGCCCCAGAAATAGACACATCTGGATCTGTATCTAGGCTCTGATTTGTCCTAACATTGTGAGTTTAGGCACATTACTTTTCTGAGCTTCAGTTTCCTTGGATTAATATACCTAGATCAGGAATCAGGACGACGAAATGAAAGTAAGTGCTCAGTTAAAGAGCATTTGGTATTCATTCAACAACCAGTCATCTGAACTTCCCTGGTGGTCCAGAGGCTAAGACTCAGTGCTCCCAATGCAAGAGGCCCAGGTTCAGTCCCCGGTTGGGGAACTTGATCCCATGTGCTACAACTAAGAGTTCTCATGCTGCAGCTAAAGATCTTGCATGCTGCAGCGAAGACTGAAGATCCCACATGGGGCAGCGAAGACCTAGTGCAGCCAAAGAAATAAATAAAATATTAAAAAATCCCAAGCAAGCAGTCATCAAGCATCTACTATGTATACTGTATCCAGCGCGGGTGACTTGATGGTGGGTAACATAGACACACAGCACCTGCCCACGTGGAGCTTACCATGTGGCAGACAGGCAGACATCAAGCTGGTAACTGCCCACTTACAATTTCAATTTGTAATGAATTCAGGTTATTTAAGAAACTCTATGAAGAGTTCATTTAGACTGGGCGATCTGTTGTGTTTCTGAGCAAGGGTATTGTAAACTTAGAACTGTCAGTTGACTAGGAGGAAGCTCAGGTAGCAAGGAGAATGGGAAGCATGTTCCAGGCGGAGGGAATGGCACTAGAAGGGAAGTGAAGTAGCATCTAGAAATGAAGACCGTGACTTAGAGGGACCTGCAGGAGGGTTGGTGTGGCTGCAGCATGAGAGCAGAGAAGAGAGGGAAGGAAGGCAGGAATCCAACAGGGGTCTGTGGACTCCAGGCTCAATATACTTGGTCTAGAGAGATAGTCTAGGGACAGCTTTGGTTGGGCCTTAGCGATCAGTACAGATTTTGAATTTTTCCTAAGTGCAGCAGAAGCCATTAGAGAGCCCACCATGAGTGCATCAACCCTGTGAACAAATTGCACTGACTCCTGTGAGGAGATAGATTGGAGGAGCCATGAAAGGCAGGCAGGTAGTTGGGGGGCTGTGTGGACAACCAGTCAGAGATGAGGCTGACTTGGACCAGGATGGGAGCCATGGTAACGGAGAGAAGTGGATGGATCCAGGACATATTTTGGACGTCACTGAGGACTCTCTCATCCTTCTGTAAGGGTTCACTTTCTGCTTCATGTACTTCCTCACTCTGCTGATTTTGGGCTTGGCCGCATGGCATGCTTTGGCTGATGGAATATGGGCGGAACCAACAGGGTACAGTCAGAGAACAGGCTTTAAAGGAACTCATGTGCATCTAGCAGCCTCTCGTGTCCCTGTCATTTGCTATCACCCTGGCTCTGGAATGAGGTGACACATGGCATAGTCCTGAACTTGGCCTGCCTCTTGAGAAGGTCCTGAACTTGGCCTGCATCTTGAGAAGGTCCTGAACTTGGCCTGCATCTTGAGAAGGTCCTGAACTTGGCCTGCATCTTGAGAATAAGTTCCACAGAGTCAGGCAGAGCTCTAGCTGACTCATCATGGTCTTCAACCACTCAGAGTTTAGAGCTATTTGTTTCTACAGAAAAACCTGACCCTTACAGAGGTAGAACTGGTCATCAGTACATCATGGTCAGGGATATGATGGCATGGGTGAGGAAAACAGAGGTGTCAAAGACGATTCTCGCATTTCTGGCATAAGCAGCTAGTTGGATAGAGGTGCCATTTACAAGAAGATCAACAGTTCAGTGTCGTTCTTAGAAATTTAAGATACCTGTGAGGTGCCCAACTAGAAAAATCAAGTCTGCAGATTATCTTTTGTGTCTTGGACTCACAAGAGAATTCTAAGATAAAGATATATGGTATTTTTAATGGTGTGCAAACAGAATTTGAAGACAGAAGTGGATGAGATTTTGGGGGCCAGTGTTTCTTGAATTTGATGTGTGTCTGCATTTCTTGAAGATACTTGCTGAGAAAGCAGGTTTCTTGGCCACATCTATGGAGATTCTAAATGAGTAGGCTGAGGTAGGACTCAGGTAGGGAAAGGGACTTGAATCAGGTGGTTCAGTTCAGTTCAGTTCAGTCGCTCAATCATGTCCGACTCTTTGTGACCCCATGGACTGCAGCACACCAGGTCTCCCTGTCCATCACCAAGTCCCGGAGTTTACTCAAACTGGTGTCCATTGAGTCAGTGATGCCATCCAGCCATCTCATTCTCTGTCATCCCCTTCTGCCTTCAATCCTTCCCAGCATCAGAGTCTTTTCCAATTAGTCACTTCTTTGCATCAGGTGGCCAAAATATTGGAGTTTCAGCTTCAGCATCAGTCCTTCCAATGAATATTCAGGACTGATTTCCTTTAGGATGTACTGGTTGGATCTCCTTGCTGTCCAAGGGACTCTGAAGAGTCTTCTCCAACACCACAGTTCAAAAGCATCAATTCTTCAGCACTCAGCTTTCTTTATAGTTTAACTCTCATGTCCATATATGACTACTGGGAAAACCATAGCTTTGACTAGATGGAGTTTGTTGGCAAAGTAATGTCTCTGCTTTTTAATAAACTGTCTAGGTTGTTCATAACTTTTCTTTCAAGGAGCGTCTTTTAATTTCATGGCTGCAGTCACCATCTGCAGTGATTTTGGAGACCCCCAAAATAAAGTCTCTCACTGTTTCCATTGTTTCCCCATCTATTTGCCATGAAGTAATGGGACCAGATGCCATGTTCTTAAAAGTTTTCTGAATATTGAGCTGCTTAAGCCAACTTTTTCACTTTCCTCTTTCATTTTCATCAAGAAGCTCTTTAGTTTTTTTCACTTTCTGCCATAAGGATGGTGTTATCTACATATCTGAGGTTATTGATATTTCTCCTGGCAATCTTGATTCCAGCTTGTGCTTCATCCAACCTAGCGTTTCTCATGAAGTACTCTGCATATAAGTTAAATAAGCACAGTGACAATATACAACCTTGATGTACTCCTTTCCCGATTTGGAAACAGTCGTTCCATGTCCAGTTCTAACTGTTGATTCTTGACCTGCATACAGATTTCTTAGCAGGCAGGTCAGGTGGTCTGGTATTCCCATCTCTTAAAGAATTTTCCACAGTTTGTTGTGATCCACTGCCTCTTGAGAAAGCTGAGCACCAAAGAACTGATGCTTTTGTACTGTGGTGTTGGAGAAGACTCTTGAGAGTCCTTTGGACTGAAAGGAGATCCAACCAGTGCATTCTAAAGGAGATCAGTCCTGGGTGTGCATTGGAAGGAATGATGCTAAAGCTGAAACTCCAGTACTTTGGCCAGCTCATGCGAAGAGTTGGCTCATTGGAAAATACTCTGCTGCTGGGAGGGATTGGGGGCAGGAGGAGAAGGGGACGACAGAGGATGAGATGGCTGGATGGCATCACCAACTCGATGGATGTGAGTTTGAGTGAACTCCGGGAGTTGGTGATGAACAGGGAGGCCTGGCATGCTGCAATTTATGGGGTCGCAAAGAGTCAGATACAACTGAGTGACTGAACTGAACTGAACTGAACACAACCAAAGGCTTTGGCATAGTCAATAAAACAGAAGTAGACGATTTTCTGGAACTCTCTTGCTTTTTTGATGATCCAACGGATGTTAGCAATTTGATCTCTCGTTCCTCTGCCTTTTCTAAATCCAGCTTGTACATCTGGAATTTCACGGTTCACATACTGTTGAAGCGTGGCTTGGAGAATTTTGGGCATTACTTTGTTAGCATGTGAGATGAGTGCAATTGGGTAGTAGCTAGAGTACTCTTTGCATTGCCTTTCTTTGGGATTGGAATGAAAACCAATCTTTTCCGGTCAGTCAGGGATGTCCTGAACCCAAACAAGAATGTCTTTTTAAAAAATATTGTTTCCAGTTTATTTTATTTTTGGCTTTGCAAGGTCTTCATTGCTGTGTGTGGGCTTTCTGTAGTTGTGGTGAGCCTGGGTTACTCTTTAGTTGCAATGCACAGTGGCTTCTCTTGTGTCAGAACACAGGCTCCTGGTGCCAGGGCTCAGTAGTTGTGGCACATGGGCTGAGTGGCCCCGTGGCATGTGGGATCTTAGTTCTTGGGCCAGGGATCGAACACATGTTCCCTGCATTGGCGGGTGGATTCTTAACCACTGGCCCACCAAGGAAGTCCCAGGAGTGTCTTTTGAATGTCCAGCTGGCCTTCAGCCCAACAAAAATGATGGTTTGGCTTCTGAATTTTTTTCCTGCTCTCTCCCGCTCCCTCACTTGGCTTCTACTCTCGCATCATTAAGAGTTCCTCCTAAATCTCAGAGGATTTCTCCAAATGACATGGAAGAAGGGCTTGAAAAACCTGAGATGTTTGCCTTCCTTTGTATGTATTTATTTATTTATATAGAAGAGCCTGCTTTTAGATGATCTAATGTGAATTTTATTTTATTTAAAAATTTTTATTTTGTATTGGGGGTATAGCTGATTAACAATGTTGTGATAATTCAGGTGAAGAGCGAAGGGACTCAGCTGTGCATATACATGTATCCATTCTCTCCCCAACTCCCCTAAGGAGTGTATTAAGTAAGCAGTTTTATCTTGCTTATTCATTTAAATGGTGCCTATGCTGAGCTTCTCTGAGTCTGATATCTGGGTACCTCAAACTTGGAATCTCCGCCTTCACGGTGGTGGCCACTCAGGTGTGTCACTGGCCAAGGGGTGGACGGACATGCAGGAAACAGTACCGTAGCTCTTTCTGTGCTTCCCGAGCTGCGGTTTCTGCCTGTGTTGTTGGTAATGCCGATTGCATAATTCCTTGGAAATTGCAGGGAGGTTGACTGAGGTCTCCTGACTCAGAAGGCAGACCGCTCCAATTCCTGGATATATCCATGGCACCGAGGGTGTGATACATACGTGCCTCTTTTTATTTGTTGCCAAGAACTCAGATACTTTCTGATGAAACTATCAAACCAAAAGCTGCAAAGTGGTGACCCAGAGGTGTATTTGTCTTACAGAGATATTTGATCTGGGCTACATAATTAAAAATAAAAAATGAACCTAATTCCTAGCATTTAAAAACTGGGAAGCTTCATATGGAATCCAGATTTTTGGCTTCTCTTGAAAAAATTCAGATCTGGCAGTACTGAGCTGGTTTTCCCACATAGCAACAATCAGTCGGAGGTGAGTAGCAGCTGTCCTTACTTTTAACAGGGCTGAGTTCATCAGTTTGCGCCAGGCCCCACCATGCTCTCTTGAGCTTGGTGCTCTGGCTAAGTCCTAGCTACCATTCATCACCTTTTCCAGGCCTGCTTGTCTTGCTTGTGTTACAGCACGGCCCCCAAGGCTGCTGCCTTGCACACCTCCAAGTGATGTCATTCACATCATAGTCTGAAGGTGTGCAGTGCTCACCTGTGCAACTGACTTGGCTCTCAACCTGGGATTCTCAACTGGGGATCCATGATCTCTAAGGATCTTTGGATGTGTCTCAGGGTTTTGTGGGATAGAAGGGGAAGTCCTGAGGGTGGGGCCTTCCAGAGACCTTCAGTTGCTTATCTCCACTTCAAACGGGAAGCTTCCTTTGGGTCTGTGATTTTGGCATGCTGAATTGTAATTTTGAAAAAAAAAAAAAAAAAGTTTGTTAAGAAAATTTGATAAATGACGGCCAAAATTCATTTTATATAAGGCACCCAGTGCTGAGTCTTCTGGGGATAGAACTGCTTAGCATGCATGTAATTGGTTTCTGCAAGTCCCCTACTGCCAAATCCTCAGCCTCGAATTTGTTTTAATCAGTATAATTTACATACAGTGAACTGCCCAGTAGCTGAAGTGAACAATGAGTTTCGATAGATGCATAAACTGCATCACCAACTCCCCTGTGAGGATGGAGAACTTTTCCATCATCCCAAATTCCCTTAGAGCTCTTCTCAGGCAGTGCCCTCATCTCCTAGGATGGGGGTTCCCAGCCTCTGGGATCTAATGCCTGTTGATCTGAAGTGGAGCTGATGTAATAATAGAAATAAAGTGCCCAATAAATATAATATGTTTGAATCATCTCCAAACCAACCCCACCCTCTGATCCGTGGAAAAATTGTCTTCCACAAAATTGCTCTCTGGTGCCAAAAAGGTTGGGGATCACTGCTAGAGGAAGCCGCTGTTTTGATTCCTTCTACCGTGAAGTAGGTTCGCATGCTCCCCAACATGGTACAAATGGAATCATAGCCGATGTAGTCCTTTGTGTCAGCTTTTTTTTTTTGTCAAAGGTGTTCACTTTTACTTTTGAAATAATTGTAGATTTACAGAAAGGTGTAAAAATAGTACAGAGAGGTTACATGTACTCCTTACCAGGTTTCTTCCACTGGTTCAATCTTACATAATTATAGTTATAGTATCAAAAATAGGAATTTGACATGGGTACAATGTGTGTGTATAGTTCTCTGCCATTTTGTCACATGGGTAGATTACTGTAACCACTGCTGGAATAAGATTCCATCACCACAAAGCTTTTCTTCATTCTACCCCTTCACAATCATACACTTTTCCTCCCCCTACACACCCTCAATCCTGGATCTGTTTTACATCTGTAAGAGCTTTGTCATTTTGAGAATCTTATGTGTTTGCTTCTTTTCTTTCTCATCTCCCTGGCCAATTCGAGGGGGCCCGTTGACTCAGAAGGTCAGAAGGGCTTTCTTCTATATCCCAGTCTCCTTCCCTCTCCTGAGACTCACTAGGGTAAGTGCATTTAACTAGGTCTTTGGTTCTGAATTTTGACTTCACGAAGAATCTCCCCTAGAGCACTTTTTAAGAAATTTTATTAAAAGATAGTTGATTTACAATGTTAATTTCTGCTCCTCTAGAGTATTGAAAACTCCATTGCCCTAACTAATCTATGGTAGAAAAAAATCAGAACAAGGGTTGATTCTGGGGAGTCGAGGTAGGCATTCACTGAGGAAGGATACGAAGGAACTTTCTAGGATGGTGGTGATGTTGTCCGTCTTGACACAGATTGAGGTTACATGGGTGTATGCAAGGGGGCTTCCCAGGTGTCACAGTTGGCAAAGAATCCACCTGCCAATGCAGGATACAGTTCAATCCCTGGCTCAGGAAGACCCCCTGGAGGAGGACATGGCAACCCAGTCCAGTATTCTTGCCTGGAGAATTCCATGGGCAGAGGAGCCTGGCACCCTACAGTCCATGGGATCTCAAAGAGTCAGACACCCCTGAGTGACTGAGCATGCATGTGGGCAGCTGCAATCGTTAGACCCGTAAAATGATATACTTAAGATTGTGTGTTGCATTCTTAAATAAATTTTGTCTCCAAAGAGACAAATATAAACAGATACCAAACTTTAGTTCATGACACGACACTCATGAAGAAGTGTTTAGGGGAAGATAGGCTGCTGTCTGCAATTTACTTTGAAATTAAAAAAAAAAGATAACCCCATGAATATGGGTTGATGGGTGGAAAGATGTATAGATATACGAAAAAGCAAGAATAGTAAATGCTAAATGTAGAAATTAAGTTGTGGATATATGAGCATTCATGGTAAAAACTCTTCAACTCTTCTGTGTGCTTAAGCACGTTTATAATAAATAGGTTGGGAAAAGTGCCAATCACCCAGGATTCTACCCTAGATAAATGGATTTAATTGATCCGGAATGGGGCCTGGCCATCAGTGCTTTATAAAGCTCTCTGTGATGGAAAACCACTGACCTGACTTAGAGTAATAGCATTTGGACTTTACAAATTGCCGATTTTATGTCAAGACCTTCACTTGCAAGATCTTGTTTAATCCCCCACAACAGCTCTGAGTGATCAGAGAGGTGTCTGTCACAGTCACATGGCTACAAAGTGAAAGAGCCAGGATTGGAAACACTATGCTCTGGATCCCTGAATCATGCCCTTGATGAATCCCCTTAATGTGGGCCAGGCATGATAATAAGCCTGCAGAATTTCCCTGCTTCTCCCTGCAATCATTCCAGGAGTTAGTCCTGATTATCCTCATTGTGCAAAAGCAGAGGCTACAGGGGGTTAAATCACTTCACAGTCATTCACTCAATGATGATCTAAATGTCAGGCACCGTGCTAGGAGCTGGCGATGCCCTGGCAGAGCGTCAGCGATCCCTGTCTTTGTAGGTGGTTGTTGTGTAGTCACTAATTTCTGTCCGACTCTTTGTGACCCCATGGACTGCAGCATGCCAGGCTCCCCTGTCCTCCACCATTTTCTGGAGTTTGCTCAAGTTCTTGTTGATCGAGTTGGTGATGCCGTCCAACCATCTCATCCTCTGCTGCCTCCTTCTCCTCCTGCCTTCAATCTTTCCCAGCATCAGGGTCTTTTCCAATGAGTTCGCTCTTTGCATCACATGGGCAAAGTACTGGAGCTCCAGCTTCAGCATCAGTCCTTCCAATGAATAGTCAGGAGTGATTTCCTTTAGAATAGACTCATTTAATCTCCTTGCATTACAAGGGGCTCTCAAGAGTTTTCTCCAGCACCACAATTTGAAAACATCAATTCTTTGGCACTTAGGTCTTCATAGGGCTTGCACTCTAATAGGAATGTAAGCTCAAAATTGCATTCTTAACCAAGTATTGGATGATAGCCATGATTTATGCTGTTGAGATCTAATGAGGGGGAGCTGCGAGGGCTTCTACAAAGGACATTAGACAGAATCTTGGGGATGGATAGACCACCAAAGACAGCATCCCTAAGAGGATAACAGTGAGCTGAAATGGAACAGTTGGTGTTGTCAGGGGGCACACATCCCACTGGAGGAAACAGCATGTGTATGAACCTCAAAGTGGGAAAGATTTCAGGAGTGAGAAGGTCAGCGTGGTTGAAGCAGAGTGAGATGAGAGGGGTGTGGTGCAGAGTGAGATCAGAGCAGTCGCAATGGCCAGAACACGCAGAGTCTTAGACTCCATGGCGTGACCCAGGACTATAGCCTCAGATCACCGGGGAACCAAGGAAGGGCTTCAAACATGGGAAGAACATGACCCATTTTGCTCCAGGTTATGTAAGTTCCACAGTGGCCAAATCCAGCTTTAGACCCAGATTTCTTTGCCCTCAAAGCCTCTGTCTCCCTAAGATTGATGTATTCCGATCTTTTCAAACATTGGTGTGTATTTCTGAGAATTGTTTGTTTTGGCCACGTGCAAAAACCTAACCTGCTCGAATGGCAAGAAACATTCTCTTCGTTACAAGACAGAGGATATAAAAGCAATCTGCAAATACTACTAACAACCACAATAAGCAGAAGTGACAAGGTCCATAATATTCTGTGGGGCAGAACGAAATAGTCACTGTTGGATAAGCCATATGCCTGGAAAATCCCATGGACGGAGGAGCCTGGTAGGCTGCAGTCCATGGGGTCGCTAGGAGTTGGACACGACTGAGCGAATTCCCCTTCGCTTTTTACTTTCATGCATTGGAGAAGGAAATGGCAACCCACTCCAGGGTTCTTGCCTGGAGAATCCCAGGGACGGGGGAGCCTGGTGGGCTGCTGTCTATGGGGTCCCACAGAGTCGGACACGACTGAAGCGACTCAGCAGCAGCAGCAGCCATCTGCTGGCCTTGCATTTTTTTTAGACTGAAGTATAATTGATTTATAATGTTGTGTTAATTTCAGGTGTACAGCAAAGAGATTTGGTTGTACACATATACCTACTATATATCTATACATATCTGTTCTCTTTCAGATTCTTTTCTATTATGGGTTGCTATAAGATTGGATAGAATTCCCTGTGCGGTACAGTAGATCCTTGTTGTTTGTCTATTTTATGTATAGAAGGGTGTAGATATGTTAAGCTCCTACACCTAATTTATCCTTCTCCCCACCTTTTCCCTTTGGTAGCCATAAATTTGTTTTCTGTGTCTCTGAGTCTATTTCTGTTTCATAAATAAGTTCATTTGTATCATTTTTTTAGACTCCACATGTGAATGGGATCATTGGTATTTGTCTTTCTCTGTCTGATTTACTTCACTAAGTATGATAATCTCTAGATCCATCCATGTTTCTGCAAATGGGATTATTTCATTCCTTTTCTATGGCTGAGGAGTCTTCCATTGTGTGTATATATTTGGTCTCTTCTTTAAGTCTGCCTCAAAGGGGCTCTAGAAAAAAGCCCAGCTTTTGACAGATCTGTAAGGCTCCTTAGTGTCCTACTTGTCCATTTTAAAAAAGCCTCAGAGAAGAGATGTTATGCAGTCAAAGCTCAAAAGGAAGCCTATGGTCATTCAAGAACCAGAAGTCAGGTTGCTTGATAGTCAGGTCTGTGTGTTAAATATCCCCAAAGTCAAGGCCAAAGGAATGGTCAATGGTGAGGCCAGAAGGCTGGGCTGGACTGGTTCACGGTCCTTTTGAGTTAAGGTAAAGATTTCTGGTTTCACTCTAAAAGTCCTGGGAAGCCATTGGAAAACTTTGTGCAGATTCCTCTTTTACAAAGAGATCTCTAGATGCTCAGTCCAGAGTGGGTCAGTGCTGTCATCCAGGCAGGAGATGATGGTGACTGAATCTAGGTTGTGATGGGGATGTTTTTGGAAAGGAGAGAGATTCAAGAAATATATGAGAGACTATCAACAGAACCTGGTGATGGCTTAGTTCTGAAAATGGGGATACCTCCTGGGCTGCTGGGTTGGCTGGCTGAGACCGTTGGAGGTGCCATTTCTGAGATGAAGGTGATTGAATGCTTTGGGGGAGTTGGTGCAGGGAAGGGCGGCTCAGTCCTCAATTTGAGGCATTGTTACGTTTGGGACACTTGGGAAACGTCCAGACAGACATGCCAAGTCAGTGGTTGGATAGATGAGTCTGGAGATCAAAAGAGAGATCAGTGCTGGAGATTTAAATTTATGAGTTTTGGAAGGTTTCCAGATAGATGAGATCAGCTGTTAAGCATAGAGGAAGAAGAGGCTGGGTGTAGGGGATGGTGTTTATGAAGCACCTACTGTGTGTTGTCATCTTGCATCCTGCAACATTGGATGGTTGGATACCCATTTTTGGCCAATGAACAAAATGAGGCTCAGATAAGTTATTTGCCCAAGGACACATAGTAAGTGTGCAGAAAGTGAAAGTGGAGTCACTCAGTCATGTCCAATTCTTTGCAACCCCGTGACTGTAGCCCACCAGGCTTCTCTGTCCACGGGATTTTCCAGGCAAGAGTACTGGAGTGGGTTGCCATTTCATTCTCCAGGGGATCTTCCTGACCCAGGGATTGAACCTGGGTCTCCTGCATTGCAGGCAGATGCTTTACTGTTTGAGCCACCAGGGAAGTATGCAGAGGTGGAATTTAAATCCAGCTCTTTTTCTCTTCCACGTCTAGGAAAAAAATCTTCCCTGAGGGTCCTGAAATTGGCTCTCACTGGACAAATCTGAGAACTTTCTCATCCTTGGTCCCCTCCTCAGGCCAGTGGGACCTTCTGATTGACCAGGCCCGGGACAAGGGTCATCCCTTGAAACAGGACACAGAGGTTGACCCCACTGACCACATGGCTGCAGAGTTGGGGAGGGGAGGAACTGTGATCAGAGAAGGGTGGGGGGTGGATGCTGGCGAGGACAAGGAGCAAGTGACCTTTGCAAACAGACACTCTGCCTCTTGGGCACTAATGTCCCAGGGACGGCTGCCTGTTTGGAAAAGCATTGTCGCCACATGGCATTTCTTGGGTGACCTCGGCTTGTGAGCAGGGAAGGTCTGAAGCGGTGGGAGGCTTATTTCAGAGAGTTGAGCACAGAATGTTGGAGTCCTTTTCAATTGCAAAGTCACCCACTAAGGCATATGTCTCCCTGCAGCTTAGGCTACAGATGGGCAGTGAAGCCACACACGCACACACACACACACACACACACACACAAACACACACACAAAAACACTCTCCAAGAGCCTGATTTCAGACGAGCTTTTATTAGCTAGCATATCATCTGTGCAAGAAGAGACTCACATCTGAGTGTTAGCATCATTGGCAGGAAAGAAAAATAAGCCTGCCAGACTCTTTCCTTCTCCTCCAAAAGAAGGGGCCAAAGTGACCCCAGGAATCTGAGTGGGTGTGTTTGCTCTGAGCTCCTGTCCCTTGCCTTGTTTCCTAAACCCGGAACCAGAGAGGTCAAACCACCAGCTATCAGCAGGGTGATGGGTGGGGGTGTGTGGAGTCCCACTTCCCTGCTACTATATCAACATACCAGTCAGCCCTGACACTCAGTCAGCATTTATGGAGCACTTTCTCTGTCTCTCTGACTTGTGGCTGAGGGCAGAGAGGGTGCCAGTGAAGCATGACTCAGAACTCTGTCCTCAAGGACTCTGCAAGTCACTGGAGACTTCATTCATTCATTCATCAGACCTTTTTAAATTGGGGTATAATTGCAATGCAAGTACAATGTTGTGTGAGTTTCTGCTGTATGACAAAGTGAGTCAGCTATATGAATACCTATTTTCCTTCTCTCTTGGACCACCCCCCACACCCAATTCCACCCCTCTAGGTTATCACAGAGCATCGAATTGAGCTTCCTGTGCTGTGCAGTAGCCTCCCACTAGCTAGCTGTTTTACACATGGCAGTGTATATATGTCAATCCTACTCTCCCAACTCATCCCACCCTCCCCTTCCTGCTCTGTGTCCACATATCTGTTCTCTACATCTGCGTCTCTATTCCTGCCCTGCAAGTAGGCTCATCTGTACCCTGAGTTATCTCACATTTTTATCTGTCTTGTTCATTACTGCAGTGCTAGTACCGAGCATGCTGCCTGGCTCACTACAGGTAGTGAGTACGTATATGTTGGATGTGCAAATGAGAGAAGACATGAGAAAATGAAGTGAGTTGTACCCTGTGATGAAAGGACTGGGAACCTTACTTCAGATGTTTACACTCACTGGGGGCACATAGATACCACCCCTGAATGGCATACGCTCTCTCCTCCAGCCTACTCGCTCCACCTCACGTCTGACTCCGCTGGCCTCTCTCCAGCCTTTGAAACTCACCTTTTCCTTGGTTTTCATGCTGTACTTTCTTCTCTGTTTCTTTCCCACTTTCAGACCATCCAGCTCAGGCTACTCTTTTTAAAAATTAAAAAAAAAATTTATTTGGCTGTGGCAGGTCTTAGTTGCAGCATGTGGGATTTGGTTCCCTGTCTAGGGATCAACAGTGACGGCAATGGCACCCCACTCCAGTACTCTTACCTGGAAAATCCTATGGACAGAGGAGCCTGGTAGGCTGCAGTCCATAGGGTCGTGAAGAGTCGGACACGACTGAGCGACTTCACTTTCACGCATTGGAGAAGGAAATGGCAACCCACTCCAGTGTTCTTGCCTGGAAATCCCATGGATGGAGGAGCCTTGTAGGCTGCAGTCCATGGGGTCACTAGGAGTTGGACACGACTGAGCGATTCCCTTTCACTTTTCACTTTCATGCATTGGAGAAGGAAATGGAAACCCACTCCAGTGTTCTTGCCTGGAGAATCCCAGGGACGGGGGAGCCTGGTGGGCTGCCGTCTATGGGGTCACACAGAGTCAGACATGACTGAAGCGACTTAGCAGCAGCAGCAGCTAGGGATCAAACCCGGGCCCCCTGCTTTGGGAGCACAGAGTCTTCCCTGGACCACCAGGGAAGTCGCCATAGTTCAGGTTACTCTTTTCCTACCTGTCTCCAACTGTAAGTGTCTTCAGCTCTCTTTTCATCACCTTCCATACCTTTTCTGCACACCTGCTGCCTCAGGGCTATTTCAATGCTGGTGAGCCCCTCCAAAATGCTCCTTCATTCTGTCAACAGGTATTTACAGGGTACTATCCATGTGCCTCTTTCAGAGTCTATTCTTGGTGTTACAGACAATACAATGAACCACACACAAGTCCTTGTCCTCCAAGAATGTCTGTCTCCTACTCTCAAGTCTCTGTCTTGAGTTCCAGACTCATGTAGCCAAATGTATACGTGATATTCTATTGGACATCAAAAAGAGATTCATCCTTTCCCCCACCAGACCAGCCCCTCCTCTTGTTTTATGGGTCTCAGCAGATGGTTCTTTCCATCACCTGTTTCCTCAAACCAGAGAATAAGACTCATTCTAGACTCTGCCCTCTTCCCACACCTCCCACACCCAGTAGGTCCCAATCCAATAGTTCCCACATCTCCCATATTGCTTCCTTTTCTCTACTCTCCACCCACAAATGTTCCTTATCTCTTGCCTGTATTTATTGCCATGGCTGCCATATTGCTCTCTCTGCTTTTGTTCTTTCCTTCTTTCAACTCATCTCCCCACCACAGCCAGAGGAATCGAAGATCCCAATAATTTCACATTGCTGCATTACTTAAAAACTTGAGAGCCTTCCATTACCCAAGGGTGAGAACCCAAGCTTTTAAACGTGGCCTTCAGGGCCCTTCATGACTTTCCACGGTACACTCTCCCAGCCCCAACTCTTATATGGCCTCATGCAGACTTGCTCTTGGCCCCCCTAGTGTGACCCAGCAACACTCTGCTCATGCCAGCTTTCTTCTCTGCAGCTGTTCTTCCAGCTCCCTGCAGAGAACTGGCCTCTCCCTCTCTCAGACCCCTCTTGTGCCCTTCATCTAGCTCTGCTCCTATACTCTTTTAAAAAAATGTTATGTGTTTTTTAATTGGTGGAAAATTGCCTTATAATTTTGTGTTGGTTTCTGCCATACAACAATGTGAATCAGTCTATATATATATATATATATATATATATATATATATCCCTTTCCTCCAGAGCCTCCTTCCCCCATTTCCCCATCTCTACCCCTAGCTTTATTCTTTTCTTCATAAATTTTATATATTATTATTTGGCTATGCTGGGTTCTAATTGTGGCATGTGGGATCTAGCTCCCTTACCAAGGATTGAACCCAGGCCCCCTGCATTTAGGAGCATGTAGTCTTAACCACTGGACTACCAGGAAAGTCCCCCTGCTTCTGTATTTTTATTGCATATGTGTGTTTACGACTCTCTCCTTTAAATCCCACAGTAGGAGGAGCAGTCATGTAGTCTTCCCAGTGCCTGGCACTCGTAGGTGACTGTAGCGGTTGTTACTGGTGCCCTGCCCTTATTCCTTCAGCTTGTCCCTTTCCATACCAGCTGTAAGTTTCTGCTTGCCAGCACGGGTGATGCTCTACATGAGGTTTTCTCTGACCACAGGAGCGTGCCTGGGAGGTGAATGGAGCAGAATGGAAGTGTCAGGGTGTTAACATTTTAGGGAACATCGGTGGGTAAATAATAATTCAAAATAACTACAGTGGAATCATAGTCAGCCATAGAAAGGAACAAAATCAGGTCATTTGTAGAGATGTGGATGAACCTAGAGTCTATCATAGAGTGAAGTAAGTCAGAAAGAGAAAAACAAATACCATATATTAATGCACATATATGGAATCTATAAAAATGGTATAGATAGGGACTTCCCTGGTGGCTCAGTGGTAAAGAATCTGCCTGCCAATGCAGGAGACATGGGTTCGATCTCTGGTCCAGGAAGATCCCACTCGCTATGGAGCAGCTGGGCCCGTGTGCCGCAACTGCTGAGCTCTGGAGTCCGGGAGCTTGTGCAGCTGCTGAAGCCCACGTGCCCTAGAGCCTGTGCTCCACAACAAGAGAAGCCGCCACAACTAGAGAGAAGCCTGCTTAGCAGGGAAGACCATAAATACATAAATAAAATTATGTTAAAAATGATATAGATCATCTTATTTGCAAAATAGAGACACAGACGTAGAGAACAAACATATAGATACCGAGGAGGGAAAAAAAGGGGTGCAAGGAATTGGGAGATTGGGATGGACATAATATACGCAACTGATACTGTGTATAAAATAGATAACTAAAGAGAACCCACTGTATAGCTCAGGGAACTCTAAGTGCTCTGTGATGACTGAAAAGGGAAGGAAATCCAAAAAATTGGGATATATGTATAGGTAGAGCAGATTCCCTCTGCTGTACAGCAGAGACTAACACAACATTGTAAAGCAGCTATGAAAAGTGAAAGTCGCTCAGTTGTGTCCAACTCTGTGATCCCATGGACTATACAGTCCATGGGATTCTCCAGGCTGGAATACTGGAGTGGGTATCCTTTCCTTTCTCCAGGAGATCTTGCCAACCAGTGATCAAACCCAGGTCTCCTGTGTTGCGGGCAGATTCTTTACCAGCTAAGCTACCAGGGAAGCCCAAGAATACTGGAGTGGGTAGCCTACCCCTTCTCCAGCGGATCTCCCTGACCCAGGAATCGAACCAAGGTCTCCTAGATTGCAAAGCAACTATACTCTAATAAAAATTAATTCAAAAAAATCTTATAAATTTAGATGAGCATTGGAGGGTTAATAGCCCAGCTTCCTCACTGCTTGGGTGCAGCCACGATGAGAGAATCTTCACACACGCTCTCGGCGGTCCCCATCGTGAGTGTGCTCCAGTCGTGTCAGGGGTAACTTGCTCGCCAGCACACCCTCCCTCGTGTCACGTCCCCACTTTTCTGCTGAGACTTCGAGGGGTCATCATCTCAATAACGCATCCAGATCTTTGTCTCAACGTCTGCCTCCGCCCAACTAAAGCAGTGCCTGAAAGATGTCTAATGACTGACTTACACATGTCATACAATAACTATAAAGTATCTGTAAAACAGTAAGTGAGCGACGCGAGAGAGTTTACAACCACCAATCAGCCATTTCAAAGCCTCTGTAAATCAGAGGATAAGGACCCCAGTGAGGATGGTGAGTAGTTAGCGTTAACACTGAGTAGGCAT
Organism: Aepyceros melampus; assembly: GCA_006408695.1. Lineage (NCBI taxonomy): Eukaryota > Metazoa > Chordata > Mammalia > Artiodactyla > Bovidae > Aepyceros > Aepyceros melampus. Next base: position 186,966 of record SJXQ01005089.1, read on the forward strand.
CGACCAGGTCCCAGGCTCTAAGAGGCAGTGTGTGTGTGTGTGTGTGTGTGTGTGTGTGTGTGTTTCTCTCATTTAAACATCACAGCAGCTTATGGTCAGGCCATTATAATAACCCCTATTTATAGACGAGAAAGTAAGCTGGGATAAAAAATGGTTAACCCAGCTTTCCAGCTGTAGGTGGGGGAGCTGGGAGCTGGCTCCAGACGTCTGGTTTTGAGCTGGATTCTGAGCTGCTGTGCCTTATAGAGAGGGTGAGACTTGATTTGGGTTTTGGAAGAGGTCACGAAGGGCATTCTAGGAAGGGGGGTCAGCAGGAGCAAAGGCGAGATGAGAAAGTACAGGATTTGTTCAGGGTCATATGCCTTGAGGGGAGGTTTTTTGGTTCTCTGTTTTGCTTCTTTTTCTTCAGTTTTATTCAGAAATAATTGACACACATCACTGTAATTGCTTTTTTACTATAAAATAATTTACTCATTGTAATAAAGAGAAAAGGGGCTTCCCAGGTGGCTCAATGGCAAAGAATCTGCCTGTCAAGCAGGAGACATAGTGTTCGATCCCTGGGTTGAGAAGATTCCCTGGAGAAGGAAATGGCAACCCACTCCAGTGTTCTTGCCTGGGAAATCCCATGAGCAGAGGAGCCTGGTGGGCTACAGTCCATAGGGTCACAAAGAGTTGGACACGACTGAACGACTAAACAGAAGCAGCAGTGATAAAGAGGAAAAGAAACAGAAAAGCAGATTCTGATGCTATCATATGACCTAACTACTGTTACGGTTCTCATCTGTTTCTTTCTAATAAAAGTGGGACTTTATTTATTTGCAGGAAGCTCTGCCTTCTGCAGTGATCTCATTTCCTCCTCCCCCTTTCCTGTCCCCTATGTTCTTATCTAAAAGATGATGGTGTTAAAGTGCTGCACTCAATATGCCAGCAAATTTGGAAAACAACCGTGGCCACAGGACTGGAAAAGGTCAGTTTTATTATCAGGCTTCCCAGGTGGTGCTGGTGGTAAAGAACCCGCCTGCCAATGCTGGAGATGTAAGTGTGGCTGTTTTGATCCTTGGCTTGGGAAAGATCCCCTGGAGGAGGGCATGGCAACCTACTCCAGTGTTCTTGCCTGGAGAATCCCATGGGCAGAGGAGCCTGGCAGGCCACAGTCCATAGGGTCGCAAAGAGTCGGACACGACTGAAGCGACTTAACATGCACACACATGCTATGTTATTACCAGCATCCTGGGATGTGGGGAAGGCTGAGGGGTCAAAAGCTGGAGTCAGAAACCTCGGAGGAATCTGGCTACAGATGCTGCAGTAGCAGATTCTTTTCTGTCGCTTTACTAATTTTAGGCAGAGGTTGCAGGAGTCTCAAATGCACATTGGAACTTAGATTCAAAACCACCAGATTCTGGAGCCCATGGCCAAGATTGCAAACTCAAATGCCTGCAAGGGCCAGGCAGCCAAGGTGAACCCCTCGAGGTGAGATGGTAAATGGCAGCACCTGTGTCTTGTCTGGAGGAGGCAGGCGACAGTCCTCTGCAGCCCTCATTGCTTGGTGGGGGCGGGGGTTCAGCACGGCTGCGTTTTCCATTCTATAGGAAAGAGAAAACAGAAGTCCAATTTTTAAAAGGAAGAACATCCTAAATTGTGAGTATTGGCCATAAATTAGTTTTAAAAAACATTTTGCAGGGTGACATTGAGGAGCTCAAACAAAATGTGTTAATGGATCAGACTCAGCTTATAACCCCCTTATTAAGACCCCCTACCTAAGACAATAGAATCTTGTGCTTAGCTCGACAGAATCCATTTTAAATAAATAATGAGAAACCAAGAGAATCTTAACGTCAGAATCATTAGTGTTATAGATTCCTAGAGGTAAAACTATCTCCTAGGTACTTGACACATTCAATCGTTAGAATAACGGACAGAATTTTAGCTGAAATCTCAGGAATGTAAAATCGAATAACCAGAAAAACGGAATTACTAGCGTTATTTGTTTTTTTGAGTCTAGACCTTTACTAATTAACCTCTACAACCTCATAATCAAGCATTATTAGAATCAGGTGCCTCCTGCAACAAGTATCTGGCCTTTAAGAAAGCCGGTTGAATGACTCTACTTGGCAAATCTCTGCTTGAATGAACTGGATCCCCTCCAAGATATTCTTGTTCATTTCTTCCAGAAATATATACTTGAAATATTTCTTATTTATTTCTTTGGGCTTCTCTGAGGGCTCAGTAGTAAGGAATCCACCTGCAAAGAAGGAGATGCAGAAGACATGGGTTTGATCCCTGAGTGGGGAAGATCCCCTGGAGGAGGGCATGACAGTCAACGCCAGTATTCTTGCCTGGAGAATCCTATGGTCAGAGGAGCCTGGTGGGCTGCGGTCCATAGGGTCGCAAAGAGTTGGACACAGCTGACGCGACTAAGCACACAACTAATTTATTTGTTTGGCTGTGCTGAGTCTTATTTGTGGCTCTCAGTTGCAGCATGTGGTATCTAGTTCGTTGATCAGAGACTGAACCCAGACCCCCTGCATCGAGAGTCTGGAGTCTTAGCCACTGGACCACTAGGGAAAGTGAAAATGAAGTCACTCAGTCGTGTCTGACTCTTAGCGACCCCATGGACTGCAGCCCACCAGGCTCCTCCATTCAGGGGATTTTCCAGGCAAGAGTACTGGAGTGGGGTGCCATTGCCTTCTCTGGACCACTAGGGAAGTCCCCCCCAAATATTTTTTATTGAGCACCTAATACATATGGGCATCAGTGAACCAGAAAGACATAATGCCCACTGGGATGAAGCACACATTCTTGTGCAGGTGGGCAGGCAGAAAACAGACACAAAAGATAATTTTAGACAGTGATCAGTTCTAAGGAGAAAGAAAATAGCATACTACTACAGAAAGTGACATGAAGGGATGATCAGGGTGGACCTCTCCTCCTTTGAGAGGAGACCCAAATGATGAGGAAGAGTCAGCCATGGGCAGATCTGGGGAAAGGAGGTCCAACCTGGGAAACGGCAAGTGCAAAGGCCCTGTGGTGGGAACAAGCTTGTGTGATCGTGGTGCAGGGAAAGCCCTGGTGGGTTGAAGCACAGGGAGTGGGAGGGGGAACAAGGTGGAAGAGATGGAGTCAGACTGCTGGGCAGCAGTGCGCCCTCTTTTCATTTCAAATAAATAATGAGAAACTTTCAGCACACCTGTGTTTAACCCACTGCCCACTACGCATTACACATAAGTGCTTGCTAAGCGATTTGGATGCAGAAGCAGGTCACAGAGAATGAGGTCAGGGTTAGTAGCGTCCTGGGCCACTGCTTCGAAAAAGGGTCCGTGGTTGTGCTTCGTCAGTGCTTTGCAAGCATTCTCGTGCCTGTGTGCTTATTGCTGCAGTCATGTCTGACTCTTTGCGAACCCCATGCACTGTAGCCCGCCAGGCTCCTTTGTCCATGGGATCCTCCAGGCAAAACACTGGAGTGGGTTGCCATACTCTCCTTCAGGGCATCTTCCCAACCCAGGGATGGAGCCTGAGTCTCTTATGTCTCCTGCATTGGCAGGCAGGTTCTTGACCACTAGTGCCACCTGGGAAGCCCTTGCGAGCGTCTTCTTTACAGAAACCACCTGCCCATCACCCTTGCCTTGTGACTTCCCCTCCTCTCTGGTCCTGTGGGGCTGGGCTCCTGTATCTCCATCAACGACGGCCAGACGGGGAGGAGAGACAACTTTCAGAAGTATGTGTGAGAGCTGTCACAGCCTCTGTGCTTGCTATCTCCATGGTACCCAGGCAGGGGGACAATCTAATTAGGCTATTTTCAGCATCCCAGAGGGAGGGGAAGTGGAGGGAGACAGGGAGAAGGGGGCCTGCCTCTCTCGCTGCCTATCTCTCCTCTCTCTCTCTCCCTCTCTGAAGTTATTATTGATTAAGCAGTCAGAGGCCACGGAGGCAGGACCTTTCTGTGCTCCGTGCTGGGATCAGAGGAGGCTTTTCGGCAACGCGGTGGGACTTGCCAAATGCATTAGGGACCCCAGGGCTGGCAGGCTTCCAAGTGCCTGGTGCTAATGAGCTCTGAAGCCTACAGCTTTGACCGAAAACACGTCCCCTACAGGCTGTTTGTCCTCTGCCAGGGTTGGGCTGCCACCAGCTTCCTCTGGAATGATGGGCCCAGAGACAAGGAGGCTGGCAGGCCTTTATTTCTTAGCCTGGGGCCTGTGTTGGTCTTCAAGGCTTTGCCTGTGATCTTCAGAGCCTTGCAAGGAAATTAGGCTTTCATCTACCTGGAGCACAAGGACAGTAGCTCCTGGGAGTGACTCAGGGCCATGGACTCAATAAAGATACAGTTGACTAAATTCCAAATGGCCAGAGGTTTCATCCAGTTTGCTTGTCCCATGCCACAGCTTGTAGCATCCAGAGGTTCTAAGCATTTATTCACCAAATATCCTGCTATGTACTTGTAAGAAGGCTGACTGTAAAGGCCTATCTTCTTTAATTACAAGGCCCTACTTTTCACATCTCTGCATTTGCTCCTGCTTTGCCCAAGCTTGTTGGAGCTGGATGTTAGTGTGGTCAAAGCAGGAAAAATGTTGGGTACCTTTAAAGCTCTCACTGGACATAGAAATGGTGCCGGGTGAGACACCTGCACCATCTCATTTCACCCTCGTACAGTTCCATGAAGTAGGTCTTTTAATTCTCCCCATTTCACAGATGAGAAAACGGAGGCACAGAGAGGTAAAGCATGTGCCCAAACTAACAAGGCTGGAGAGAGATTTGAGATTAACAACCACGTTTGCCTGACTCCAGAGCCAGCCTCCCAAAGTAACCAATTTAAATGGAACTCTCAGTTTTAGGATTCAAAGGAGTTTAATAGGTTAATAGGATTTATGAGTCTCCAAGAAGGGGCATTTCCTATAATCATTTGACCCTTCCCTTTTTATTTTCTGGGCGTACTTGTTAACATCTTCTGACAGCATTTTGGGAACAGTTGCTTGGAGGTAATTAAACAGAGCAAGTGATAATGTCCTTAATTAATCCAATCCAGTCTCTTTCATTTGTGCTTATTTCCTTATATTGGCAATAGTTCCAACAGGAGGGCTTTACAATCACATCCCCTGGTTCTTCCTCCTGACTCCAGAAAGAGCATGAACACCAAAGGGGGAATTTTCAAAGAGCATCTCATCTTGGGTTACTGCTTTGCACCAGTTTGATGTGTGATGCTGTCTATTACAGCGGAGGGCTAATGTGGCTTTTGAACCAGGGTTAAGGCTGTTAAACACACGAGCACGTGCACACACACACACCCCACCCCCCCGATGAATCAGATCTCACTATGAGCCTTTTGTTTAAAATATCATAGAGTCACAGGATTTCAAAGACACCTCTCTGATATTTTTTCATTGCTGTGGCCCTTTTTACCTGTTATTTACCTATTTGATAAGTGAAAGTGACTCAAAGATGGAGGCCTCACCTATCTGCCTGGCACTTCTCTCCTTTAGCATCTAGTAGAGGGTTGGATGGCTTCCCTGGTGGCTTAGTGGTAAAGAACCTGCCTGCCAATGCAGGAGACACGGGTTCGATCCCTGGGTTGGGAAGACCCCCTGGAGGAGAGCATGGCAACCCACTCCAGTGTTCTTACCTGGAGAATTCCATGGACAGAGGAGCCTGGCAGGCTACAGTTCATGGGGTCACAAAGAGCTGGACATGGCTGAAGTGAATTAGCATTCACGTGTGCAGAGGGCTGGACAAACAGGGCACTCAGCAGATGACTGGCTGGTGGGTCTTCTGTGTTAATCAGCGTTGATACCATCATCATCATCACTACCATTTTTGATTGTCTTTCATGTGTAGACACTGGGTTTTATGTTTTTCAGCCACGAGTTGGCACACTATACCTTATGGGCCAAGTTCAGCTGGCTCTCTGTTCTGGTAAATAAAGTACTATCAGAACACAGCCATGCCTAGTTATGTACATATTGTCTGTGTCTCTCTTTGTTCTGCAATGGCAGAGTTGAGTGGTTGTGGTAGAGACCCTATGACCCTGTAAAGCCTAAACTATTTGCCATCTGGCTCTTTACAGAAAAAGTTGGCCGACCCCTGCTTTATAAACAAACCTGAAAGGCAGTGTTCCCATTATACAGATGAGAGGATTGAGGTTCAAGGAGGTTAAACAGTTCTCCCAACTGATAAGTAGTGAATGCAGGGTGTGGACTCAGGTCTAGCTCTCTAAAGCCAAGGCTTTTTTAGTCTACCTTATGCTCCCTATTCCCCGATACTGCAGAAAATTGAGAACAGACTGAATTTTTTCGCCTTGATTTTTGAACCCAGTTTTTGGAGCATCTGGGGTTAATTCTTTTGGGGGCCTTGAGGGCACTGCCACCTAAAATCACTTAAGAAAGCAGGCAGGATGCCTGAGTAGTTTGTGACTGGAGGTAACTGTTGCTTTCTGCATAAATACACAGATTTGCTCCTGGAGATCAGAGATGTCTGGAGCAGCTGATTCATCAATACTTTGGAGTCTGGTGCCAATTTCACAAAGACAATTAATTTCTTTAGCTTCTTAGCCGCTGATGGTTTCAGCCCTCCTAGAGCTTTCAGCTGGAACATCTTCTCCATGTTTCTCCATGCCACAGATTCTTCATGTATGTGCATGCGCTACGTTGCTTCTGTCCACTCTTTGCGATCCTAAGACTGTAGCCCGCCAGCCTCCTCTGTCCATGGGATTCTCCAGCCAAGAATCCTGGAGTGGGTTGCTGTGCCCTCCTCCAGGTGATCTTCCTGACCCAGGGATCGAACCTGTCTCCTGCGTTTCCTGCACTGCAAGCAGACACTTTACCACTGAGCCACTGGGGAAGCTCTGCCACAGGTTCCTGCTGCTGCTGCTGCTGCTGCTAAGTCGCTTCAGTTGTGTCCGACTCTGTGCAACCCTAGAGACGGCAGCCCACCAGGCTCCACCGTCCCTGGGATTCTCTAGCAGATTCCTAGAGCTGTCTAAATCTTTGCTGACTATATGCGCAAGGAAGAGGAGAGGCAGTAACACTGAATTCGCAAGTGTTAAGTCCACGTAGTTGGTTGTTAAACAGGTGGTGATAAAGGCAGAGATTATTTTTGTCTCTGCACAAAGGAAGATGCAGGGTCTAGCTTTCCAGTTTTGGTGGCTTTATCATCATTTATATTTGCGTTGAGCAGATCCTACAAGACTAATAACCAAACGCAACTCAGTACATTCATTTTACTTATTTATTTATTGGATCTTGTCTGTGTTGTGTCTTAGTTGTGCCGCACAGGATATTCGCTGCATAATGTGGGATTTTTCATTGCAGTGCACGGACTCTATAGTAGTGATGCGCAGGTTTAGATGCTCCAAGACATGTAGGATCTTAGTTCCCCGACCAGGGATCTAACCCATACCCCCTGCTCTGCAAGGCGAATTCCTAACCACTGGACCATCAGGGAAGTCCCAGAACATTCATTTATCGGTTGCTTGGTTGATGGTTAGACCTATGACAACCTTTATATTGAAAGTATTACGAAAGCAGTATACCACGTGTTAAAGGAATGGGCGTGTGGGAAATCATGAAGGTAGATGAGGTCAACACCGAGATGAGGTCAACACCAATATGCAGGGACGTACTGTGCTTCTTCGGCACTTTCCTGGGACGTTTAAAACCATAATCCCCAAGAAAGGCGATTTTGACCTAGGTGAGTATTCTCTGGTATTAGAAATTTCAAAGCGCATTTTGAAGTGTTGAGCAGGAGTCTAAATGTTTATGTATATGTTGGGACTCCCTGCCTCATGGGAACTTTTGCTCTTCTGAAAAGATGGGATGTAAGATTTTGTGAAAGGCACTTTTCTATACATCATCTCGCTGGAGTTTGATAAACAGATTTCCAAGTTGGAATAATTACCCCCATCTTGTAGAAAAGGGAACTGACACTCAAAATTATCAAGTAATTTGTTGAAAATCTCATGGCTATTGGCTAAGCTGGGGTTCCCATTTAGATCTCTCTTATTGAAAGTCCTTATTCTTTGAAAACAATATCATCAACAACAATAAATGTTAATAGATAATACAAACTGCCCACTATGTGTCAGGCATTGTGGTAAACATCATCCATCGATTTTCTCATTTAATCCTCATGATAACCTTACAAAATAGGTTATTATTCCCATTTTACAGGTAAGGGAAACTGAGGCTTAGGGAAGTTAATTTACTGGCTCAAGGCTCCCCAGCTTGTAAACATCAGAGAAGGGGCTTGAATACATCCTGTGTGACACCGGTGCTGCAAGGACACGGACTCTGCCCTTCTCGAGTCAAACCGATTCATGCATTCAACCCAGAGCATCTTTCCTTAGAGGCCCTCTCATCTATCCTCCATCCAATAAAGGATCAACTGGCCTTAAGGAAGCCCTGTCATGCCTGTATTACCTTCTAACAGGAGATTTTTCGCTACTTTAACATTTTTATTTATTCATTTAAAACATTTTATTGAAGTGTAGTTGGTTTACAATGTCAATTTCAGGTGTACAGTATAGTGATTTCATTACATATATACATCTATTCATTCTTTTTTAGATTCTTTTCCCTTATAAGTTATTACAGAATATTGAGCAGAGTTCCTGTGCTATATAGTAGGTGTTTGTTGGTTATTTTATATATACAGTGTGAGTGTATATAGATATATATATGAGTATAGTATATATATAGTATATATAATACAGTAGTGGAGAAGACCATGGCCCCCCACTCCAGTACTCTTGTCTGGAAAACCCCATGGATGGAGGAGCCTGGAAGGCTGCAGTCCATGGGGTCGCTGAGGGTCGGACACGACTGAGTGACTTCCCTTTCACTTTTCACTTTCATGCGTTGGAGAAGGAAATGGCAACCCACTCCAGTGTTCTTGCCTGGAGAATCCCAGGGACGGGGGAGCCTGGTGGGCTGCCGTCTATGGGGTCGCACAGAGTCGGACACGACTGAAGCGACTTAGCAGTAGCAGCAATGTGTGTATGTTAATCCCAAAGATTTTTGGTTACTTAAAGGAGAAAGGTCTGAACTTGGATTTCTTCCTTGTACCAGTCAAGACCATTCGCACTTCCCCAAATCCCATGTTGTCCCCTACTGAGAGGCCAGCTCAATGTCCCAGCCCTTGATTGGACAGAGGTAACCACAGCTGGATCCCTGCCCAGGCAGCCTTTGCTCCCCACTGTTTGCCTGTCTTGGAGGCTTTCATAACCAGCAGAACCCTTCTGTGGAGAGGGCTTCTTGAACTCGTGCTGGCCTGGCTACCCCTCATTATTCATGCCCTGCACTCAAAGCTTTGGTTCCAGATCTGGCAAGAGGGATCTGGCCTCTAGTCTGAATTTAGACTCATGCCAGTTGGCCCTACCTCCTGAGGAAGTCAATAAATATGGTCAGTTAAGACCAGTTTCTCAGTATCTCCTGTTTCCTTCCTGTGTTTTTTCTTTTTCCCCATTCATTCTCTTTTCCTACCCTCAGTCTGTCTACCCTACCTCTTAGCATTTGCCCAGAACACCATCCTTCACTTCATGGATCATCTTTTACAAGCTGTGTCTTTGAGCAAGGTGTAGGAAGAGGAGGGTTGTTCCATAGGGATGAAGGCAAACAGTTGCCAAGCAGCAGAAAGAAGAGTCTCAACACATGCAGACTTTGTACTGTTCTCTCTGCCTCCATCCCAGCTGTTTTTCAGTCCAGGAGAGGCACTGCAGCTGGAAATATTTCCAGAATATGTCTGCTTAAAGTTCTTTATGGATTCCCAGCCACTTATTAACTTTAGTCATGCAGTTTTAAAAATTTAATTAATGGCTGTGCTGAGTCTTTGTTGCTGCATGTAGGCTTTCTCTAAAGTTGTGGCGTGTGGAGGCTACTCTCTAGTTGTGGTCCTTGGGCTTCTTATTGCAGTGGCTTCTCTTGTTGTGGAGCCTGGGCTCTAGGGTGCTTGGGTTTCAGTAGTTGCAGCATGCAGGCTCAGTGTTTGTGGCACATGAGCTTGGTTGCTCCATGGCACGTGGAATCTTCCTGAGTCAGGGATTGAAGCTGTGTCCCCTGCATTGGTAGCTGGATTCCTATCCACTGTACCACCAGGGAAGTCCTAGTCATATAATTTTAATGTGTGTAAATATCACCTGGTGCTCTTATGACAATGCAGATTCCTTGGCCCCACTTTCGGATCCCCTGATTCAGCAGGTATGGGTTGTCTGCATTTGCAAGAGCCTCTTGCAGATGGTGACTGCAGCTGTGAAATTAAAAGATGCTTACCCCTTGGAAGGAAAGTTATGACCAACCTAGATAACATATTAAAAAGCAGAGACATTACTTTGCCAACAAAGGTTCGTCTAGTCAAGGCTATGGTTTTTCCAGTGGTCATGTATGGATGTGAGAGTTGGGCTGTGAAGAAGGCTGAGCACTGAAGAATTGATGCTTTTGAACTGTGAAGACGCTTACTCCTTGGAAGAAAAGTTATGACCAACCTAGATAGCATATTCAAAAGCAGAGACATTACTTTGCCAACAAAGGTCCGTCTAGTCAAGGCTATGGTTTTTCCAGTGGTCATGTATGGATGTGAGAGTTGGGCTGTGAAGAAGGCTGAGCACCGAAGAATTGATGCTTTTGAACTGTGGTGTTGGAGAAGACTCTTGAGAGTCCCTTGAACTGCAAGGAGATCCAACCAGTCCATTCTGAAGGAGATCAGCCTTGGGATTTCTTTGGAAGGAATGATGCTAAAGCTGAAGCTCCAGTACTTTGGTCATCTCATGCGAAGAGTTAACTCATTGGAAAAGACCCTGATGCTGGGAGGGATTGGGGGCAGGAGGAGAAGGGGACGACCGAGGATGAGATGGCTGGATGGCATCACGGACTCGATGGATGTGAGTCTGAGTGAACTTCGGGAGTTGGTGATGGACAGGGAGGCCTGGCGTGCTGTGATTCATGGGGTCACAAAGAGTCGGACACGACTGAGCGACTGAACTGAACTGAACTGCAAGTCGCTTCACTCGTGTCCAACTCTGTGGGACCCCAAAGATGGCAGCCCACCAAGCTTCCTGTTCCTGAGATTCTCCAGGCAAGAACACTGGAGTGGGTTGCCATTTCCTTCTCCAATGCATGAAAGTGAAAAGTGAAAGTGAAGTCGCTCAGTCATGTCCGACTCTTAGTGATCCCATGGACTGCAGCCCACCAGGCTCCTCCACCCATGGGATTTTCCAGGCAAGAGTACTGGAGTGGGGTGCCATCGCCTTCTCCGAATATTCCACCATTGTATTATCAAATTTTTGTTTATCAGTTCACCCATCAGGGGAAGCTTGGGTTGCTTCCACCTTTTGACTATTGTGAATTATGTTGTTATGAACATAGGTATATAAATATCTGCTTGAATCCCAGCTTTCAATTCTTTCAGATATATATATATACAAAAGTGGAGTTGTTATATCACATGGTAATTATGCTTCAATTGAGGAACTACTGATTTCCACAGAGTCTGAACCATTTTACATTCCCACCAACAGTGCACAAGAGTTCCAGTTTTCCCACAGCCTTGATAACATTTGCTATTTTCTGTTTTTTTTTTTAATTAATTATTTATTTTTTGGAGGCTAATTACTTTACAATATTGTATCAGTTTGCCATACATTGACATGAATCAGCCACAGGTGTATTTCTGGGGTTTTTTTGTTTGTTCATTTGTTTTTTAAAATAGTAACCATGATAATGGAGAAGACTCTTCAGAGTCCCTTGGACTGAAAGGTTATCAAACCAGTCAATCCTACAGGAAATCAGTCCTGAATATTCATTGGAAGGACTGATGCTGAAGCTGAAGCTCTAATACTTTGGCCACCTGATGCGAAGAGTTAAGTCATTAGAAAAGACCTTGATGTTGGGAAAGATTGAAGGCAGGAGGAGAAGAGGACAACAGAGGGTGAGACGGTTGGATGGCATCACTGACTCAATGGACATGAAGGGAGACGGTGAAGGACAGGGAAGCCTGGTGTGCTGCAGTACATGAGGTGAAAGGAATCGGACACCACTGAGCAACTGAACAACAATCCATCTTAATGGGTGAGAGGTGATATCTCTTCGTGATTTTGATTTGCATTTCCCTGACAATTAGTGATGTCAAGCATCTTTTTCCTATGTTTGTTGGCCATTTGTATATATTCTTTGGAGAAATGTCTATTCAAGTCCTTTCTCTGTTTTTAAATCTTTTTTATTGTTCTTGAGTTATCGAAAAAGGAAGAGAGTTCCAGAGAAACATCTACTTTTGCTTTATTGACTATGCCAAAGTCTTTGACTGTGTGGACCACAACGAACTGGAAAATTCTTAAAGAGATGGGAATACCAGACCACCTGACCTGCCTCCTGAGAAATCTGTATGCAGGTCAGGAAGCAACAGTTAGAACTAGACATGGAACAACAGACTGGTTCCAAATAGGAAAAGAAGTATGTCAAGGTTGTATGTTGTCACTCTGCTTATTTAACTTATATGCAGAGTACATCATGAGAAACGCTGGGCCGGAAGAAGTACAAGCTGGAATCATGATTGCCGGGAGAAATATCAATAACCTCAGATATGCAGATGACACCACCCTTATGGCAGAAAGCAAAGAATAACTAAAGAGCCTCTTGATGAAAGTGAAAGTGGAGAGTGAAAAAGTTGGCTTAAAGCTCAACATTCAGAAAACGAAGATCATGGCATCTGGTCCCAACACTTCATGGCAAATAGATGGGGAAACAATGGAAACACTGAGATTTTATTTGGGGGTGGCTCCAAAATCACTGCAGATGATGACTGCGGCTATGAAATTAAAAGACAGTTATTCCTTGGAAGAAAAATTATGACCAACCTAGACAGCATATTACAAAGCAGAGACATTACTTTCCCAACAAAGGTCCATCTAGTCAAAGCTATGGTTTTTCCAGTAGTCATGTATTGATGTGAGAGTTGGACTGTGAAGAAGGCTGAGTGCCGAAGAATGGATACTTTTGAATTGTGGTGTTGGAGAAGACTCTTGAGAGTCCCTTGGACTGCAAGAGATACAACCAGTCCATCCTAAAGGAAATCACTTCTGAATATTCATTGGAAGGACTGATGCTGAAGCTGAAACTCCAATATTTTGGCCACTTGATGCGAAGAGCTGACTCATTTGAAAAGACCCTGATGCTGGGAAAGATTGAAGGTGGGAGGAGAAGGGGTTGACAGAGGATGAAATGGTTGAATGACATCACTGGCTCAATGGACATGAGCTTGAGTAAACTCCAGGAGTTGGCGATGGACAGGGAGGCCTGGTGTGCTGCAGTCCATGGGGTCACAAAGAGTCAGACAACATTGAGCAACTGAACTGAGCTGAACTGAGTTATAGGAATTCTATATATATTCTGGATGCATGTGTGCTGAGTCATAGCCAACTGTTTTCGACCTCACAGAATTTACCAGTCAAGAATACTGGAGCAGGTTGCCATTTCTTCCTGACCCAGGGATCAAATTCGTGTCTCCTGCCCCTCTTGCATTGGCAGGCAGATTCTTTTACCACTAGCGCCAACAGGAAAGCCTATATATTCTGGATGTATGCCCATTATCAGATACATCATTTGTGTATATTTCCTCCCATTCCATGGGCTGTCTTTTCAGCCTGTTGATAATATTCTTTGATGAACAGAAGTTTTTTTGGTGTGTTTTTCTAAAATATAAATTTATTTATTTTAATTGGAGGTTAATTTGATGAACAGAAGTTTTAAATGTTGATGTAGTCTAGTATTATCTATGTTTCTCTTTTGTTGCCTGTCCTCTTAGTAGTCTATATAGGAAGTCAAATACTGTAAAATGAAGCTTTCACCTATGTTTTCTTCTAGGAGTCTTAAAGTTCTAACTGTCATGTTTAGGTCTTTGATCCATTGTGAGAGAGTTTCATCTTTTAATGTAGTTAAATCCATTAAAATTTTCCCTAATAGCTTGTGCCATCATTTCTTATCAAAATATTCTATATTTTCTTCTAAAAGTTTTAAATACGTGCCCTTGCTATTGGCTTCTAGAATTTACACTTGTATATGGTGTGGAGGGATCCAATTTAATTTTTTCCCCCAGAAGGATTATCAATGTCCTTCCACCATTTAAAAATAATTTCTTCCCACAAATCTGTAATATTACCTCCATTCCCTCTCAAGATGGCACATAGGCATGAGTCTATTCACCCTCTCAATTTCTAATTAGATGAGCCTTCGAAACATCATTTCCTATGAATACTCTGGTGATCCAATGGTTAGGACTCCACGGTTCCACTGCTGGGGACCCAAGTTCAGTCCCTGGTCAGGGAGTTGGGGAAATAAGATCCTGAAAGCCGCAAGGCACAGCCAAAGTAGAGGAGGGAGAGTTAAAATTCTTTAAAAACCCATTTCCCTTTCATATCTGTCTGGTCTGTCTACTAAAATCATAGTGTTAGCTTTTATAAATATCTGCTCTTTGGGGAGAGTAATCAGGGTGAAGATGGGAGCAAGGTGGAAGGAAAGAAAGCTGAGCCCACAGAGAAAAGATCTCACGGGGCACAGGAAACCTGGGTGAAGTCAATTATGCCAGCATTGAAAGAAAATTCCCTCCAAAAACAAGCGGTTTAAGGAGTGCAAACATCCCCCACACTCCAGCCAATTCTTCTTCTGGGACCAAGGATTTCATGGCCCAGAGTGGGCAACAGATGGGAGAAGATAGAAACCTGCCATTACTCCTGCCTGTCTCTCTTCCACATCCGTGTGTCTGTTTCTCTTTAGTGTGATTAAAAATCCTGTTTTTTTTTTTTTTTTTTAAATCCTTGCCTTCCTCAAATTAGTCAGCCAGTCTTCCTTTACTTGTCTTCTACTCTTCTACTAGTTCTGTTCTGGTAGCACAACAGAAGCTTTTTTTTTAAAGTGATATATTGGGGATTTCCCTGGTGGTCCAGTGGCTAGGACTCCATGCTCCCAAAGCAAGGAGCCTGGGTTCAAACCCTGGTCGGGGAACTGGATCCTGAGTATTGCAACTAAGACCTGGTGCAGCCAAATAAATAAATTAAATTAAAAAATTTTAATTGGTATATTGGAGGTATATTCACATATTAATTTCAAAATAATTTGCTGTTTGTATATATTGCAAAATGATCACTACAATAAGTCTAGTTAACACCCAGCATCACACACGCTTACCAAAACAAAGTTTCTTGTGATGAGGGGTTTTAAGGTCCACTCTCAGCAACTGTCAACTATGTATGATGGAATCATATTTTTGAGAACAACCTCGTTCTTCCTTGATTCCCTGAGCAAACCTGTTTCCCAGAGACAAAGTCTTTTGGGCATAAGCTTCTTGAGCTACCTTCTGAGCTTTTGGATTTTCATTAGTTTTCTCTACCTCAACCCACAAAGAAGCATATCTCCTGTATAAGGGTGCTGTTCTATTCATTTGTTTTCTCTAATAAAGTGCACCCCCATTCTGCAGGGCAACTCAGCCTGGGCTCCCCAATCCAAAGCCATGATCAAGGCTTATGCAATAGACAAAGCAGAACAAACGTGGGCTCCCAGGAGTGGGGTGAACCTTACCAGCATATACCAAATGGAATCAAGAGATGAGTCCCTTCATCCCTTCACAGGTTCTGCTCATGACTGAATGAAGTTCAAAATGACCTATAGAAGAACAGCTTTGCAGATTCCACCTACTCCCTGGGTTCACACTGTAAAAAGGCTACAATCTCACCAAGAAGATCTCCCTTGACTCTGTAGAATTTCATCGCCTTTGCTATTTAAAATCCAGGCCGAAGCTTTGCCGAAAGACATACTACAAGAAGCAAAAATCGTCTACCCAACAGAGCAAAGCTAAAGCTCTGTCCTCTTTAAACTAAGCCTTCCCTGGAACAGACAGGCTTTTTTCCCAGTAACGTAATCCCTGTCCCAACCACCCACTGAGGTCAAAGCTATACTCACAGGGGTTAGGTCAAGGCCTGCCTGCCCCAGAGGCTCTTGTACTCAGGTCCCCACTACAACCATAACTGTCCAGGTCGAGAATCCACTTGACCTACAATTACCTTTCAGCCTAAAGTCCTGACTACACCAGAAATCTGATCTCCATGTGTTATTTTACCCCCACATGTCAGCTTGCCTGCCCGCCTCCGAAGTTTTCTGATGAGAAAATAACATGTTGGGAGTTTACGGGGTGATAATTAATTGCCCCCTTCTTGGCCCTTCCAAATTCTAAACCCACTGAGACGTCAATGCATGAATCAGGCAGCCAGAGGTACAAAGTATCATCTTTACTGAGGAGGCTGACTGGAGTACACCGTTTCATTGTGCCCACAGTTCAGTTCAGTCGCTCAGCCGTTTCCGACTCTTTGCGACCCCATGAATCACAGCATGCCAGGCCTCCCTGTCCATCCCCAACTCCTGGAGTTCACTCAAATTCATGTCCATTGAGTCAGTGATGCTATCCAGCCATCTCATCCTCGGTCATCCCCTTCTCCTCCTGCCCCCAATCCCTCCCAGCATCAGGGTCTTTTCCAATGAGTCAACTCTTCGCATGAGGTGACCAAAGTACTGGAGCTTCAGCTTTAGCATCATTTCTTCCAAAGAAATCCCAGGGCTGATCTCCTTCAGAATGGACTGGTTGGATCTCCTTGCAGTCCAAGGGACTCTCAAGAGTCTTCTCCAACACCACAGTTCAAAAGCATCAATTCTTCGGCGCTTAGCTTTCTTCACAGTCCAACTCTCACATCCATACATGACCACAGGAAAAACCATAGCCTTGACTAGACGGACTTTAGCCGGCAAAGTAATGTCTCTGCTTTTGAATATGCTATCTAGGTTGCTCATAACTTTCCTTCCAAGGAGTAAGCGTCTTTTAATTTCATGGCTGCAATCACCACTTGCAGTAATTTTGGAGCCCCCCAAAAATAAAGTCTGACACTGTTTCCACTGTTTCCTCATTTATCTCCCATGAAATGATGGGACCGGATGCCATGATCTTCGTTTTCTGAATGTTGAGCTTTAAGCCAACTTTTTCACTCTCCTCTTTCACTTTCATCAAGAGGCTTTTTAGTTCCTCTTCACTTTCTGCCATAAGGGTGGTGTCATCTGCATATCTGAGGTTATTGATATTTCTCCCGGCATCTTGATTCCAGCTTGTTTCTTCCAGTCCAGCATTTCTCATGATGTACTCTGCATATAAGTTAAATAAGCAGGGTGACAATATACAGCCTTGACGTACTCCTTTTCCTATTTGGAACCACAGTTCCCATCTAAATTACTCTGATTTACTTGGTCATAGACTGCAGGACTCCTTCAGAGGAACAGGCTCCCCATGGCAGAGGGGGAAACATGGGTATCTGAAGGACAGAGCACAGCAAAAAAAGAATAAAGAGAAAGGACTGGTGACATGTTCATTGAGACCGAGTTACCCTGAAATGGAAGTCCCCTGCCTCTTTTATGATTAACCTCTCTATCCAAAACTTTATTCCTTTCTTGTCCCACTCCTGTTCCTCTCAGGACTGAGGAACACCAAAGAAAAAAAGGAAGGAAACTGAGCAGGACTCTAGGGGGCCTCTCTGGGTACAAGCCCCTCAGTGTTCCCCACTTCTTGTTTGATCTTCCAAAAGTTCCAGAGAGCAGACTCTGGCAGTTAATGATTAGAATAGTGGGTCTCAGGATTCTGAGTTCTTCCTGAAGGGATATAGACAATAATCTGACATATATCTGAGAGTTCTGCAGAAATTAAGACTCCCCACCGCCCCACTACCACCCACCACCCTGCCTTGCACCCAGGTGGAGAACGGGGGCAACATTCTGACCACAAACACATAGACCCCAGACTGGCTGGAACCGGAAGGCTAATGAAGATTTACAAAACATCACCCTGTTACCTCACCCCCAATCAATCAGAAAAATGTTCACAACCCGATCATGCACCCTGCAGCTCTCACCCTCAATGTTGTAAAAACCTTGGCCTGAAAGCCATCAGGAAATTTTTTATTCTTTTGAGTACTTGTTGTCTGTTCTTCTTGCTTAGTGCCCTGTACTTTTCTTTACCACAACCTGGTGTCGGTAGACTGACTTTACTGAGCATCAGGCAAGGGAGGTGAGTTCAGTGACATCAGCATCTTCCTCTAAACCCACTAGTCAGACCCAATTCTCCCTCATGGAAGTAGTAAAGAAAGAAATCAGATGTTTTATTTCAGTAATTTTTCTACTGAGGCGTGGCAGTTCCCTCTCCTCTATGTAAACTGGCAGAGAACTTCCCTTCTAAAAACTGCCTTTGGTTTGGTAACTTATTCCTGATTCAATAATTGTAGTCATGGTATCAGGATCACCTGATCTGTCAGGATTCACTTCATTGCAAGTCAAATTCAAAGTTGCTTAAATAAAAGGGAATTAATATGACTTCAGGGATTGATGACTGATGACTTCAGGCAAAGCTGGATTCAGGGGTTAATCGATATCACAAATTCTCTTATTGTTCACCATCTCTAGGCTCTGCTTCTCTCTAAATTCCCTTCATTCTCAGGCTGGCTCTTCCCAAGCAGTGGCAAAAATGGCCATCAGCAGTTCTAAGCTTGCATCTTATGGGTTTAGAAAAAGCTCGTGAGAATTTCTCCTTAATGCGTTCTGCAAAATCCCATAGTGGAGTTTCATTGGTCTAGCTTGGGTCATGTGCTTTCCTATTGTACCAAACACTGTGACCAAGAGAATGCAATGCACTGATTGGTCAGACCTGGATCATGTGCCCTCCTGAAATCTAGTTCCTTCCAAACCACATAAACCAGCATGGATTATTCCCCCAAGGAATCAAAATACTGTTATCAGAGATTGGAAGGCAATGGATTCTAGATGGGAGAAAACATGACCATCACACACAATGCAAAGTTCAGTGGAAAGAGCAGCTTGTGGCTAGTGCCTTCAAAAAGGCTTTGAAGGGCAGGGACCAAGACTCTCCCGGAGGGTTCTCCAGTTAACCTAGCTCCACCGATAAAATTCCTATGGGAGAAACCTGTTACTTCAGCTCAGTTCAGTTCAGTCGCTCAGTCGTGTCCGACTCTTTGTGACCCCATGAATCGCAGCACGCCAGGCCTCCCTATCCATCCTCAACTCCCGGAGTTCACTCAGACTCATGTCCATCGAGTCCGTGATACCATCCAGCCATCTCATCCTCGGTCGTCCCTTCTCCTCCTGCCCCCAATCCCTCCCAGCATCAGAGTCTTTTCCAATGAGTCAACTCTTCGCATGAGGTGGCCAAAGTACTGGAGTTTCAGCTTTAGCATCATTCCTGCCAAAGAAATCCCAGGGTTGATCTTCAGAATGGACTGGTTGGATCTCTTTGCAGTCCAAGGGACTCTCAAGAGTCTTCTCCAACTTAGCCTTCCCTTTTCTCAGTTGTGAAACGAGTTGCTTGCTCTGTATGACTTCTAAGGTTCTCTTAGTCAACAGCATTCACTTCTTAGGTATTTATTTATCACCTATTGTATGCTAGGCAGTGTTCCAAACACTTGAGATAAAGGATAAAATACACAAAATCCCCTACTCTTATGGAACTTACATTTTAGTCAGGGAGGAGACAAACAATAAACAGAATAAATGAGTCCCACGTGAAACAGGACTGTTGGGTGTTTTCATGCTTAAATAGGTGGTCGGTGCAGGTCATGCAGGTAATGCACATGGGAAGTTCTTAATCCATGGTATCTATTGCTCTCATTCTCATCACTATTCTTGCTTTATTATCTTATTATAATATTATTTGTTGTTATTTTATTATTGGCACATTTAGAGCATTTAGTGACCCCCCCCCCGCCTTGTTGTCTCTAGCATTAAGCACTCTCAGCTTAGCATACAAGACCCTCTGCTGTAAGTCCTAAACTACTTTTTTTTTTTAGTGCAGGTATTCACACACCATAACATTCACTCTTTTAAAGTGTCCAGTTCATTGTTTTTTAGTACATATAAAATGTTATGTAACCATTACTACTAATTCCAGAACATTTTCATTACCCCAAAAAGGAACCCCAAACCCATTAGCAATCATTTCCCTTTCCCCTTCCTCCCAGTCTCTGGCAACTACTAACCTGGGTTCTGTCTCTATGGGTTTTTCTGTTCTGGACATTTCATATAATAGCATCATACAATGTGTGGTCTTTGGGGACTGGTTTCTTTAACTTAGTATAATGTTTTCAAGGTTCCTCTATGTTAAGCATGTATCAGTACTTCATTCTTTTTTATGCAAAGTACTTTCTAAACTATTTTCCTAGCTCCATTTCTCATTATTCCTCATGCAAACCCTAAGGTTGAGCTGCACTGGACTACTTGCTCTTCTTCAATCACACTCTGCATTTGCTGATTTCCCATTTCTTTCTCTTGGAATGATTATATCTCCTCCCCAGACCTCTGTCCATGCTCTTGCTATTGCTTGTGCTCAGTTGCTAAGTCGTGTCTGACTCTTTGCAATCCCATGGACTGTAACCCACCAGGCTCCTCTGTCCATGGGATTTTCCAAGCAAGAATACTGGAGTGGATTGCTATTTCCTCCTCCAAGGGATCTTTCTGACCCAGGAAATGAACCTGTGTCTCCTGCGTCTCCTGCACTGCAGGCAGATTCTTTACCACTGAGCCACCTGGGAAGCCCCTGTCCATGCTGGCCTCTCACAAATGTTACTTCTCCATAAAGTGCCCTGACTGTTCTTCCATCCCAGTGGGTCCTCTTTCTCCTCCTTACATGCCTTTATTTTAACTGATGGTGTTTATTTTCTCTATACATTTACTTAATTTTAACCCTTTTTGTCAATACTATAACTGCTATGAAGGCATCAATGTTTTTTAATCCTTAACACAGAGGCTCAGACTTAACAAGTGCTTCCCAAATACTTGTTCACTTGCAAGGCATTGGTATAACTCAGTGGTTCTGAACTAGAGGCAATTTTGCCCCCTAGGGGCATTTACCAACGTTTGGAGACATTTTTGGTTGCCCCAACTATGGGGTGAGTGTGCTATTAACATCTAGTAGGTTCAGATCAGGGATGCTGCTAAACACCCTTCAAATGTGTAGGACCGCCCCCTCCCACAAAGAATTATGTGGCTCCCAAATGTCAATAGTACCAAGCCTGAGAAATCTTGCCATAAACTAATTAATTCTCTTTTTGAATAGGTTAGAAAAAGAAATCAGAGATCAGTGTACCAGTCTGGCAGAAAATCTCTTTAGGGAATTCATGCCTTTTTTTTTTTTTTCTTTCTTTCTTTTTTTAGGAGCTGGGGGTGACTCCAGTGCAAAGCTCTTTCCTAATGCCATAGAGGTGCCCTGGGAACACAGATGGTATTTTCACCACTTGCTCGCTTCTGAGAGTGACAACTGACCTCCCAGGAATCCTTGAAGTGCTAGGAATGTAACTCTGTTAAGGAAGAAAACTCTTAGGGCTTTTAAAGTCTAGCAAAATGTCACAAGTGAATTGTGCTCCTGGGGAGGGCAGGAGAAGGTGTATTTTTTTTTTTTTCCAAGTACCCTCTCCTGGCTTCCCCACTATAGTGAGACTTCTCAGAACTGGCTCTGGAATAAATGATTCAAGGAAACCTGATGCCCTGTCTCTTCTTTCCAAAAAGAGCAAAGGAGCTTTGAGAAAGGATTCTGTTCACATTGTGCTCCGAAAAGCAACTCATTTGCAGGAAACTCATTTGCAGGAAACTCAAGGCACTGGTATCATTTAACTGTGAAAACAGTAGCCCCAACAGAGCAGAGGTTACCCAGCATCAGAGTCACATCTTATGTTCCTGCTTATCTCATCCAACTGGTTCCTGTGAGTGACATGGAAATGAGGTAATATATGTCCTGAAAATGAAAAGGTAGTAGCAGTCTGAGGGAGTCTGACGAGGCAAGGAATAAGGGTTGACATGCTATTTTAAAAAGTTTGTCCTTGGGGTAGAATTACCTGACATCCTGGCTGGGATTTGGTAGTGGTATGTGCTTAAAAGAACAACCTTTAGCACGGCTGGCATAGACATAAATGCCAAGCTGAGAATCCGCAAGATTCCACCCCCTTCTTCTGGGCACTCTCTAATTCTTGTGGGCCATAAAAAAATAGCAAGGTGTGACTGCATGCCTAGAATCACTCTATCTTTTATCCGGTAAATGAATCTTTTTTTGTCTACACATTTGACAAAAGACCACCCATTGTGTGAAGTGGTTTGTTCAGTCCAATTTTGATGAAAACCCTTAAGGACAGAAACATATAGAGTACTTAGCATCTGTGAACCACAAAAGTATTTAATGATGACAGTAATTGGGATAACAGAATGCGCTTTGAGTGGATGGTTGGCACGTCTTTAGATATACTTAAGAAGGTGTAAAAGAGATTCGTTTGTAGATTGAGACAGGAATCCCCAGAGGAACTATCAGCCAGTCAGTCAGTTCAGTCACTCAGTCGTGTCCAACTCTTTGCGACCCCATGAATCGCAGCACGCCAGGCCTCCCTGTCCATCACCAACTCCTGGACAAAAAGCTGGAAAAGGACCAATGCTTCTGGGTGACAGCAAAAACTATTTCAGATTAGATCATTTGCCTCAAATCTGTTTTCTTTTATTTCTGAATCCATTCATTTAATCATTCCTTTATTTGACAAATGCTATATTTTATTATTAATATTTATGGTTCCTATTATCCTTTCTTTTGTTCAATATTTATATAAATTGTATCAGTTGTAATAATATAGTGGCAAATGATCCTTGCCTTTAGGGTGCTTAGGATCTAGTGAAATATGCATTCACTCATTTATTAAAGTGTTTATCATGTGCCCATATGTTCTGGGGATACACTAAGAAAGAGCACAGGACACTCAAGAAATGGACTTAGATTCAAGTGGATGGAAGGGGACTTCCCATGGTGGTTCAGTGGTTAGGACTCCATGCTTCCACTGCAGGGAGTGCGGGTTCAATCCCTGGTGGAGGAGCTAAGGTCCTATTCACTGTGAAGTGCAGCCAAAAAAAAAAATATATATATATATATATATATATTTATATTTATATATATAATAAAAATAAATACATAGTGGAAGGAAGAGCAAAAGCAAAGGCCTTGAGGCACCTGTGAACATGAGGAGCTAAGGTCCTATTCACTGAAGTGCAGCCAAAAAAAAAATATATATATATATATATATATATATAAAATGAAAATAAAAACACAGTGGGTGGAAGGAAGAGCAAAAGCAAAGGCCTTGAGGCACCTGTGAACATGGCTACAGTCCAGTTAGTGGACTAAACCCGTCCCTAAACCCTTCCAATATACAAATGCTAGAGGTGTCACTAGATCTGTGTACTTCAGTTTAATGTATGTGTTACAGAAAAATCACACGTGACCCGATTAATTTTTTCCAGGTGTTTTTTTTTTTAAAGGAATAGTGGCGTTTTCTCTTCACTGAAAGCAGGGGAGAAAACTTTCAAACAACCCACTTGTAATTCTCCGCATTTTAACTTCGGTCTCGCGTCTGGGAACTCCTCCTAGGTCCTTGAAGCTAGGCAGTGAAGTAAAAGAAGCGACTACAACCTCCGGACTACAACTCCCAGGAGACATTGTGACCACATCCTCTGCGCAAGCAGAAGAGCAAAAGCAAAGGCCTTGAGGCACCTGTGAACATGAGGAGCTAAGGTCCTATTCACTGAAGTGCAGCCAAAAAAAAAATATATATATATATATATATATATATATAAAATGAAAATAAATACACAGTGGGTGGAAGGAAGAGCAAAAGCAAAGGCCTTGAGGCACCTGTGAACATGGCTACAGTCCAGTTAGTGGACTAAACCCGTCCCTAAACCCTTCCAATATACAAATGCTAGAGGTGTCACTAGATCTGTGTACTTCAGTTTAATGTATGTGTTACAGAAAAATCACACGTGACCCGATTAATTTTTTCCAGGTGTTTTTTTTTTTAAAGGAATAGTGGCGTTTTCTCTTCACTGAAAGCAGGGGAGAAAACTTTCAAACAACCCACTTGTAATTCTCCGCATTTTAACTTCGGTCTCGCGTCTGGGAACTCCTCCTAGGTCCTTGAAGCTAGGCAGTGAAGTAAAAGAAGCGACTACAACCTCCGGACTACAACTCCCAGGAGACATTGTGACCACATCCTCTGCGCAAGCTCGACCTCTGTGACAGCATAGGGCCCCGAGCCGAGGAGGAGGAGGCTTGGTCCTAAGCCGCGGGCCGTGGGCGGGGCTATAGGCGTGGTCATAAGGGGGGCGGTGCTGCCGGCGCGGCCCGGAACACGCTAGTGGAGCGGAAGATGGCGGCGGCAGCGGTGGCTGCAGCCGGGACCCTAGTCGGGCTGAGGCGGAGGAGCCGCCGGTTCTGACCTCGCTCTGGCTCCAGTGCGCGCGGCTGAGCGTGTGCGAGGCCCCGCGCGTCGGGCAAGGGCAGCGGCGGTAACTGCGCGCCGCCTTGAGGAGCGTCCCGGCGGCGGCTCGGCTGCGGCTGAGGAGAGAGCCGGCTCCGGGCCTCCGCGTCCTCCTGTTCCCCGGGCCCCCCGCCTCCTCGGGGGGGCGGCGGCGGCGATGTTCTCGGTCCTCTCGTACGGGCGACTGGTGGCCCGCGCCGTGCTCGGCGGCCTCCGCAGACCGACCCCAGGGCCGGAGGCGGCGGCGGCGGCGGCGGCGGCGACTACGGGCTGGTGACTGCCGGCTGCGGCTTCGGCAAGGACTTCCGTAAGGGCCTCCTCAAGAAGGGCGCTTGCTATGGGGACGACGCGTGCTTCGTGGCCCGGCACCGCTCAGCAGACGTGCTCGGTGAGTGCCCGGCCGGGTCCCCCTCCCCAGCCCCGGATCCGCCTCCTGGGGACTCCCCCTGCTCGGGGCTTTTCCAGCTCCTCCAGGCGGTAAGAGGAGCCAGTGAGCCAGTAGTAGCTCATTTGTACGGAGCGCTTACTAGGTGCCAGGCGCCGTGCCAAGCGCTTGAAGGTGCGTTTTCCACTTGATCAACCCCCATTTTAGAGATGAGGAAACTGAGGCGCTGAGCGGTGGAGCCACATGCTCAAGGTCATACACCCTGAGAATGTGACCAGTTTGTCTGAGTCCGGAACAGCACTGTTAGTCACTTGGCAGTGCCAGCCCCAGACGACCTCGTCCCCCTTCCCCGGCGACACCTGCAGGCTCCGAATTTCGCTTTCATTCCCTCGCTCCCTTCCTCCTCCCTCTGCGTGCCCTGGGGATCCCTGCTTCTTCGAGCTCCTGATGCCTCGGCCCGGCTATGGGTTGCGGGCTCCCGAGCAGACTGGCTGTCGTAAGCCCCACACATCTCAGCCGCATTCTTTCGTCGCCTCGATCCAAGACCAGATCTCCATCCTTGTCGGAGTCTAGCAGCAGAGGCCGCTGGCCTGGTAAAAAATCACTCGCAGTGCATTCTTCCAACTGATCTTGGCCACTTGAGGTCACTTAGGGTGGAAGAGAGTCTCCTTGACCCAAAATAGAATGGTCAAACCCTCTTCTCCACTGCGGCCAAGAAAGCCTTGAGAATTGGTTAAAGCCATTTCAGGCCACAGGTGCTTCGGAGGGCCTAGTCCAGTTACATCTTAGGGGTTGGGAGTCTAGAGTTAGAGCTTGCAGAAATGGCTAAATAGAATTCAGAAGCGATCAGAACTTTATCATCATGCATGTCTTTGGAGGCAGTGCGTATGCCATAGACTCCTATGCCATTTAAATCTATCTTAATAAATAGAGCACTTCCTGTGAAATTGAAGGACACGTTGTCATTGAACTCAAGTTCAAATGTCGCTTTGTTTTCACTTCTCAGGTGAGATTGAGTATTTTGACTACTTTAAATTGTGTATACTGAGCCAAAGCTTGGCATTGGAACACGAGGTCCTGTAATTTTATAATGATAATTACTTTTTAATTTGGTCTCAGAGTAAGTCTGTAATCTTTGCTTTTACTCATGTACTGTATATGAAGATAGCACTAGAAAAGTTGTTTTCAGTTTAATTTATGAAAGACTCCTTTAGGTAGGTTGAAAAAATCATTTAGGCAAAGACTCCTTAGAAGGGAACTTGCAAGTTTAAAAAAAAATTTATTGGATTATAGTCGATTTACAATGTTGTGTTAGTTTCTGCTGTACAAAAGTGAATCAGATATACATATACATATATCCACTTGTTTTTAGATTCTTTTCCCATATAGGTCATTATAGAGTACTGAGTCGAGTTCCCTGGGGGAACTTGAAAATTGAAGTCATACAAATCCACTCTAAAGTCAGCTCAACCCTGACTAAAAGTTTATTTATTTATTTAATTTATTTTTGACTGTGCTGGGTCTTCCTTGCTGCACGCAGGCTTTCTCTAGTTGCTGCAGGCAGGGCCTTCTCTTGTTGAGCATGTACTCTGGGCATACTGGCTTCAGTAGTTGAGGCGGGTGGGCTCGGTAGTTGTGATGCAGAGGCTTAGTTGCTCGGTGGCATGTGGGATCTTCCTGAATGAAGGATTGAACCCATGTCTTCTGCATTGGCAGGCAGATTCTTAACCACTGGACCACTGGGGAAGCCCTTGATACCTCTTTTTTTTTTTTTTTGAAAGGTCTGTCAATGGTTCTTTTTTCATTACAATCAAGGCACTTCACAGTTAAAAGCTTCTGACCTGTGCTGTGTTTTCAAGTTGCTGGTATAGTGAATAAGATAGAGGATATTGAGTCACTAAGGTTCCCCCCTAAAAATCTGCTATGTGCTGGCTTATGTGAAAGATCTGTGATTTGATTAATGATTCAGGGGATAGTTTAATGTGTCAGATGCCTATGCTGAAATTTGATTTGAAGTTTTTTGAAGGTTACCTTCTTAAAGGAGTGGGGTATTCATAAGGATATGTGAAACTTTGGTCAAACCCATTTTGAAAAATGTATAAACGTACCATTCTGGCATAAACCCAGCCTGGTTTGGTGCTCAGCTTTACCACTGTATGATCTGTGGTTTTGGGCAAGAGTCTCTCAGCTCATTTTCCTCCTCTAGACTAGAGGATGAGGGAAGTGGACTACCTGATCTTCAAAAACTTGTGACCATCATATATTTTCTTTTTGTTTTGAAAAGATAGCACTCTTTGTTATCTTTCATCTCAAATAGTGGACATTACTTCCCATTCTATTCACATAGTCACCTTCAGTAGATATTTTGTTTTGTATCTGGCGCTGAAACCAGTGGTTCTTAACTTTGCTTGGTTCACTGTCCAAAGGCTTTCTCTCCAGAGAGGTGCATAGAGACAGAATTTTGCATAGACCTTTGGAGACTTCAGAGACCCCATGAAGTACATAGAATCCACCTCTGGGCCACCTAGAGGTCCAACTAGAGGTCCTCTTGGGTGGTACCAGATTAAGAACTACAGCTCCGTAGCCCCTCTTGAAAGGAATGTTCCTAGACATAACCAGACAGATGATGGCTTATGTGAACTAAGGATGGTCTTTGGCCATATTTGACAAAGAGCTGGTTTGAGAGAGAATTGTATGCAAATCAGGGAACATAGGTTCTCTAGGACTGTCTGTGTTGGAGGAGTTCTTCCAGAAAGCCATCTTGAGAGCCACCTGATAAAACTTCTGAGTTGGCCTCATTTGATCTTTGGTTTCCACAAACCAGTTCATATGATGGTAACTTCTCTATTTTAGTGACACTGTCCCATTATAAGCAGATCTGGTTATCTCTTGCTGGGAAGAGGTAAATGAGTCTCAGTGAGTTTTTAATACTGCTTTTTACTCTGGAAGTTGGAGTTGTAAACTGAATTGCATTAAAGACTATGTTGCAAGAATTCCCTGGTGGCCCAGTGGTTAGGACTCAGTGCTTTCACTGCTGAGGCCCAGGTCTGATGGTGGCTCAGTCAGTAAAGAATCTGCCTGCAGTGTGGGTGACGTGGGTTTGATCCCTGGGTTGGGAAGATCCCCTGGGGAAGAAAATGGCAACCCACTTCATGGATTCTTGCCTGGAGAATTCCATGGACAGAGGAGCCTGGAAGGCTATAGTCCATGGGGTCCCAAAGAGTCGGACACGACTGAGCGACTAAGCACAGCACACCACAAGGGAACTGAGATCCCATAAGCTACATGGAGCAGCCGAAAAAAAAGAGGCTGTGTTGAATAATGTTGCATTGAACCTCAGTGCTTTGAACCTTCTAGTTCTATAGATAATTAGTTTTCTTTGGGTTGACTTTATTCATTGCTAAGTTATCTGTGCAACTCACTGTGGTCATCTAGGACTCTTTGGAATGAAAGCTGTTTCTTTCTTTTTGTATTAGAAAGAGAAAGCTGTTTTATTTCTTTAATTTAGAATTGATCTGTCCTGTTAGTCATGCAGTGACTAAAAGTACTTGCTGCTTTACAACATTTTGTAGAGTCCCACTGGATTTCTTTTAGGAAAAACCAACTATGGTGGGTGTGGTGAGACATAGGAACCACTCCTATCCCCTGGAAAATTGGCAAAGGTGCTTTCTCTTTATTAGGTCCAACAGGAGTAAACCAGTACCAGCAGGAGCTATGTGCACTTTTCTTTTTCCTTCTTCCCTGTGACTAATAGTGGGTTCTCTTGTTACTCAGTGCAGCGTGGTTGCCTAAGTACATAAAAATATGGGAGATGCCTAGTGTGTAATTGCTGGGCCTCTCACAGCCCTAAGCTACTTAACAATAGAATCAAAGACTGTTGAGGATAGTAAGATTTAGAAACCTTGGAATCCAATTCTTCATTTTACTGAAGAGAAGACAGAAGTCTGCAGAGGGTCAAATGACTTTACCAAGGTTACTCCATTAGGAGTAACCCCACAAGGTTACTTTGCCAAGGTTAATGGCAGAATTAAGACTAGCACCAAGATTCCCTGTTCCAGTCCTCTTTCTGTTACACCACTGGTTAAGTGTTCTTGACAAGATAGGTGAGTTGAGAACTGGTCTGTCTTCTGGTACCGTTAAATCATTCTGGTAATGCTTTTCTCCCTTAAGGGTGTGTGTGTGTATGTACTTCTTTATTCATTCTATGACTCATAATTAAAATGCAGCAAAAACTCCTTTGTATACTAAACCACAGTTTATTGAAAAAAAGATAGCATGGTGTAGGCCATCTAAGTTCTGGCTTTGAGTTGTATTGAGTTGTAAATTAATTATTGTAAAACTGGACAATGTTTATTTAAGCTTGATTAACTTGAAACCTTAAGAGACTTAAATTGAAGAAAGTAGGGAAAACCGCTAGACCATTCAGGTATGACCTAAGTCAAATCCCTTATGATTATACAGTGAAAGTGACAAATAGATTTAAGGGACTAGATCTGATAGACGGAATACCTGATGAACTGTGGATGGAGGTTCGTGACATTGTACAGGAGACAGGGATTAAGACCATCCCATGGAAAAGAAATGCAAAAAAAGCAAAATGTCTGTCTGAGGAGGCCTTACAAATAGCTGTGAAAAGACAAGACGCAAAAAACAAAGGAGAAAAGGAAAGATATTCCCATTTGAATGGAGTTCCAAAGAATAGCAAGGAGAGATAAGAAAGCCTTCCTCAGCGATCTGTGCAAAGAAATAGAGGAAAACAACAGAATGGGAAAGACTATAGATCTCTTCAAGAAAATCAGAGATACCAAGGGAGCATTTCATGCAAAGATGGGCTCAGTAAGGGACAGAAATGGTATGGACCTAACAGAAGCAGAAGATATTAAGAAGAGGTGGTAAGAATACACAGAAGAACTGTACAAAAAAGATCTTCACAACCCAGATAATCACAATGGTGTGATCACTCAACTAGAGCCAGACATCTTGGAATGTGAAGTCAAATGGGCCTTAGAAAGCATCACTACGAACAAAGCTAGTGGAGGTGATGGAATTCCAGTTGAGCTGTTTCAAATCCTGAAAGATGATGCTGTGAAAGTGCTGCACTCAATTTGCCAGCAAATTTGGAAAACTCAGCAGTGGCCACAGGGCTGGAAAAGGTCAGTTTTCATTGCAATTCCAAAGAAAGGCAATGCCAAAGAATTCTCAAACTACCGCACAATTGCACTCATCTCACACACTAGTAAAGTAATGCTCAAAATTCTCCAAGCCAGGCTTCAGCAACGCGTGAACCGTGAACTTCCTGATGTTCAAGCTGGTTTTAGGAAAGGCAGAGGAACCAGAGATCAAATTGCCAACATCCGCTGGATCATCAAAAAAGCAAGAGTTCCAGAAAAACATCTATTTCTGCTTTATTGACTATGCCAAAGCCTCTGACTATGTGGATCACAAGAAACTGTGGAGAATTCTGAAAGAGATGGGAATATCAGACCACCTAACCTGCCTCTTGAGAAACCTGTATACAGGTCAGGAAGCAACAGTTAGAACTGGACATGGAACAACAGACTGGTTCCAAATAGGAAAAAGAGAACATCAAGGCTGTATATTGTCACCCTGCTTATTTAACTTCTATGCAGAGTACATCATGAGAAATGCTGGGCTGGAAGAAGCACAAGCTGGAATCAAGATTGCTGGGAGAAATATCAATAACCTCAGATATGCAGATGACACCACCCTTATGGCAGAAAGTGAAGAGGAACTAAAAAGCCTCTTGATGAAAGTGAAAGAGGAGAGTGAAAATATTGGCTTAAAGCTCAACATTCAGAAAACTAACATGATGACATCCGGTCCCATCACTCCATGGGAACTAGATGGGGAAACAGTGGAAACAGTGTCAGACTTTATTTTTCTGGGCTCCAAAATCACTGCAGATGGTGATTGCAACCATCAAATTAAAAAACGCTTACACCTTGGAAGGAAAGTTATGAGCAACCTAGATAGCATATTAAAAAGCAGAGATATTACTTTGCCCACAAAGGTCTGTCCAGTCAAGGCTATGGTTTTTCCTGTGGTCATGTATGGATGTGAGAGTTGAACTGTGAAGAAAGCTGAGCACTGAAGAAGTGATGCTTTTGAACCGTGGTGTTGGAGAAGACTCTTGAGAGTCCCTTGGACTGCAAAGAGATCCAACCAGTCCATTCTGAAGATCAACCCTGGGATTTCTTTGGCAGGAATGATGCTAAAGCTGAAACTCCAGTACTTTGGCCACCTCATGCGAAGAGTTGACTCATTGGAAAAGACTCTGATGCTGGGAGGGATTGGGGGCAGGAGGAGAAAGGGACGACAGAGGATGAGATGGCTGGATGGCATCACTGACTCGATGGACGTGAGTTTGAGTGAACTCTGGGAGTTGGTGATGGACAGGGAAGCCTGGCGTGCTGCAGTCCATGGGGTCACAAAGAGTCGAACATGACTGAGCGACTGAACTGAACTTGAAACCTTAAACAGAAATAAAAGTCTAGCCTCTAGATAAAATTTTGATTGTGGCCAGGGATTTGAAATGCTTCTGTGAGTTGTGCCAGTCTTAAAAGTAGTCCAGTGGTTAGGCCTCCACACTTCCACTGCACAGGTTACAAAGTTTGATACCTGGTCAGGGAACTAGGATCCTGTAAATCACTCAGCATGACCACACAAAAAAATTTTTTTAAAATAAAAAGTAGTTGTCTTAAAGTATGAGGATTACTTGAACAAAATAAAGATCAAAGTTTTTATTTAGGAAGTGAACTGGTTAGGTAGAATTTGATGTTTTCCAACAGTCATAGTAATTTTGGTATACTTGATTAAAAAAAAAAGCTGTGTATCTGAAAGTGAGTTGCCCTTTTAACAAAGTATAGTCACCTTGGAGGAGTGTGTATGTGTGCTAATTTCAACCTTTCAAGAAGCCCTCTTTTGAATTTCCCTTATCTAGATTTCAAGCTGTGTTAGGAAACCAGTTTCATCATTTATATAGTCACAGTTTTCTGAAAGTCAGAATTCAACCTGACCTACCTATCAACATTCAGCCGACATGACCCTGACTGAATTTTTTTTTTAAATATACAGTTCACCTGCCATCACATTCACTGTTTAAAGTGAAAAGTTCAGTAACACAACATTCATAAGGTTGTGCAACCACTGCCACTAACTGGTTCCAGAACATATTTATCACTCTGCAAGAAAACCCCTAATGATTAGTCACTTCCCAACTCCCCTCCCCCCCCCATCAGCCCCTGGCAACAGAAAGTAGATTCTGACACTACAGATGTGTCTATTTTGGGTATTTCAGGTGAATGAAATCATGTAGTATGTGTTCTTTGGTGTCTGACTTTTTTCACTCAGCATAAGATTTTTAAAATTTACCCATATTGGGAATTCCTGGCAGTCCAGCGGTTAGGACTTTGCCTTCCAATGCAGAAGATGCCAGTTCAGGCCCTGGTCAGGGAGCCAAGATCCCACGTGCTTCATGGCCCCCCAAAACCCCAAAATATAAAGCAGAAGCAGTACTATAAGATTTATTTACACTGTAGTGTATATTCCTTTTTATGGCTGAATACTATTCTGATATGGGTATGCCACATTTAAAAATATCTGTTAATGGACCCTGTGTTGTTTCCACTTTTGGGCTGTTGTGAA
This sequence comes from Aepyceros melampus, assembly GCA_006408695.1. Classification (NCBI taxonomy): domain Eukaryota; kingdom Metazoa; phylum Chordata; class Mammalia; order Artiodactyla; family Bovidae; genus Aepyceros; species Aepyceros melampus. The sequence goes on from SJXQ01005089.1 coordinate 219,374, forward strand.
TAGAGCTGCTATGACACATTTATGTATAAGTTTTTTGTAAACATATTTTCTATTCTCTTGGGTATATACCAAGAAATGAAATTGCTAGTCATATTATAACTCTGTAACTGTGAGCAATATAGTTGTCTTTATATACCTATTTTATATCGTTCTAATATAATTATTACTAGAGAGGGAATATTTTTTAAATGTCAGCAATCAGATGTATAAGTTCTGAGATCAATCAGTACTTTAAATATGCGGATTTCATAATAATCTATTTGCTTTCGAGAGAAAATGTGGAATGTTAAGGAAGTAAGAGAATTGTTGGCTCAGTAAAAGAGCCTTCCAGGACTCGTAGAAACAGCAGGGTTTAAGAAGCTACTGACGAAAAAATAGCCACTGATTAGTTGCTCTTCGACTCTTCATGGTATTCTCTCATTCTGTAATAGATTACAGAATTAACAGATAGAGGAATTTGCTGTTTGTTTCTTAAATCCTGTTCACTGATATTTTTCTCATTTTGCTACATAGGTATATTGTACTTTTCATAAGATATAAGGTGTATTATTTTTAAAGTCATTTTCTCATTTGTTATACTGTCAGAGAGAGCTACTTTTCTTTTAGTCAGTCTTTAATCTAGGAATTCTCGAGCTTAGGTTTTAAATTTTCCTAACTTCCAGGTTCTCTCTCAGTTTGTTAATAATCTCCTTAAAGGAATCTGGATGAATTTTTTTTTTTAATAGAGCAAGCAATTGCATTTTAAATGCGTGACAATACTTTTTAGAAAATATACTTTTGTTAAAAGGTTTTAAATTGTAGCAGAAGGTAAGAGGTAGATATTAGCTGGTTGTGCTGTGGGTGTTTTGTGGGGAGAGGAGTTGAGGGAACCTGGATTAGAGGAGGCTGTTGCTGAACTTTAGCCCTGCTTTCTGAAACTGCCCAATACATGACCTGAGTGGTTGCAACAGTGTCCAAATGGAGTTTGTACTCCTGTGACTCAAGAACCACTACACCAGGTCAGAGTATTTGACCTACAACCATGTCCTTTGAATAAACGCTTATGTCAAGTTCAAACTAAATGTCAAATTCATTTTATAAAGGTCCCTGTGCCTTCTAGAGAGACCTTAACTGGGACTTTAAGTCAGGATTTTCAGGAAAATGCTTTGGAAAAGTAAGTTGACAGTTCTGTCTAAAGAAATTTTACTTTTCTGTCAGTTGAAGAATGATATGCTTTCCAAGTTTGCCTTTCAAAGCTAGTGTTAACTTTTGATCTCATTTTAAGACTGGTTACCTGTAACCTCATTTTTGTCATTTGTATTAAATTCAGTGATCTGTCTTGTTTGAGAGTTGTCAAATATTTTTAAAATCTAATAGTTTTCTATCTCTCTGAGATCTAAAAGCATTTGTTTCCTGTTATTAAACAGTTCACACAGTTCACAGAATTGGCATCATAAATCAAAACGCTTTTTGCAGAAATTGACACACTGCAGAAGGCATTGGGCTGATAACACACACTTACTCATTTAAACTTGAGTTGACAAGTGACACCAATCTTCCAGTTTAAAATTTTAAAGAAGATGCTAAACAGTTTTGAATGGGATCCCAAACTGGATTTTAGGGGAATACTGTGGTGGGGGTGGGGGTGGGGCAGACAGTGAAGGAGCAGAAACTTTTCTTTAAAGAGTAAAGATACTTCATTCTATTTTCTCCTAGGCCTTTGTTCAATATCTGACACAAAGTATGATTCAACTTACCAGTGCTTTATTCAGTGCTTTAGATTTTACAGTGTATTTTTATGTTTTACCTTATTTAATCTTTTAACTATGAGATAGTTGATCTTACCTCTGCTTAATCTGTGTCTGTTTCCTCATCTATAAAGTTGACTCATCAGTAAAGTTAGTACTGCCAGTATCAGAGCTGGGACTTGAACCTAAGTTTTCTCTTTTGAATCTAGTGCTTTTAAATAAATGATTTTGTTTTGTGCTTATAAAAAGTAACACATGTTCACAAAAGCACAGTATGAACTACTTATAACTTATAACTCAGTTACAGTCAGTGTGGTTTCCTCTAACTTTTGTGTATATACAATTGTATGTATGCAAATTAACAAGATCAGGTTACTATATATTCTGCTCTGTAATGTTATTAATAAGTAATGTAACTTGAGCATATTTCCATACTAATAATCTTAAGTATATTTTACTGCATATATAGCCCATGAACTCCTTTATTTTTAGTTATTTAGATTATTTCCAATTTTCTGTTACAAGTAACACTAGAGTAAATATCTCTACATTTGAGTATTCCTTAAGATAAATTTCTTGAAGAGGAGTTCCTGAGTCTAAGGCTGTGAACTTTTGAAAGGCTTCTGATTTAAATAGTAGTGTAGGTCCCTTCAAAAAAGTTATACAAATTCATACCTTTCCATTGGTTATGAAATTACTCTCATCAGTAAGCTTATTGTTGGAACCTCCCTGGTGGTGCATTGGATGGGAATTTGTCTGCCAATACAAGGAACACAAGTTCAATCCCTGGTCCAGGAAGATACCACGTGCTGCGGAACAGCTAAGCTCCTGCGCCACAGCCACTGAGCTTGAGCTTTAGAGCCCTCAAACTGCAATTACTGAGCCCTGCTGTCAAAACTTTTGCAGCCCGAGTGCCTAGAGCCTGTGCTCTGCAACATGAGGAGCCTGTGCACTGCAACTAGAGTAGCCCCCATGCAAAGCAACGAAGACCCAGAGCAACAAAAATAAATAAGGAAAAATTAAAAAAATATATATAAGCTTATTGTTGATCTTGAGTCTGTCACATTTAACAATTTATGAATTTGCTAGGTTCTTAAACAGTTATTTTTGAGGTGAATAAGTTTGTAGCTGGTGAGTAGTTCTAGAGTTGATTGAATTGTTGGTATGAATCCCACAGACTACAAAATGACTGCAAAAACTTTGCCAGAGACTACAAAAGTGACTTACTGCAGAGAGTGCTTTCTGTTTAGCGACTGAGTACTGTTTTGACTCCAGCTAGTTCCAACACATTTCTGCACTGATTTTTCTTTTACTCATTTCTTTTTGCTCATTCCCTCATCATGAGGGAACTTCTTTTTTTTTGTACTACTGTGACTGTACATTTTGATCTTTCAAGGATGCTGTCTCCAGTAGGTTTTTGACTTATCAAAGTAGTCTGTGCTGTCATTTGAGGTAGATGCAAAAGGTTAGCTATGCTGAATGAAGCAAACAAAGAGTGCTTCTGTTTTTACATCAGTGTTTGGGTAGCAGTTTTGAATTAGAAAATAGATTTAAACTATTTACGCAAGAAAACTGTTCATGCCTCTAGGTTGAATGCTAATTGGCAATATGGTCATCAGTGTTGCTATGAAATGAGAAAGTATAAACAGAGATGTCTTATGCATGTATTGTTTTTAAAAATCCACTTGTTAATTCTTGAGAAGCCACATTCATCTTAGTTTTCTTGTTCATGTACACTAAATTCACTGAACAATGGTCTTTGGTGTGTTTTGTGAATAAATTCTACACATATATATTAAATCATTTACAGATCGTCTGAATTCAGTGAAGCCACTTAATATATATCTATCTTTTATTTTATCAGAATTTCAAATTGAAAAATGGTTGGCCTTCCTTTTCGTCAGTGGCCTAAAGGAAAAAAAAAACTTTCTCAACATGCTAGTCAGGTGATTAAAGCTGAAGTAAAAGGATATGGGACATTGTTTTTTTAAATCATTATTGAAATTCTCTGGAAACATACATGAGGTGGTATACTAATGGGAAAGGATAAATTGAGAAGCCTGCAATAGAATGTTTGCTTCAAAACTAGTTCATACAGTAAATGTAATATTCTTTCCAGGTGGTGCCAGTGGTAAAGAACCCACCTGCCATTTCAGGAGACATAAGAGATATGAGTTCGATCCTTGGGTGTGGAAGATCCCCTGGAGAAGGACATGGCAGCCCACTCCGGTATTCTTGCTTGGAGAATCCTGTGGACAGAGGAGCCTGGCGGGCTACCATCCATAGGGTTGCAAAGAGTTGGACATGGCTAAAGTGACTTAGTATGTGCCTGTTAACTTTTATTTTATAGAGTTTCTAAAACAGGCTCCCTTGTCTCGCATTGTGACTTCAGTTCAGTTCTGTCAGTCAGTCATGTCCGACTCTTTGCGACCCCATGAACAGGCCTCCCTGTCCATCACCAACTCCTGGAGTGCACCCAAACCCATGTCCATTGAGTTGGTGATGCCATCCAACCATCTCATCCTCTGTCGTCCCCTTCTCCTCCTGCCCTCAATCTTTCCCAGCATCAGGGTCTTTTCAAATGAGTCAATTCTTTGCATCAATGGCCAAAGTTTTGGAGTTTCCACTTCAATGTCAGTCCTTCCAATGAACACCCAGGACTGGTCTCCTTTAGGATGGGCTGGTTGGATCTTCTTGCAGTCCAAGGGACTCGCAAGAGTCTTCTCCAGCACCATAGTTCAAAAACATCAATTCTTTGGCGCTCAGCTTTTTTTATAGTCCAACCCTCACATCCATATAAGACCACTGGAAAAATCATAGCCTGGACTGGATGGACCTTTGTTGGCAAAGTAATGTCTCTGCTTTTGAATATGCTATCTAGGTTGGTCATAACTTTTCTTCCAAGGAGTAAGCGTCTTTTAATTTCATGGCTGCAGTCACCATCTGCAGTGATTTTGGAGCCCCCAAAAATAAAGTCTGACACTGGTTTCCACTGTTTCCCCTTCTATTTGCCATGCAGTGGTGGGACCAGATGCCATGATCTTAGTTTTCTGAATGTTGAGCTTTAAGCCAACTTTTTCACTCTCCACTTTCACTTTCATCAAGAGGCTTTTTAGTTCCTCTTCACTTTCTGCCATAAGGGTGGTGTCATCTGCATATCTGAGGTTATTGATATTTCTCCCAGCAATCTTGATTCCAGCTTGTGCTTCTTGCAGCCCAGCGTTTCTCATGATGTACTCTGCATAGAAGTTAAATAAGCAGGGTGACAATATACAGCCTTGATGTACTCCTTTTCCTATTTGGAACCAGTCTGTTGTTCCATGTCCAGTTCTAACTGTTGCTTCCTGACCTGTATACAGGTTTCTCAAGAGGCAGGTCAGGTGGTCTGGTATTCCCATCTCTTTCAGAATTTTCCAGTTTATTGTGATCCAGACATTGTGACTTAAGAATCTTAGAAACTCTGCAGAGAATTTGTCCTCCTGCCCTTTATCTCACAGTTGAGAAAACTAAAGTTTAGAGAAGTTATTTGGTCAGTGTCCTACAGCCAGTTAGTGGCAGAAATGCTGGGAGCTGTGTTATCTCCAAGACTCCTTTTCAAGTGTCTTTCCATTCAGGCTTAGTTTACGTTGTGAGAGGAGGGCACGACACCTTGTGCAACTGTAGGATGAGGCAATGGGCTCATTTCCTCCCTCTCTGTTTTTAAAAATTTTCTTTGGAATAAAGTTGATTTACAATGTAGTTTTAGGTGTACAGCAAAGTATCACTTATATATATATATCCACTCTTTCTTTAGATTCTTTTCTCATACAAAGTATTGAGTAGAGTTCCCTGTGCTATACAGTAAGTTCTTATTAAGTTCTTATTAGTTATCTATTTTGGTAGTGTGTATATGTCAATCCCAGTCTCCCAGTTTATCCCTCTCCCCAACCCCCAATGGATTAATTCTCTTTTTGAAGTGCTCGGGTGGAAGTTGGTTTACAAGAATTCGGTATTCTAACTTACCAGTACAGTCAACTGAATTCATTGTTTACTGGTTGTTTCAGTCCCTGATAGATGCTGTGGAAAAGACCCAAGAACAAAACAGATTTCGGCTCTGATGTTTCATAGCCCCATGGAGAAGTTCACAAATGCACAGGAACAGTATAAAAGAATGCATACACGTTGGGAGATGTGGAAACATGGAGTTGGGCTTCCAGAGATCGGTTTTTCAATAAATTGAGCGAAGTGAGGGGATTGGTAAAGCTCTCCAGATTGAGTGATCAGCAGAGGCATAGAAGACTTCCCAAATACAGCTGTTTTGAGGCTAGAGAGTAGTTTGGGCTGGCAAGGTGGAGATGGAAGGATGACTGAGAATTGATGTTAAAAAGCAGATGAAGACCAAGTTGTCAAAGGTCACAGTTGCCATGTTGGGTGTCATTTTGTTTTTCGGTTTTGGTAGAAAGCTATAGAAGATGTTTTTGCTTTTGTTGTTTTGGGTTTAGTTTGATTGTTTTTTGAAGAAACAACACACTTGGATGGTACAGAATGCAGAAGGTATTGAGAGTTCAAAAGTATGCATACAGTAAGGTTTCCCTTGTCTCCTAGCTGCAGAAGTTCCTCTCCCAGAAGAAACCAGTGATATCAGTTTCTTATATATTCTTCTAGAGATATTCTCAGAAATACAAGTAAATAAGTGTATATACATGAAAGGTATTTGACAAGAAATATAATATGGACATAGCAGTCTTGTTTAAAAAAAAAGTAGAGAGGCTATAAGGAGAGCTCAGAAGGCAAAAGACCAATTAGGAGGCTCCTGAAATGGTCTGAGCTAGAATGGGGTTTAACTAGGGACACTGGGAAGTAGCTGGGCTTCAGGCACAATGCAGACATAGAATCAACAGGACTTAATGATAATTGGACAAAGAGGGTGAAGGAGAAAAAGAAATTGATTTTGAGGTTTTACCTTCTAGAAGCTTCTTTAAGGTTTCAAGCCTGGAAGTGTGGCTGGGTTTGGCTGCCTGTAATTGGGTTAGGAAATGCAAGAGAAGAGTTGACTTTGGAAATTGAAAACGGAATTGATTGGTAGAAGAGGCATTTCAGAGGCACAGTCATTTGGCTTGGGCATGCATGTGTCCATCTGGTCTTTATGGAGTCCTTAGTGTGCGGAAGAAGCTGAGTCTTGTTAGAGTCTCTTGTGCAGTTTGGATTTTTATAACTTTATTACAAGGCCCAGGCTTACCCTGGGCCTACTGGCTCCGTAGATGGGGTTTGGGTTCCACAGGTCATCTCAGTGTGCCCCAGGAATTCAGAACTGTTGTGATGGGAACCCTGCTAGCACTCGGGGATGAAAGATGTTACCAGTATGAGAAAGTCTCAGCCCTGAAGGGGGTCACAATAAGGAGAGGAAAGTTATGATAGAGGCGTTGCTGTTACCATAGTAGGCTCAGGAGATCGTTAGGTCCACTAACATCTATGTGTTAGTAGTTGTTATAAGATTCCCCACCTAAAACAATAAATTTCGAAGTGTGAACCTTGGCACATTGTAGGCAGTAGGCGGTTAAGAGATATTTGTTTTAAATAAGGTTACTTGAGAGTCATTTCTGGAAAAAGAAAGCTAGTTTATTTCCTCAAGATGCAGGTGAATCTTTTTCTTTGTGTATTTTTTTGGAGACAAATACAGATTTGTTCCTGGTGCTTGAAAATGTTGCTGTTAAATGTTTAGTGGAATATTGAATGGTGGTGGATGTGTGACCAGGAAAGCTGAATGGCCCACTCATCTTTTAGATGTTATTCAGGAGTGGGAATTGTCTTTTGGTTGAAACCATAGTCCAGTGTTTGTCAAGCTTGCAGCCTACACTGACCAAAGAACTCTTTTTTTCTGATCGCTGCAGAGTCTATATATACAGTCTATAACTTGGCCTTTTTAAAGAGAGCTATAACACTCATTTACTGCGTGTTGGCCATGAGCTGAGCACTGTAAGAGGCAGTCTTTACACCATTATCCCTGTTCCCTCACACCAGGACTTGATGTTCATGAGTTGATTCCCATTTACAGGTGAAGATAATGATAATGAGGCTCAAAGTGTTACCCAGGGTGCCCTTAGTACACCTCATCCGAGTCCTGGAGCTGGAGTTTGAACCCAGATCTGACTCCAAAGCCTGTGCCCTTGCCCAGTGTGTTTATAATGACTTTGATGCCAGAAATGATCACTTAGAGGCCTGGCGTTCTGCGATTCATGAGGTCGCAAAGAGTCGGACACGACTGAGCAACTGAACTGAACTGAACTGGTGGCTCAGATGGTAAAGCATCTGCCTGCAATGTGAGAGACCCAGGTTCGATCCTTGGGTCAGGAAGATCCCCTGGAGAAGGAAATGGCAACCCACTCCAGCTCTTGCTGGAAAATTCCATGGACAAGAGGAGCCTGGTAGGCTACAGTCCATGGGGTTGCAGAGAGTTGGACACGTGTTTTACTGAGAGAATCTTTGTTGGGTCTAAGTACTGTTTTTTTTTGGAAGTCGCTCAGTCATGTCTGACTCTTTGTGATCCCGTGAACTATACAGTCTGTGGAATTCTCCAGGCTGGAACACTGGAGTGGGTAGCCTTTCTCTTCTGCAGAGGCTCTTCCCAACCCAGAGATCAAACCCAGATCTCCCACATTGCAGGCAGATTCTTTACCAACTGAGCCACAAGGGAACCCCTTTATTGTTAAGTGCTCAGTCATGTCCAACTCTCTGTGACCCCATGGACTGCAGCACGTCAGGCTTCCCTGACTTTCACCATCTCTGGGAGTTTGCTCAAACTCAAATCCATTGAGTGGATGATACCATCCATCCGTCTCATCCCCTGTCGCCCCCTTCTCTTGCTCTCAATCTTTCCCAGCATCTGAGTCTTTTCCAATGAGTTCCCTCTTTGCATCAAGTGGCCAAAGTATTGGAGCTTCAGCATCAGTCTCCAGTGAATATTCAAGGTTATTTCCTTTAAGATTGACTTGTTTGATCTTCTTGCTGTCCAAGGGACTCTCAAAAGTCTTCTCCAGCACCACAGTTCAAAAGCATCAGTTAGTTATAATTATTCCTAGGCTAATAATTGAGCAAAGCCCCCTGATTAAAACAGAGAAAGACCTCAGTGAGCCTTGCTGAACTGTCAGTAGGCCTCAGGAACTTTGGTGGCCTCAGGCCAGCCCTTTGCTTCTGAGGGACCTCCCAGATGCCTTAACTCCCACAGTGCATTGTTTGGCTAATTGCAGGTTAGAGGTTCGTGGTAGGGGGATGATAGGTGTTTACCTGAAGGTGAGATTTCTGCTCTTAGAGCTGTAACCTCACCTTTATTACTTGTACTTTATTCATATTAGTAAAAATCACAGGGAGCTGTCTGAAATGCCTCTATCCTCAGGCTCAAATCAGACACCTCTCCCTGAATACTTTGCTGATTTCTTCAGCCGGATGTAATCTGATCTTCCTTAGTTTTGGTTTTAGTGGTGCGTATTTATTTATTTATTTTTCTTATAACCGGTTATCTTAAGCCTCTCAACCCTACTCCCCCCATCACAGCACTTGATTTTAAGTTCCTCTGGCCAGGAAATCTTTTACTATATGTAAATCCCTTTGGCTCCCTTTCACCACAATGTTTTACATATAGGAAATACTCAATAAAATGTTGAATAGCTTTACTATTTAATGTAAGTGTAAAATGCAATTCTCACTGAATTTGTATAGTTTATCATTTCTCCCTTAAGGTAACGTGTACTCATTACTGAAAAAATGAGAAAGTATGGAAAATAAAAAGAAGAAAAAAATTACTTGTTTTGCCACCTGAAGGTCATTACTTAATTGAACAATATATTGTTTTCAACAATATATTGAAAACATAATTAGTATTCAGAAATTAAGGGTCAGTTCCTCATTTGGCCTTAATCAAAAGAATTGTTTTCATTTGTTAATTAAAAAAAAAAAGCATTTATTGCCAGAGTTGCATGTGACTTGACCTCTCCCAGAGGGTGGTATTTTAGTAAAAAACAGCTGTTATTTTTATAGAGGGGTGAAGAAAGTAGGGGGTAAAATAGTATCCTCTTTGGGTGGTGGTGTTTAGTTTCTAAGTCATGTCTGACTCTTTGCAGCCTCGTGGACTGTAGCCCGCAGGCTTCTCTGTCCATGGGATTTCCCAGGCAAAAACAGTGGAGTGGGTTGCCACTTCTTTCTCCAGGGAATCTTCCTAACCCAGGGATTGAACACCCCACCGCCCGTTGCCTGCATTGGCAGACACATTCTTTACCACTGAGCCACCAGAGAAGCCCTATGTTAATTGTTTTGAATATTAGGTTAACCTTTAAGACCAAAATTCTAGATCTAATCTTATAAATTGAAGGAAATTTTTTCTGTTAACTTAAAGGGCCAGTACAAGGCGCACATCAGATGGCTGGACTTTCATTGTTGTTACTTTGTTATTTAAATGTTAAATTATTAGGCATTGTGTAACATTTCCTAATATCTAGAAATGGAAAATCCTCAGCTTTAATAGAAGCAATTAATTCTGTAACACACTAAGGGCCCTGTGTCTACTGTTCATAACTTAAAATCAATGTGACCCCCCACACCCAGATGATTTGTCTGTTGCTTCCTCCTGTCCAGAAAGCATTGCCAACAGCATTTAGCATTTGAATAAGATGCTGTTGCAGCTCAGAAAAGAGTGAAGTGACCTTTATCTGTGACTTCACCCTCAACTTTTAAGATACCCAAGGTCCTTAGCCACAGTTAATCCAAACACATCATTCCACATTAAATATTTGGTATTTAAACAGAAGAGATAAAGGAAGTTAGAGAAAAGAACATTTTTTTGTTTAAAAAGATTGACTTTTAGTTTTTTTGCCTTCACACTGTCATTTCCTAATCATCTTCTGGAGATTACAATCTCTAATGAATTATTCTGGACAACAGGTGTAAATGTATATATGTATATCTGTGCATTTTAATTTGATTAATTATTGAGTAATTTCATGTTTACTGAGCTAGAAAGGAATAGCTATTTTCTTTAGAATTCTAAAACATAAAATAGATCATTTATTCCTCCTTTGAGTCCGTTTTTGAGCTTTGTTAACTGTTCTAAACAGTACCATTTCTTTAGCACAATTTGAGTTTTGGTGACAGGTTCCCTTTTCACACATTTTATCAAAGGTTTTGAACCATTCTTTCTTCCATCCTTTCAGCTTTATTGCCTCAGCTTTGAGTTAGCTGTTTTACTTAGAGATCTTGAGTTCTTGACGTAGACTTGGTATCTGGAGAATTTGAAGATGCATGTTTCATCGTGACTAATGCATAGTGGTTACTTTGGAGAAACCTTGCAAAGGGAGTATATCATTTGTTTGTTAAAGCAGGAAGGACGTCATAATCTATATAATTTCACCTCTAGAGAACTGAAAGGAGTTTTAGTCAAAACAGATTGTACTTTTCTGAATAAATCAACTCTTAAATACATTTTCCCAGTAATCCTTCTTTTTGTTCCCTTCGGGATAATTATTTGCAGATACATTTCACAGTCCTGAATCACAGAGGAGTGTTCTTAATGCCCAAATAGTTGAGGCTTCAGGATTGTTGATACAAGTGTGATCTGTTCCATTTGCTAGAAAGTGAGTTTATACTCCGTTCTCATTTTTCTCTAGTTATAATGCTTCAGGTTGTGATGTCTCTCCACAAATAGTGTTGGCTCTGAGAACACTAGATTTCATATTTGAAGAAGACCCTCAGCATCTGAAGAGAAGCCAGCTGTAGCACTGCAGTAGCACTGCCTGACCAGTTCCTCATTAGATGAGCACTCACTGCAGAGAGGGTGAAACCAGATATGGGTCTCCTGCTGCCTTTATTATTCACCTCTTGTGATCCAGCCAGATACTTAACTCAGTTTCTCCTCTGGAGTTTCAGTTTCACTATCAAGTACCCATTCTAGTAGATAGGAGATGTGTTTCACTGATGGAGAAACAACCCCTGTAGAAGGAAACAACCCCTTCATTAGAGAGTATGAAGTTCAATGTAAAAGGCCTCAAGATCATCAAAGATGCAAAGAATAAAACTCTATTACCTTTGGGTACTACTTAGTATTTGAAATTCTGACAGAGCTATTATTGGATAAAAACAAATGACCAATTTTTCTTCACTGATTTTTATATTAAAATTGAAACTATTTATTTTGGGGACATCACTTTCTTCTAGAAAATGTCTTATAACTAATTGCATGTCGATCTGAAGATGAGTATAGTAGGCAGAGTTTAAGAAGAATGGCAGCCTTGTGCTGCTTGCAGATGATGGATAATGATGGAGAAACTCAGGCTGGTGGTGGTCACTTAGTTCAAAATCTTGTTCAAGATGAGCCTTTTACAACTACACAGTTAGGTGGCCGTATGCAGTTGAAAAGAGGATTTTTAAGCTTCCACAGTTTTAGCTTACTTACCAAATCTTTTTTTTTGCTTGTACTTTTGTCTTAGAATAAAGATAAACTTTTGAGTTAATAAAAAGCTAAGTGACTTTTTTTTCAAGTACAGCAAAGGTTTGTTTTTATGTGGTTATATCCATAGGCAAAGACAAAAATGTGTTCAGTTAAAAAAGTGAAAATTGTTACTTTAAGAATTTTCTTCCGGTAAAAAGATACATTTAAATAATGGGAGACATATCTCCTTTCTTTTAAGCCTACTGTAGAAAAGCAGTCTATGGAAAACTTAGCAAAATATTTTATAAAATCATAAGTACTCTCTAGTTGCCTATTTCCCAATTCATAAAACTTGACATTTCCCATTGTAAATGGTACAACTAAGGAATGTTCTGTGCCCTATCATTGTTTCCTCTCAGCCTTCTGCTCAGCTTTTTCAGATATGGAACCATTATCTTAATCTAATAATGGTTTTAATTGGATCTTAGGTTAAAGCAAACACTTCAACTAGACATGGGCTGACAGAATGTTATGAATGGAGACATAAGATGATTACAGTGAGTTAAAGGAAATAGCTTCTGTATTCAGTGCACCTTCTTTATCTTGGCATTCAAAGACTTTCTGTCCACCTTTTCAGCTTCTCTTCATCTCCAAAGAAATTATTGGTATATCATTTTGACAAATTGGGTTACTTAGCTGTTCCTTTAACTTAATCAGTTATATCTGATTTTGTAATTTGATGCCTAGAATAAGAATGCAATTCACAAATGAGGTATTTGGCCAGGAATTCTTATTCCTAGGGCTTCCCTGGCAGCTCAGATGGTTAAAAAAAAAAAAAAAAATTGCTTGCAATGCAGGAGACCTGGATTCCATCCCTGGATTTGGGAAGATTCCCTGGAGAAGGGAATGGCTGCCCACTCCAGTATTCTTGCCTGGAGAATTCCATGACAGTGGGCAAAGAATATGACATGACTGAGTGACTAACATTTCATTTCATTTCTTATTCCTAAGATAAAATTCCCTTTAACTCCTTAAACTTTTTGCTCTATTCTCCCTGAGTATCCATGGGGTCAGTACTAGACCTTTGTCAAAGATCTGGCCCTGATTGCCTTCCTAGCTGCAGAATCTAAGGTCCCAACTTCATACAGAGCATGTCCACAGAAATACCCAACTGGTGCCTGAAAATCAGCGTTCTTGAGACAGAAGTCAGTATCTTCTAAAGGCATTTTTACCGCCTCCTAACTGGGGAATCATCTAATCAATACTGATTCCTGAAATCCAGAAATCAACACTCATACTAATTGATACAAAACGTATTGATGAAGAGCCCTGTTGTCTTTATGTTCTTTGTATTTCCAGTGATTGTCTATTCTACTTTTCCCATTACCTTTAACCTAAAATCTCCAGCTGATGCCTGACTAACCTCTCTTAACCTATTCTCTCCACTGCTCTCAAGATTACTTTTCTAAAATATAGATTGGATTTTACACTTCTACCCAAAAACTTTTGATATTTTCTATTGTCGAGAGCAGTGTTCTTCAGTAGAAATACACTGTAAACTATATATGTAATCTTAAATTTTCTAGTAGCCACATTTAAAAAAGTAAAATGAAATGGATGTTAGTTTCAATTACTATGTTTTATGTAACCCAATGTATCTTAAATATATATTCAGCATGAAACTAAGACATTTTACAGTTTGAGGGGTACTAGGTTTTTGGAATCGAGAGTGTATTTTACATTTAACAGCTCATCTCAAACCAAACTAGCTACATTTCAAATTAAATGACCACATATGGATGGTGGCGCCCATATTGGACAGCACAGGTCTGCAGCATAAAGCTTAAAGTTCTTGGACTGCAGTTTGGGGCCCACCACAACTCTAGCTTCTGCACTGCATACTCCAACTTCTCTGCCACTCGCCCAGGCCCCAGCAGCACCTAATTTGCTGTTCTTTTCCTTTAACTACCCTTCCCTGCCTGGGAATCTGACTTACCTTCCAGGGCCAGATCTGAATGCTACTTCCTAGTGAAAGCTTGCTCCACTCTCACAGTGCCCCGTAAGCATTAACCACTTGCTTCTGACTCTTCAGTAGCAGCATTTGTGGGAGCCGTTTGTCTAGTTCTGTGAGTGAGTGGTCTAGCTGCCCACTAGAAGGTGAGCTTCCCAGAGGCAGGATGCACCTCCCTCAACCTCTGTTTCCTGCCGTTCATTGTAGCCGTTTGCTCCTAGGGATTTTCTTACCCTTTGTTCCTTGATATCTTCGAGATCTAATGCAATTTCTCTTTTAACAGTTGTTTACTGCAATGAAATTTCCTTTTATATATGGATCATTTCCACTATTTAATTGGAAGTGTTCTCTCTTTGTGGATTGAAGCTTTTGCTTATGCTAGAGAGGAAATACTCATTTTCTTGTAGAAATAACTCCTAATATGAATAAACTAGGTTTCAAATGTAGGTTACTCTGGTTTTAGCCTGGTTCTAATCCCAAATGCAACTCTTTCTGTTATATAACTTGTTCTGTGTAAGTAAACTTTGTATGTGTAGTAAGACTTTTCCCCTCAAAGATTTATTGAAAAGTTTACATGCTTTTTGAATCCCCTTTTCCCCTAACAAGATTTACAAATGGAGTTTTGCCTGGGTTCTTTTTCCCATATAAAAGCAAACAGGTGCCTGAAAGGTTATGCTCTATTCTGGGAGATATCTGATTATGTTAAGGGGCTATGCCAGGTCAGACTCTGTAACCTGTTGAGAGATTGTTTAGTGAGTGCCAGGATCAACTCTCAACATTATCTCAGGTTTTAATGGTTTTCTTCTGAAGGGCATTTGTAGATGAAACCAGTTTGTATTTAAAGTTAATTGTGGCTCTCAGATCAGAGACTGGTTAAAAAGAAATTCTTTCCTCGAGCAAACAGTAGTTTGAAAAGAATGAATGATTCATCAGATGGAGTTGTAAGGACTATAATTGCATTTTATGTTTTAACACAAATTATTGCATTTAAATGGTAGTAAAAATCTTACCCCTGGTGAAGTAAGAATTCCTCAAAAGAAGATCCCACTAAACTTTCATAAGAATTTCTAGATAGCCTTCCAACTGCCTGAAAAACAGCGATACTTCTCACTGGGAGGGTAGACATCAGCCATCACTGAAGCTTCTCTTTCTGCCTTCCTCTCTGCACCCCATCAGTCTACCTGTGAGTCCTTTTGTTTCACTGGATCCCAAATCCCTGCACTCTGACTGCACTGCCACTGTTTCCTAACTGAGCCACTGAGACTGTCTCCCGACTCCTGCCTTTACTGCTTTTGCTCTCCACGTGGCAGGCAGAAGGATCTTTTTTCTTATCATTATTACTGTTTAAATTTTATCTAATGGAAAATTTCAAGTATATATCAAAGTAGAAGGATGAGTGTATCTCTCATTCAACTTCAGTTATCCATTCATGGCCAGCTTATTTCATCTACTCTTCTGACACCCACACGCCCCCCATACCCACCCACCCACACCCACACACCCCACTAATAATTTGAAACAAATCACAGACGTATCTAATCAACTAATTCGTATTTTCATCTACTCTTCTGACACACACACCTAACAATTTGAAACAAATCACAGATATATCTAATCAACTAATTTGTATTTTGCCCTAAAGTGAAACTTTGCCTTGTGACTTCCCTGGCAGCTAGTGGTTAAGGGTTTGTGCTTTCACTGCAGGGGGCATGAGTTCAATCCCTGGTTGGGAAACTTACCACAAAGCATGGCCAAAAGGGGGAGGGAAAAAACATGAAATTTGCCTGTTGGTTGGTCATAAGATGGGAAGGATTCTGCCACAAAGTGATGTTATTTGTCAATCTCTTTACTGTCTTCCAGCTCTGTTTCCTCTTATTTTTTCAGGATGTGTTCCACTTCTGTTTATTAGGTGCCATTACCAGAGAAACAGTTTAATGTGTTCATTTTTATGTTAAGTCAGTTTTTCAGAGATGCATATATAAGCACCTTGCTACTTTTGTACCAGATATGTTCTTTGAAGTGTGTAAGTTGAATGTACAAAAAATATACATATAGCCCATTTACACTTTAGAAACAAGCTCATAGAAAAAGAAATCAAGTTTGTGGTTACCAGAGGCAGGAATGGGTGAGGGGTAATCGATTGAAGGCAGTCAGAAGGTACAAACTTCCAGTTATATTAAATAGTAGGAATGTAGTATACAAGTTAAATTATATGATAAATATAATTAATACTATATGTTAATTAGTATATTATATGTTAATATAATTAACATAATATATAATTAATTATAAATACTATATGTTAATTATTATATTTATAATACTATAAATATAATTAATGCTATATGTTATATATGAAAGGTGTTAAAAGAGCAAATCCTAAGAGTTTTCATCACAAGGGAAAAAATTCTTTTTTCAGTTTAATTTTGTTTATATATGAGATAATGGGCTTCCCAGATGCTCAGTGGGTAAGGAATCTGTCTGCAGTGCGGGAGACACAGGAGATGTGGGTTCAGTCCCTGGGTTGGGAAGATCCCCTGGAGAAGGGAATAACTACCCACTCCAGTATTCTTGCCTGGAGAATCCCATGGACAGAGGAGCTTGGCAGATTGCAGTCTATGGGGTCGCAAAGACATCTATTTCTGCTTTATTGACTATACCAAAGCCTTTGACTGTGTGGATCACAATAAACTGTGGAAAATTCTGAAAGAGATGGGAATACCAGACCACCTGACCTGCCTCTTGAGAAATCTGTATGCAGGTCAGGAAGCAACAGTTAGAACTGGACATGGAACAACAGACTGGTTCCAAATAGGAAAAGGAGTACGTCAAGGCTGTATATTGTCACCCTGCTTATTTAACTTATATGCAGAGTACATCATGAGAAATGCTGGACTGGAAGAAACACAAGCTGGAATCAAGATTGCTGGGAGAAATATCAATAACCTCAGATATGCAGATGACACCACCCTTATGGCAGAAAGTGAAGAGGAGCTAAAAAGCCTCTTGTTGAAAGTGAAAGAGGAGAGTGAAAAAGTTGGCTTAAAGCTCAACATTCAGAAAACGAAGATCATGGCATCTGGCCCCATCACTTCATGGGAAATAGATGGGGAAAGAGTAGAAACAGTGTCAGCCTTTATTTTTTTGGGCTCCAAAATCACTGCAGATGGTGACTGCAGCCATGAAATTAATTTTCTTCCATGCTTACTCCTTGGAAGAAAAGTTATGAGCAACCTAGATAGTATATTCAAAAGCAGAGACATTACTTTGCCGACTAAGGTCCGTCTAGTCAAGGCTATGGTTTTTCCTGTGGTCATGTATGGATGTGAGAGTTGGACTGTGAAGAAGGCTAAGCGCTGAAGAATTGATGCTTTTGAACTGTGGTGTTGGAGAAGACTCTTGAGAGTCCCTTGGACTACAAGGAGATCCAACCAGTCCATTCTGAAGGAGATCAACCCTGGGATTTCTTTGGAAGGAATGATGCTCAAACTGAAGCTCCAGTACTTTGGCCACCTCATGCGAAGAGTTGACTCATTGGAAAAGACCCTGACGCTGGGAGGGATTGGGGGCAGGAGGAGAAGGGGACAATCGAGATGAGATGGCTGGATGGCATCACGGACTCAGTGGACGTGAGTCTGAGTGAACTCCGGGAGTTGGTGAAGGACAGGGAGGCCTGGCGTGCTGTGATTCATGGGGTCGCAAAGAGTCGGACACGACTGAGCGACTGAACGGAACGGAGCACAAGGCACCCTGGCACATGAGATGATGGATGCTCACTAAACTTACTAGGAAGTCACTTCATGTTGTATGAAAGTCAAATCATTATGCTGTACACCTTAAACTTTTATAGTACTATAGGACAATAATATCCCAATAAAGCTGGAAGAAAAAATGTATGTATAAAGAGGGTGTTTCATGCTCAGAAAGCCTTAACAATTATAAATTTCCTAATTTTTTTGTTGTAAAATCAATACATGCTCATTATAAAAATAAAATTTAAATAATACAGAATAGTGTGAGGTAAAAAGCTTAATTTTCCCATTTGTTCACAGATCACTTTCAGTCTTTTTTTTTTTTTTTTCAGAAACAACTGTATTTCTTATAGATCATTCCAGAAAAGTTCATTTATTTATGTTCACTTAAAACCTTAATAATATAATATATGACTTTCAGTTTGGATTTTAGTTTAGTTTGAATAGCAAACAATTTTAGTTTGTTTGAAATTAGAAATCAGTTTTAATGTTGAACAACTAACTTGATGTTGCAAGAGATTGAGTAGGAGATGGTATGTTGACTTTGATGTCTGATTTTTCTTGAGCACTAGTTTGCTCACAATAAAGGAGTCTTAGGCAGACTGAAATCATCAAGAATTCTGTGGACCCATGAAAACCTGTATACCAGTGCTGTCCAATAGAAACATAATGTGAGCCACACATGTCATTTAAAATTTCCTAGTATTCACATTAATTAAAAATAAAAAGAAACTTTTAATTTGACATTAATTTTCATAATGTATTCTCTTTAGCATGTTATATGCAAAATATTCAACATATAATAATATAAAAATTAATGAGATATTTTACCCCTTTTTTCATGCTAATAAGTTTTCAAAAAGTCCAGTGTGTGTTTATACTTAGAGCATTTCTCAGTTTGCATCAATCAGCCCCATTTCTAGTGCTTACTAGCCATGCATGGCAGTGGCAGTTATTGCTGGGCAATGTGGCTGTGTACAGGATGGTGGTTGTGTCTGAAGGAGGAGCAAAGAGGGTAAGATATATTCTTAATTTTGTTCTCTCTTTCACAATTATTGACCAATATTTGAAGTTAAAAGTTTGCTGCCTTTGGTATTCTTCATGATGGCCAAGTGTGGCTCAGTTGTATTCTCACTAGCATCAGCACTTTTTAAGAAAATCAGTTTTCATTCTTTAAAATACAACAAAGATTAATAACACAACTAGTTATGTACAAAGATGAAAATCCTGCTGAAAACAACCTTTTGGCTGGGAGGCAATGCCACCCTGTGGTAGCTCACGTGTTTATTCATCAATATATGAAAGATCAGATTCTAAGTAGAGAATGTGGCTTAGGAGTGTTAGTGTTAATACATTAAACCTGACTGCTTTTTCTTCCGAATTTCACGGTAAATTTATGTACTGGTATATAGTAAAATTAGTAATAGGAAGCCGGAGTAAGAATTCCTGAGACACTGATTGGGACTATCTTTTGAATGTAATTTTTTTTTTTTCCTAGGGGTTGCAGATGGTGTAGGAGGATGGAGAGACTATGGTGTTGATCCTTCTCAGTTCTCAGGGACTTTAATGCGAACATGTGAACGGTTAGTAAAAGAAGGACGGTTTGTCCCGAGTAATCCCATTGGTATCCTCACCACAAGCTACTGTGAGTTGCTACAAAATAAAGTACCTTTGCTTGGTAAGTACATATCCCATGTGTTTTCCTCTCTAAAGAAACCCCTCATGGTGGTTCAGACAGTAAAGAATCTGCCTGCAATGCTGGAGACCCAGACTTGATCCCTGGGTTTGGAAGATCCCCTGGAGAAGGCAGTGGCTGTCCACTCCAGTATTCTTGCCGGATAATCCCATGGACACAGGAGCCTGGTGGGCTTGCAAAGAGTCAGACACAACCGAGCAACTAACATTTAAAGAAGCCCAGGAGGTGGTTAACAACAAAACCAAGAAAATAATTTATGGCCCAGCTGTTTATCCGAGGCTCTTCCTGTTAAACAGTTTGATGGAGAAGCTATAGGCTACACCAGAATACTTAATACTTATGTGAGATAAGTACAGCCACTTTGGAAAACAGTTTAGAATTAAAGAATAAAGTTAAACATGAAGAGATAATATGCCCCAAAGTTCAACTTCTGGGTCTTTACCTTGAACTAGAGAAGCTCTTGCACATCTGTGTGCAAGAAGCTCTTGCATATCAAGAGATTGGTACAAGAATGTTCATAGTAACCTCATTTATAATAGCAGAAAACTGGGAACAACCTTAAAGTCATTTGTAGAAGTAAAATGCATTTTGAAACAGAATGCATTAAGGTTGCATGCAGTACTCAGGAACATGTTGAGGAGAAAGACGACTTTGCAGAATACTACCCACAAGTTGAGTCCATAAATTTCAAATTCAGAAACAAAACTATCATTTAGGGGTTCTAAAATATAAAAGAAGAAAGAAAAGCAAGCGGTTGTATAATTGGGTTAGTGATTCTCTCCCAGGGAGGAAGAAAGGGGATTGAGGTCCCACATGTAATGCTCAGTTGATTACTTGTGGGGAGTTTAGGTTGCAGATAGACTGCCCAATTGCTTGCAGTTAGCAGTTACATTAGTCTGTATAGATCCCTGTTAATCTTGTATTAGAAAATATACAAATATGTAGTTTGTTTATATGGCATGCCAAGAAGCATCCTTTGGCCAAGCTTCTCCATTTGTTTGTTAAATGGTTTCTTGGGCACTTACCCAGCCTTCTAAGCAGGCTCTCAGAAAGGGTGTTATTAAGTTTCTACTAATTGCCAGCATCTTTCTGGTTACTAGAAGGTCCCCTCCCAGTCACCAGGCACGTTTAAAATCAGCCTTCTCTTTTCAGTGTAAATGGAAATCTCCATTTTTGTAGAATTTTACCTTCAATTTGAAACCGTTGTAAGAAGGGGTTGTTTCCATCATGCTTCTGTCTTCTCTGTGCTGTGATTAACCCGCTTGTTCTTCTAACTGAAGAGAAAGTTTGTCTTGAGGTTTCAATATACTACTTTGTCTTAATCTGCTATTTTAGACTTGCAATCTTGAACTTCCCCAGTATATTGAAATATCCTAGATTCTATTTCTAGCACCTCTCTGTCAACTTGTCATATGACTTTAGGCAAACCACCTAACCTCTGACCTCCTTATTTCATATTAACTAGATAAATATTTTTTTGTGAAAAGCAGTGACTTAAAGCTTCTTACAGTACTCAGAAACATCTGAAGGGAAAAGACGACACATTGCAGGGTACCATCTAACAGAGAGTTTGTAGACACAATACCAGGGGCCTGACTCCTATACATTGCTGTGAGTCTTCTCCCAATACCACTCCAACCCCAGCCCTGCAGTGCATGTACTAAATTATTGTGACTTGGAATAAACCATTACAACTATAACAAGTATCCTCATTTTGTGCTTTGAAAGCTTTGATTTTTTGCTGAGTTTCTTCCTTATAACTGCTTTTCCCCCTATTCACCTTCATGTAACTGGAGATCTTAGTAGAATAAGTTTAAGGACATAAAAGAGGTTTTTTTACATTGAAAGTTACAATTAACCACTTTCTCCTAAATGACACTTTGAAATATTCCTTTGTTACTATGTTTGACAACATATATACTTCTCTCTTATCTACATATCTCTAAGCTGTTTGTAACTAAAACCCAAATATATTTTGGCAAAGGCAGGCTGCTGAGTTTTACTGAACCTCAGCTGTAGTTATAAATAATAACTTTATAAGATTAGGTAATCTTTTTAAAAAAATCTTACAACTTTGAAAACGCATAATTCCAGTATAAGGGCGAGCTGATAGCTGTAGCCACTTATTTCTTGAGAATTTCTAGCTGCTTTTAGATCTGGATTGGCATCACAGGCTAATTGTTTACATATATTATTTCTTCAGAAACCCTTAAGTGGATTTAGGTCTTATGAAACCAACATATCTTAAGAATTTGAGGAGTTAATCCTTGTAAGGTTATCTCTTTCTTCCTTTGCTGCTCAAAATGCTTAACTGTAGTTTACAGAGTAAGGGCCGTTTTTTCATGAGGGATATGCTTGGGGACCTGTCTGGATCGCTCATCTGAATATTCAGCATGGTTCTTAGCACTCTTTCTTTCTTCTTTGCTTGTTTGTTCTTCATCAAACATGTAAGGATGAACTCTTCTCCCCGTGTTAGACTGTCAGGGCCTGAGCTACTGTACTCATCAGTAATTTGAAGAGGCCCAGATGATTGTGTAAGGCCGAGCTTCCCCTCTTTGGCACTGCTTTGCATGTTAAAGCTCTATCACTCACGAGGACCATTTTGATTCTAACACAGCGGGTGACTGCCACAAGGGTAGCAAAATGATAGCCTAGATTTGTCAGTGAGTAATAATGAGTCAACATGAGTCCTTCCTGCAGCAGCATCTTCAGGACTGGCTTCTCATCTGTCATTTTTTTGTTCTCAGTTGAATTAATCCCATCAGCTTTCAGAAGATCTTTTGTGTGGTGGTTCTGTTAATGATGTAAATGATTAGATTTTTTGTGTATTGGGTTAGGAAGGAAGGGTAATTGGTGACTTTAGCTCTAATGTAAGCTATAGAATAGGTTCTCAGATTGCATGACCAGTTAGTTACAATACCTCTGTTTTTCTTTTCTTTGACATTTAATGGGTAGGGACTAGATAATTTAGCATTAACGTGTCAGATTTGTACCCATGCATATACTGTAGATAACAAGGAAACAGAATTTATGAACTTTGCAGTGACACAAATGCTTATATTTAAGTGTTTTTAAATTAAGTTACAGATTTTCATTAAGGAAACTAACAAAAACTTAAATTACTTATAATCTATTAGGAAAACTATTAATTTTTTAGTGATTATGCTTCCTGACCTTCTTTCTTTGTGCATAGAATAATAGTAGGAATTGAATCTATTGTGTGCTCACAGTAGCCCCAGTGAGGTGGATTTGTAGGTGCTTTTATTCCCCATTTTGTTAGGAAGAAACTGAGGCCTAGAGAGAATAAGTGGTTTGCCCACAGCCATATCACATGGCTAGAAAATGATAGAGCATTGGGATTTAACACAGGTGGTTCCACAGCCTATTTATTTTCTTCTTTTTGCCCTTTAACTGTCATTTTAGCAGGTTAGCTTTTGCCTACATACTGTGCTTTTTAAAAAAAGATTACAGTAAATATCGGTGTTTCTGATGTACAGTTCGTTATATTTGGTATCATTTTTTAAAGGTAACTTTAATACGAGCTTATAATCGACTTGTTTCACCTAACTTATTTTTCATTTTCAAATATATTTCTCTGACACAGTGCTAGTTGCTGTCAAATAGC
Source organism: Aepyceros melampus (assembly GCA_006408695.1). NCBI lineage: Eukaryota > Metazoa > Chordata > Mammalia > Artiodactyla > Bovidae > Aepyceros > Aepyceros melampus. Next base: position 242,581 of record SJXQ01005089.1, read on the forward strand.
CAGCGAACACTTATTATTTGTTGTAAGTCTTTGACATGATTTAACTAATTTTATCTTATAAACAACTCTCTGAGGTAGTTATCCCTGTTTTTATAGATGGGGAAACTAAGGCACGACAGGTTACATAATTTGTCCCAGGTCACACAGCTAGTAAGTGGCAGAGCTAGCGTTAAGATGCAGGCAGGCTGTCTCTAGAGTCTGTATTCCTAAGATTATGTGATAGTGCATAGCCTGCCATTGTATGGATGAGCTGTAATTTATATAACCAACCCCTTAATTTTAGATGTTGAGGTTGTTTCCAGTTCTTTGTGATCTTATACAGTGTTTTGTACTTAAGTCTTGTTTGCGTTTCTATTTTCTTATAATAAGTCCTCACAAATGGAATTGCTAGGTCAAAGGATATGTACATTTTTCAGGGCAATATTATCCTTTAGTAAGATTTATTTAAGTTTTATTCTCATCACCATGGAATGAGAGTGACCACGTTCCCTATACTAGTGCTGCTGCTAAGTCACTTCAGTCGTGTCCGACTCTGTGTGATCCCATAGACGGCAGCCCACCAGGCTCCCCCATCCCTGGGAGTCTCCAGGCAAGAACACTGGAGTAGGTTGCCATTTCCTTCTCCAATGCATGAAAGGAAAAGTGAAAGTGAAGTCGCTCAGTCGTGTCCAACCCTCAGCGGCCCCATGGACTGCAGCCTTCCAGGCTCCTCTGTCCATGGGATTTTCCAGGCAAGAGTACTGGAGTAGGGTGCCATTGCCAGTGATCATTAAAAAATATATATATTTACAGACCATTTACATGGTTATTGAACTGCTTATTTTTTCAATTTTGCCATTTTCTGTAGGTATAGGTTGAAATTTTAGCATTTGAAAGCAATCTCACTAACTGTATTACCAACTTCAGGCTGAGAAAGGTCCTATGAGCTGTGTGCTACAAAGGTACAGAGAAGCTTCTGCTTGGAATGTTCCCTCTAAATGTTATTAGTTTCTGTAAAGTGAACAGGTTGATTCCCCACCCATGAAACTTGGTCTTGTTACTCCACAGTGAGTCTGCAATAAAATTTTTTCATGACCTCAGCAGATGGAAATCCTGTTAAAAATTGAAGTTATGTGCCCTGTCTTAAATGTTTGTGATTTCACAGGGAAGGCTTTCTGCCAGTGACTAATGAAAAATGTCATGGAAACGTGACATTCTCATTTTGGCATTTAAGTATTAAAACTTAATATCACAATAACATCCTTTAGAAAATTTGGCATAGATTATAGCACTATTGAAATGAAATAATGTGGTTAAATACCAGCCATTTTTATTATTTCTTATCTCTGCAAGTGGAACAATCCAGATCATCAGTGGCCCACTTTGTATGCATAGTATAAATCCCTTTTTCTTTCCCCATTGTGTTGATCATGATCAGGTTACTACTGATATGGGTATGGAGCTGTAACTAAGAAAGGACCTATTTAGGCAAAGGAGGTTCAGGTTATGGTATGCTGCTCCTCAGGATGATATGTTAAAAATGTGTATGCAGAGACAGTCTGGGAAGAGAAAATAAATGGACATTGTTTTTGTTTCTAGGTAGCAGTACTGCCTGCATTGTGGTGCTGGACAGAACTAGCCACCGCTTACACACAGCAAACCTGGGTGACTCAGGCTTTCTGGTTGTCAGGGGTGGGGAAGTTGTGCACCGATCAGATGAGCAGCAGCATTACTTCAACACTCCATTCCAGCTCTCAATCGCGCCCCCCGAAGCCGAGGGCGTTGTCTTGAGTGACAGGTAATCTCCCCTCTCTCACCAACAGGTTCCCTCCCATTCCCCTTAACTAGGCTGTTGGAGATGGGCGTTTTCCATTCTCATGTGAGAAGAAAAGACACATTGAAGACCTTTTAGTCTGACATCGAAAGATGTTCTGCTTGAACTTGATTTCCAGCCAAGTTGAATTCTGATAAACACCTATTAATTTGACCTGACTGAAAATACTATTTCAAGCTTATAGAATATCAGTTTTTCATACCAAGACCAAATGGTACATACAGTTGTGTATTTGTTAAGTAGTGCAGGAGAAATGAGTCATTGTTCATATGTGCTGTGCCATATACAAGTTTTTGCATATGTTATTAGGGAAGAATGCAAATAGACATCTGCTTTATTTATCAGATAACTTCCTGATTCTCAGAGCTGCCTATAATGTGCATCAAGTGGAACTTTCAGTCCTTGCAGAACTTGTCAGGCAAAGTTAACTTGCAGGAAATGGACTTAAAGGTGGTCTTGGGAATGTTCTCTGATGGTACTCTTGAGATGTGTGCTTTTTTTTTCTTCCAACACCTTCTCAGTTCATTTTAAACTGTCAAGACCTTTCCAGGACAATCAGTACTTTTTTGAATCAACTTTTGTAGTTTATCTTTTCTCAGATCAGAGTACAGAGTAATACTAAGACAGTCTCAGATTTCACTCCCTTTAACAACCTTATAGGGTTTGACACAAACATTGTTGGCAATTCATAAATGTAGTAAAATGGGTAACGAACCTGTTGTAAAAGTAGAAGCATCCTAGCAAATAACAGATTGTCTCTACTTAATAGTTCTTATTAGGCCAAATCTTAGGTCCAAACTAAGGTAAAATGATGATTACTGCCATCTTTTAACTAGAATGAGCATATTATATAAGTGCTCCATATTACCCAACTAAAGTCTATTGCTGACTCCTACAGAGAGGGAAGCATTTTTTTTTACTTTCAGAGTAAGGCAGATTACCATAATTGGAAGAAAATTTGATTATAGGCCCTTCTTCAGTTGGCTGTAGTAGCACATTGATATTAGTCACATTGGAGTGAGGCAGACTCAGAACCCCAGGACCTTGGTAAATGTCAAGTTCAGCTAACAGTTTTTGGAGAAACAGTGTTTTTAATTTTCCTTTATTTGATCCTTGTTGTTTTGGCTTCCCAGTGCTAGAGCACCCCTGCAGTACTTCACACGCTATCTTTGGGACAGTTTGGTCAGGGCAGCACTTGGCCTGTCCTGCCAGTGAGGTGGAGGTTGCTTCCCCTGGAGCCCAGAGACAGTTTGCTAGCATGTGATTGCAGCTCGTGTTTCAGTGCAGTCAAAAGTTTCCAGCAGCACAGTATGTTCAATCAAAATGGGCAGAACTGCAGCTGGCAGAACACCAAGCTCATGGGTGGGGTGTTGGGAGAAGAGGACGAACTGTCCAATGGCAGCGAGTCTCTCACAGGCAGCATAGCAAAAGACACTCCTGGGGAAAGAAAGACCTCAGCATAAAATAGAGCTTCAGTGCCAACCTGGTCATTAATCTAAACTTCTAGAGTCTGATTCGCTTCCAAAGACTGAGCAAATGTGCAATGTCTTGTCTTGTTTCTCTTTATTCCATGGAAGAAATCGACCTGGTTTCTACCAATTTATAGTCTGTTTTAGTGTGTGTCTTTTTTTTTTCTTCTGTTGGCTGCTTGTTATCCTTTGTTATCAGTCTCTCTTATCTATAAAGTATTATTTTAACCTTAACTTACAAATTTCCTTTAATAGCTGTTTTGACAACAGCTATTGTTAAAACGGCTATGTTATTGTATAAATGTATAAATGAAAGCTAGTTTGTTCTTGTCAGAAGCCCGTTATAGAACTTTTCGGTGTGGTGCTGCTTTCCTCAGTCAACAGAAGACAAACTAGAAATTTTCTTAGTGTAAATCCCCAGCAGGCATGGGTAGGCTGTTTGTTTTTATGTTTTCCCTTTACAAATTTTATAATACATCACTTAAACAATTTAGTGGGTTTTTTTTTTTTGTGAGGCTTAAGGTGCTTTGGTTCTGACCCCTGCCTTCTGGGTCAGTGTATGAATTTTTTCCTGGCTCTTGTTCCCTAATTACACGTTTTAAGGCAGATTATCAGATATCTCACCTTGGAGGCCTGGAAGTGGTAGAGCTGGCCTTTCAAAATGGCTGAGAACCAGTCTCCAAGGGAGCCATGAACTCTGAGTATATTATCTTCTTTTTTTCTCCCCACCTGGGCTTCTGTTTTCTTCATGTAAGTCTTCCCTCTATCTTTTTAAAAAAGTTTTACACAGATGTAATGAAAAATCTACCACCTGTCCTCAGAGGCAGCCAGTTATGTTTCTTTGAATCCTTCCAGATTTATTCTCTGCATGTAAAAGCACCTGTATATATAGATCTTTCTTTCTCACACACACAGTACCTGTTCTTTTCATTAACAATATTGAGTCTTTACCCAAATTGGAGGATTAGTTACTGTGATTCTTCATTCATTAACTATTTCTTGAAGATGTATTGTGTCCAGGAGCCCTTATAGATAAGTAACCTGTGCATGATGAGAACTTTGTAAGCCCTGAGAGAGACAGTCTTTACTCTGCCAGAGTGAGGGTGATTTATTAATATTGATTTGGTGTTACTGGTAATATACCAGTAATTACTAGTATTATAGTAAGAAATACCATTGTAGATATTTCACATGAATTAATTCTTATAGGACTTGCATGTGCTCCTCCATAGTGCTCATTTATTCCACTAGAACACAACCTCTAAATTCAAGCCTGCAGGGAAACTGATGAGTGGAAAGTGAGTAAGAGAGGATGGAATTTGGCACTAAAGAATTAGGAAACAAAGACTCATTTCCACTAGGATTCTAGAGGCATTTTAGTGTCTAACTCAGAAAAGAACCCTTCCGCCTTTTAAAGCACATGTGACTAATCATCAAACTCAAGTTTTACTTGATAGTTTATGTTAAGCTTTTGAAAGATTTATATCAGAGTTTTCAGTTAATTTTTTTCAAGGTTAGGAATTTCAGAATAGTGTTTTTTATTATTGACTGCTACTATAAATTAGTTTTCCTTAAAGCCTCATTATACTGTAGCACCGTCCCCATTGGAAACTTCTAACAGTATCTCTAAAGGGCTCTGCTAACTTTGCCCCCACCCTGTCCTTGTTGCAGCCCAGATGCCGCTGATAGCACATCTTTTGATGTCCAGTTAGGGGACATTATCCTGACAGCGACAGATGGACTCTTTGACAACATGCCTGACTATATGATCCTTCAGGAGCTAAAAAAGTTAAAGGTAATTAACTCAAAGGTAGGCCTTTAGAAACAGTGACCCTCCCTGGACAGCCGAGTTTTTTTATTAATTCAGTTGCATAAGCTCTTTTTTGTAGTTTTAGAAAGGACTACTTTGTGAATTTAGGAAAATGAAAATTGTTCTGATCTTTTCTAAACAACTGTAGACAGAAATATTCACAATTGGAAAACCTGAGGAAAAAAGAGGCTTCTCATCCAAGCCTCTCTTTAGTAGGGTGGTAAAGGTAGGAAAAACTCTGATAAGAGATTTCTCATTTGTGTTTTCAATTGTGTTTTAATGGTATTTAATGGTGTTGGTTGCTGGTTATCTTTTTCATTTCTTAGTCTCGTAACAAACCCAGCAGGTGTTGAGGCTGGGAAAGATAGGAAATCATCATACCAGAGCCAGCCAAGGGTAGCAAGCAGCTAGGGGCCTTGATGTGATCTGAGCTGTCACCAGTAACAAAACAGTTCAGACTTGGCCCATACAGTGAGTGGAAGGAAGTGAAAGCCAGTCTGCATATCCTCCTGGCTTTGTGAAGTACTGACTTGGGGGAATTGATCTTTTCTAATGTTTTATTGCTAACCAGTATGACCTTGAGTTTTCTAAACTTTCTTAGCAGTGTTTTTCTCACCTGTAAAATAGGGGTGGGATGGTTCAAAGACCCTGTTTTGTAGGGCCGTGGTGAGGATGAACCAAGGCCACGCACTAGAAATCCTTAACACCATGCTTTGTCTGTGGTGCTTAGGAAGGTCAGGTGCTGACACTTGCTGGCACTGTGCCATGTGAGTAACAATGAGAGGCAGAAATGACACATTCCTGACCTTATGAGGCTTACATTCTAGTGGAGGAAGACAGAGAATACAGAGAAAGAAAGAATAGAAATAGTGTTGTTGCTAAATAAAAAGAAGTAAAATAAAGCACAGAGAAGAAATAGAGAATAGAGAGGGCTTTTCAGTGGGGCAACTGGCAGCATTTACTTAGAGAGCAAGCACATTGAGTTTGGCCAGGGGTGCATTCCCAAGCAGGGAGACTTTTGAGGTCATCCTAAAATGCTATCAAAATCCGCCCCTTCAATCCCATCCCATTTTAGCAAGAATGCCTTAAGAATTTCAAGGGGGGGCGGGGAGATACGAAAATTCAAACTTAAGGACCGGAGGCCATCCTCACAAGAACTTTCTCATTGACATCCTATGCAGGCAGCACTGATGATCTCGTTCATTTTAGTTGAGGTATTATGTTCCACTGTCTTCTCTAACTGGAATAAAATTTAAATGGTGGAAACTATGACTAGATAAATATTACTGTCTTAAAAAGTGATGTTTGCAAGTGATGTTTACTTGCATGTAGAAATCATGTGAGGCATTTTGGTAAAAATATCTCCCTCATATTTTTGTATTAGAATTCAAATTATGAGAGTATACAACAGACGGCAAGAAGCATTGCTGAGCAAGCTCATGAGCTGGCCTATGACCCAAATTATATGTCACCTTTTGCACAGTTTGCATGTGACAACGGATTGAATGTGAGAGGTAAGCATTCTTTGGGAACTTCATAAGGACTAATTGGGGACATAGGGGATGGGAGCATTCTGGGCTGTGTGTGAGGCCAGCTGCTGCACTGGGGTGAGACTGCTGAGGGGTCCTCTCCCAGCTGTGAGCCGGTGACTTTGAACAAGGTCAGCAGGCCCGAACACTGGAGGACAGCAAGTGCATGTGTTCCCTACAGAGGTGCCCTTCAGAGCTGTACTTCATTGGCTGCAGAGGCAGGTGGAACCTGAAGCCCTTTATCGCCGCCAATGCTCTGCTTGGACCCAAGCCCAGAAAACCTCTGAGTTCTGCCTGGAGGGCCTGGACATTGCTAATGGTTTAAACATTCTGCCCTTCACAAGTCTGACATTTCACTTCTCCCTTTCTCTGGCTTTGTGGGACTCATTCACAGTATTTGCCTACCAAATTGCTACAGCAAGTTTTTTTGTTTTTTATTAATTTTTTTTAATTGTAATTAACTGCTTTACAGTGCTGTGTTAGTTTCTGTCGTACAGCAAAGTGAATCAGCCATATGTCCTCTTTTGGGGATTTCCTTCCTATTCAGGTCACCACAGAGCGCTGAGTAGAGTTCCCCTGTGCTGTGCAGTAGGTTCTCATTAGTTATCTGTTTTATGCATCAGTTCAGTTCAGTTCAGTCGCGCAGTGTGTCCGACTCTTTGCGACCCCATGAATCGCAGTACGCCAGGCCTCCCTGTCCATCACCAACTCCCGGAGTTCACTCAGACTCACGTCCATCGAGTCTGTGATGCCATCCAGCCATCTCATCCTCGGTCGTCCCTTTCATAGCAGTGTGTATATGTCAATCCTAGGCTTCCAGTTCATCCCACCTGCCTCTGTAGGATGTTTTGAAAAGGGAAGACTCTCCTTGCCTAGAGTCTTCGTATCTACCGAGCAATGTGTAACTTTGGGAGCAGGCCAGTAGCTCAGCTTTGACCTTGGATAACATGTTGGTGCAAGCATATCAGCACTTGTAGAGTTGGTCAGCTTCTTGCAGGTATAATATTATGACACGCAAAGCATTTCTTAGCTGTCCGGGAAATATTAAATAGGAAAAAAGCACATGCCATAGCTATTTGCCAGATTAGACTACAAGACTTATCAGCTAGTTTCAAAACATTGGGTATGTTTGTCCAAATTAGGATTGCAGGGGGGTGGAACATAGAACTTTCTTGTCAGGCAGAATAAATCTTAGGAACATTTTGTCTTTATTGTGATTGCTATACACAGAGGATGTGGTGGTGGCCATTTTAACAAAGCTCCTATTGTAAAGGAGAAGAGAGGTTTTTTTTTTAAGCTTCAGTTAAATTAGATGTAATTTCTTGGCGTGTTTTAACTATTTATCGATTTTTTCTCCTTTTTTCTACTAGAGTATATTGACAAACCTATTTGTCTCCTAGTACTTACTTATTTAGGCTTATATTTTTTTCTTGAGTTTTAAAATGTATGCATACATTTTCATTTTCATTGTAGGTGGAAAGCCAGATGACATCACCGTCCTCCTCTCAATAGTGGCTGAGTATACAGACTGACTCACCTAGGTGTCGACTCCTGCCTCCCCTTCATCATCCCAAATTCTCCCCTGCCGTGTGTGCTGATCCTGCTGGCAGGACCACGTCTCTTTGCCACTGATCTCAATGGCCAGTGATGTAAACCTTTTGCCTGTCTTTTGAGATCCTTGTTGAGAACCACTACTGTCATTCTACTGCTCATATCTGCCAGCAACATTTGAAGAAAATCAAGACCTGAAGATTGGCCTTCACATTGTCCTTTCCATGATGGGATGGATGTTTTCAAAGCCAAAATGACTATTACTTTTTGAAAACGGTTGAAGTATTGAAAATGAGTAATATTGGTAAAGTGAATTCAAAATTACAGTGTGTAAAAGGGATTTTAAAAGTCTGACACAAATTGTATGTTATGCTCCATCTACTAGAAACATACTCATCAAATGATGCGTTACACGTGTACTATACAGTCTGTGTTATGATCGAGTGTGGCTTTATGTTTTCATTATAAACTCCTCTATTTTTCAGGGGCTTATAATTTTGCTCTAAAACATTGCTCTGGGTTATAAAATCTTGATCCTAGGAGCTTTTTTTTTTTTTTTTTTTTGCAGGTTGGAAAGAAATTCAGTTTAGTTCTATGGATGCAAATGTTTCATGGTTTTTAAAAGATGCTTAATTGTGCTCCTGTGATGAAAGTTTTAGCATTTTAGTGCATATCACAGGCTGGTGGCTTATCTGCAGGAGGGGTTGGGGAGACTCCTTACCAGAATTTTTTAATGAATATTATTCAAGGTTATAAAATTCCTCAAGTCCTAGGTATTCAGTGTTGCAGCTGAAATTCCTCCCAGCTGTCTGGTATGATTCCCCCATGTGAGAGCTCTAGGCCCACAGGCCTGAAGGGTTGAGAATGGACAGCTCTAACTTTGAATTTTGTTGGCCTGTCAGGTCATGCTACCCCTCATGTCTTAGACCTGTCGTTAGTAGCCTTGCCTTCTGTAGAGCATGTACCAGATTCAGGGAGTCCATGTGAAAGAGCACCATGGGCAGTGGCAGAAGAGTCCACAAGGAAGATGTCTAGTGGTGACCTGACATTTGCATTTGCCCTCCACAGAAACTTAGGGGTTCCCAAATCAAGCTTAATGTTTACAGTTTCCAAATAGCCATCTTGCAGTGTATAGTTTTCCTATAAAATTACCCCGTATTCAGTTTTTCCATTATCTGCAAGCTCAAAGTTATTTTTAAGGTTTGTGTACAAGTCGACTGCTGTAAAGATATATATTTTGGGGTCAGTTTTTTTCTTTCATTAACTTGGTGGTAGAAAAATATATATACTTAGAAATCCTTAAATTAAAGCCATGTTTTATATATAAGTCAGGTAACATTGGTGTATAGATAAGAATGCAATTAAACCTGATGAGAATCTACTTGAGGAGAACACAGAAAGTCTCTTTCTCTAAAGAAGATACTTACTCCCTGGTTTATTGCATTAAAACTTATGTTTGAGGTTACCTCAACTTGTTTTAAAAAGATTTTGTTTTGTGAATTTGTACTGTATATTTGAGTAACTGTCAAGCTTGTTTTATTTAAAATTGTTTAACATGTACCATGTAATGTCATTACTATATTTCAATGCATCATGCTTGTAACAGGCATTTCATTTATAATAAGAATGAGTTATTCATTTGTAAGCCGTTCAGTAATTTATCTACTATTCCTAAATTGGCATAATGTTTAGATACCTATTTTGAATCACCTTTAATTACTTGTCAGAATGCCTTAACTACCCTAACTTGACAAAACAGAATTTGGTAAAGGAGATCGGGGGGTGGGGTAGGGAGTGGGGAGAGACTGTTTAAATAATGAGAACCCATCGTGCTGTGATAATACACAGACAGGTGAGTGGCAAGTGGCAGGGTATTTATTTTGCACAAACTATTTGCAGTCTTTCTGTATTTAAAAAGTAAAGAAAGTTGCATCCAGAAAAGTTTTGTTGGAAGGAATACATTTACACTTGGACTGACAACTTCAGCTCTTTTGTTGGGTTTTTAATTATTTCTGGTCAGAGGCATGGAGCTTTATGATCCAGGTATATTTTGTATTAATTTTCCATTGCATACATTTAATTCCTGGTAAGAGCAGTGCTGGTCAAGTCACTGGCTTTTCTCTGCACTCATCTAAACTCATCAAACACCGTCTTCATAAAGGTAGATTGATGGTATTTTACACAACTCATTTAATCAACTTAGTATCTTTTAAGAAATGATCGTTAGAAATTGACGTGTTTCAGTGATGTTGAAAACAGTGGGACAAGAATTGAGTTTCACAGGGGAATTGACTTTGGACCTGGCCTGTAGATTAGGGACGCAAAATGTTTTCTCTGTTTTTTCCCCCCTGCCCTTTCTGTGTTATGCACTTAATTTTATGACTTCGGGGGTCTGTTGGAGTGCTGTTTAACAACTCTCCTACTCTCAATGGTCAGAGGCTGTGTAGGTACCCATACTGGAATTTTCCAGGCCACAGGACCCAAGTCTTTGTGGGGTGTGCCTAACATACACCACTTGGTGGGTCTAATTCTAAACTTAATGTGTTAATTGTACTTTAAATCAAGCAGTATAAACACACATATTTGCCTGTGTAGTGGACTTTTATAACAAAAGAGAATTTGGATTTCTAATTTACAAATGGCAAATTATTTATCCCTCTCTGGATGCACCAAAGACCAGTAAAGTTTATAGCTTTTCCATCTATATTTATAAAGCAATACTGTATTATAAAAGTCAATATTTTTATCACATGCTTGAAATTTTTATTTTGTTCTGTTTTAAAGTGTGCACTCTAAACATATCAGAACCTTATTTCTTCCTGTGAACTTAGGCTGCCTGCGCACAAAAAAAAAAAAAAATTACCGAATGGATATGCAGTAGAGTCCATAGGCTCTTAAAACTGAAACAAGAAATGAGGTTGGGAGAACAAGTTCTTTGTCCTGAATTACTGTACTGGCTTGACATGGTTGATGGGTACTAAATCACAAAAGAATCCATTCCAGTTGTGTATGTCTGGGGGTTGGGCTGTGACTAGATTTAGAAAATAGACCTCAAGCTTTGCATGGTGGGCAGGTATCTTATCCCATCAGTTGCATTTGTTCTGGATAGAACAGTAGCCTTCAGTACCACCTTCAGTACCACCAACGTACCACATCAAGTAACAAGGCAGGAATTGTGGGAATTCACTGAGTCAGTTTTGAGCATTTTGGAGATTGTAAACAAGATTGGCTAGAACTGTAAATGTTTGTACTTTTGATTAAGTTCATGGTTCCTTGTCACCTTATACCAGCTATCTTTGGTAGAAGCTACAGCATCCAATCTATCACATTTGTGCATTTAACAAATTTTGCAATAGCAAAAAAACCCCCAAAATCTGCTTAGAAAACATTTGGATTCCACTTGTTTAAAAAAAAAATTATTTGCAAAATTGGTCATCTTAAAAATCAGCAGTTGTCCATGTCAAAATTTTAACTGTAAGCAGGTAGTTTGTGGCAAAGATGGCTAAACAATGAAGCAAGTTTGAATTTGTGTATGCTAATAAGCTGCTTTTTTCTGTTGAGACTATCATTATTTGTCTTATTACCCAAGAGGCAATGACCTGAATTGGATGCTGAAGTTTAACTTATGCAGGAATAGTTCTGTAAATACATTTAAATAAACTGTAAAGATATTTAATAAATATAGTATTTATACTAATCTGTGTACTCCGTTTAATTTGAGTAGTAACAAGACACTCGCCTTGACATTGAGTTTGTTGGTCTCTATCAGGTCCTCATTTCCAAGCCTCTCAGTCTAGCAGTGACTCCATACTTTGTGGCTGTCGTTTCTCTTTCACTAGTGTATCTCTAAGGCCCTTTTTCACCAGCTGATTTACTGCATCAGTTTAGCTTCACTGAATGTAACATACAGCTGTTCTCCCAGCTGGGAAAACTTTAGCATCTTTTAAATGATATGTGAAGTCACATACAAATCTGGTGTCATTTAAATTTAGCATTCTGTATCCAAATTCTAAAATCCAAACTACAACTTGACAGTAAATATCTTTTACAGACAAGTGCTAAGTCTAGGTGATCACTAATGATGGGGCCTTCACAGGCTAAACCGCCCTGGCCCATTTCAGCGAGCGAATCAGAAACTTCATCCTCAGCGAGGAGACCTACACTTATTCTTGGATGTAATATCCTCTGGGTAGTCATCTGCATTTGTTAGGAATATGTGTAATTCACTGTTGACCATCAGTGTAAACAAAAGATACATAAATCTTTAGCCTACAATGTGGAAATATGTGGGCATTGCCGATTTCCACAAAAAGCCTGGTGAAAGCCCATTTTCATTCACTGAGGAACATTTTGGGATGAACTTGAGTTTTTATTAGGTTATTGTGGGTAGTTCTGACTCATCACCAAGCTACATGAGCCAGACTCATTCTGGTTTCAGTTAGAACTCTGTTCACAGTTCTAAAGTTTACTAATCCACTCAGCCACCTTTGTTTAGTTAATCCTTACAAAATCTAAAGCACAATTGCCTGCCAGTTAATATTTCCTTGTGATTTGATGGTTTCACAGACTTAACAATAAGGTGTTACAGAAGTCTAGTTTGTCAGGTTATAACTGACTATAAACAGGTTTAGGGAGGGAGAGGCATACATCATAAGATGTTACATAACAATGTTATTGTGTCAGATTGTTTTGCTTGTGCAGGTAAGAAGCTAATTCTCAAAGAGGCAAAGAACAGAGACATTAATCTTCCCCCTCATTCCACTCTAGACCCAGGCTCTCTTGGCAGTGGAGGCTGCTGTTCTATGTCAGCTAATACAGAAATAATTTTTTGGCATCCCTTCCATTCTTTTCTGCATCACACTGCAAAATTTTAAAATCACATTATTTAACTTAAATTCTTAATATAAGCAATGGAGAAAAAGTTGGGTTTTTTGCCCTTTATTTAATTTTTGCAATGCTGGGTTGGTTTCTGCCATACAACAATGTGAATCAGCCATAATCATACATCCCCTCCCTCTGGGCCTCCCCTCATCCCATCCCTCCAGGCCATCACAGAGCACAAGACTGGACTCCCTGTGCTACACAGCAACGTCTCATCAGCTATCCCTCTTCCACCTGATAGTGCATATATGTTGATGCTGCTTTCTCCATTCATCTCACTCTCTTCCCCTGCTGTGTAAAAAAAGTTATGATCTTACATGAGAAAAGATTGCAGGACGTTACAATCTGTCAGAAAGCATCAAAACTCAAATACTTGCAATCAAATACAAAAGATACCTGAACTTTACAAGCCATTCTGATGCACTCGAAATGGCTGCTATAGAAAGTTTAAATAACTATAAAACTGGGAAGAAAATGCTAAAAACTCTATTGTAGATAAACAATACATTGAAGAAGAATTTTTTATTTTTTTGCCATGCCATGCAGCTTGTTGAACCTTAGGTCCCAGAGATCGAACCTGTGATGGAATCAGAGATCAAACCCTTGCCCTCTGAATGGAAACTGAGTCCTAACCACTGGACTGCCAGGGAATTCCCTGAACTGAAGAAAATTCTAATAAGCTTTTTCCCTACACAAAAAACTTTTCTGCTTCCCACATAGCATAATGGATTTAAAGCAAGTTACATGTATTGACAAGTAGTTACTTCTAGATGTGTGGTTGTACAAGATGATGTGTAGATAACCAGTGGCCCATTCTCCAGGAAGCCCAAGACAGTATCTTCACAGATTTAAATGTGAATTGTGTTTGCGGTACAAGTGAACCAGTAAATGGGCAGGGGGGCGAGCTCAGCCATCACTGTTAGAATGTGGAGAAACTGCCATTATTCATGTCCTCTTCACTGTCACTTGCTGTTGCCAAACTCTGGAAAGGGAGGCTGAAGGGTTCTTGTTGGTCAGAAGAAACTGCTTCAAAGAACATGTAAGAGAACTGGGGGTGGGGGGTGGATAACTGTTGTTTATTCAAAGTAAGTTAGTGTTTATCAAATGCCCCTTTTCAGAAACTCAGCCACTGTGGTCTCACATTAGCTGATGGTTCACGAGATATCCAGAACCTTCATGAGTGGCCCAAAACATCCTAAAGTAAAACCCTTCCCTGGACTCCAGAGGCACACAGTTTGGGATCAGCGATCTGCTTCGGACTACCCTGCCCAAGCCACTGAAACCAACACCAGGGCTGTGGGAGACAGATGAACGGAGACTGCTGGCTATCTTCCTCCACTTCATCCATCCTCTCCCCTTTCCCTCTTTCTGTGACAGAAGCTACTCCTGACCAGAGTCAGTCCTTCCCTCCCTGTCTCTGACTCCCAGCCCCTCCCATGCCTCTCCTCTAATGGATAGGAATATCAGCATTTTAAAATAATCAGATGTCTCATTAAAATATATAGCCTCATCCACGTCCTCCCTCCAACTTAATCTCTGCTGTAGAACTGTCTACACATGCTTTTTCTATTTTCTCATTCTCCTACTCTTAGGTCCTATTAAAAAAGCTCCTGACCCTCACAGAAATTGTCCTTGTAATGGTCACCAAAAATTGGCAGATTCCCTAAACTAAGGGCCATTTTCAGTCTCCACCACACTAGATACCCACTCTGACACTTTCTTCTCATACCTTCCCCATGCTATGTTCTTCTGGTTGTTCTTCAGCTGGCTTGCCTTTTTATTATTATTAAATTTATTCTCTTTAAATGAAACAAACATGAATGTTTACCCTCTTCTACCCACACTTTGAATCGGGGTTTCTCAACCTTAGCACTGCTGACATTGGAGGACTTAAGTTTCTTTGCTGTGTGGGTTGTCCTGCTCCTGGGAGGACACGGAGCAGCGCCCCTGGCCTCTACCCGAGATGCCAGTGGCAGCCCACTTTCCTGAACTGTGACATCCAGAAGTGTCTGCAGACACTGATGGCTTTGTGTCCCCTGGCTGTGGTTAATTAAAGAGCCACTGCCTTAAATGGTGGCAGTCTTCTCTGCCACACCCTCTCTCTAGGAACTCGCATTCACACTGCTGGCAGAAATTACTGTGTATATGCCAGGGAGTCTCACAGTTAGAATTTGAGCTTCCTATATCCTACTACCTACTTGATTTCTGCAACTTATATCCAAAATAGAATTCATGATCTTAGCACTGAACCTGTTTCTCCATCCTTGATACCTCCCTTTCCAGTAAGCTCCATGACCGATCCATCACTAAGTCCTGCTATTTTATTTCCTCAATTAGCTGTTTACTTTGGCCACTTCTCTCCATTTGCTACTGAATCACCATCTTTCAGACACTACAACTGAGTTTCCAGTCTTGCTTCACTGCACTGTGGGCAGCCTTCCATGTTAAAACCCTTCAAATACTTTCAATGCCACAGTACCTGACATGGCCATTTGCCTCCGACATGAGCTGGAGCTCGCTCACTGCTCCAGCTTCAGTCACCCTGTGCCATTGTTTCCCCCGTCTATCCGCCCTCTGGCCACACTGGTCTTCCTCCAGGCCCTTAAAACTGCCACACTCCCTCCACGACAGGGGCCTTTGCACAGGCCACGTCCACTCAGCTTCCCCTGCTATCTTATCGTTTCCAGCTCAGCTCCAAACACCAGTTTCAAAGACTTTCTGACCTCCTGGATTAGGTCAGCTCACACTTTAAATCCTCTCAAAGCACCTTGAACTTTTCCTTTATTAAAGTGACCACAAGTTAGTTTTTTAAATTATCTATATTGAGTCATATGGTTATTTGTTTAATGTCTACCTCCCCCACCCCCCATCCCCAGTCTATAATCAAGTGTAGGAACCTTTCTTGTTTATTTTGCACACAACTGTATACCCGACGTCTATGACGCAAGGCCCTCAACAAATACTGGTGGGAGTTGCATGGTAGGTATCAAGCATGAATAAACAAACGATCCCTATTCTTGGCTCATCCTTACAAATCAGAAACTGAAGATGTCCTCTGCATGGGGCACTTTAGACAGCAGTTGCTGAACCTTGGCTCCAGATGCTGCTGCTGCTGAGTCGCTTCAGTTGTGTCCGACTCTGTGCAACCCCATAGACAGCAGCCCACCAGGCTCCCCCGTCCCTGGGATTCTCCAGGCAAGAACACTGGAGTGGCTTGCCATTTCCTTCTCCAATGCAAGAAAGTGAAAAGTGAAAGTGAAGTCACTCAGTCGCAACCCCATGGACTGCAGCCTTCCAGGCTCCTCTGTCCATGGGATTTTCCAGGCAAAAAACCCCAAATTAGCTGTGATATTGCCTGTGGTAGGCAGAATGATGGTCTGCCCTCACCCCCCATGATGGTCTGCCCTCACCCCCAAAGATGTCTTAATCCCAGGACCCTGCGAATATATCACAAGGCAAAAGGGACTTAAAAGAGCAAGTGGAATAAGGTTGCTATCCAGGTAGGCCCAATGGGAAATCACAATGACCCTTAAATGTGGAAATCAGCATCAGAGTGAGGAAATGTGAAATGGACTCCACCAGCCATTGCTGGTTTAAAGCTGAAGGGTAACCATGATTTTAAAATGCAGATGATCTCAAGAAGAAAGGAAAAGAAAGCAAGCAGATCCTTCCCTAGTCTCCACAAAGGAACACAGCCTTGCCAATGCTTTGATTTTAGCTTAATGAGACCCATTTTGGACTTCTGAACTGAAAGATAATTTGTGTTGTTTTAAGCCACTAAGCTGGTGGTAATTTGCTATAGCAGCAATAAGAAACTAATACACTTGTAAGCTAAAAATCTAGTTTACTGTGGTCTTTGAGAGCTGCCCTGAATCTGCCACTGACTTAAGGTCAAATGTCATTTGCTACCCCCTCTTGTCCCCTCCTATTCTTCAGCCTCTAAATCGTTCATGGCTGGATGATCAAGCCCTTCCCTAGTATCTAATAGTCTTCTAATGCAGAAAGTCTGTGAATAGCTATGTAACTTGGAATGAATCCAAGTTCTGGATGAATTGAGTAAGAAGGTGCATTGTTATAAAAAATTTTTGTAACAGTATACATGTTTTCTTAAAAATAGAACTGCATACAATCCAGCAATTCCACTCCTGCTATTCTCCTGAAAAAAAAAAACACTAACGCAAAAAAGTATCTGCACTCCTATATTCTTTGCAGCATTATTTATTATGGCCAAGATATAGAAGTGACCTGTGTCCATCAATAGATGAAGGGATAAAGAAGATGCGGTGCAAATATACAAAGGAATATTACTCAGCCACAAAAAAGAATAAAAGTCTTGCCATTTATAACAAAATCAATGAACCTACAAGGTATTATACTAAGGGAAATAAGTCATAAAAAGACAAACACTGTTAAGATTTCACTTATATATGGAATCTAAAAAGCAAGGCAAATGAACAAACATAATGAAACACAAACAGACTCATAGGTACAGAGAACAAACAGGTGGTTGCCAGAGCGGAGAGGTGTGGGGGGATGAGTGAACTAGGTGAGGGAGATTAAGAGGAACAAATTACAGTTACAACATAAATGAGTCATGTGGATGAAACGTACAGCATGAAGAAATAGTTAACAATATTATCATAACTTTTATGGGACTTTGGTCTTTGAAAACCACTCTAAATTTCTATTGTTGTGATCATTTTGTAATGTGTGGAAATACTGAATCATTATGTTATGCACATAGAACTTACATAGTGTTGTAGGTCAATTATGCTTCAGTAAAAAAAGATAACAATACTAGATATTTTCCCTCATTTTGGTGTCCCTGAGAGCTGTGTATAACTTCTTGATTAAATTTATTGAAATCCACAATGGAAAAAATATTGGTCATTATTTAGAATATAGTAATATTTCTCTGTGCTGTGCTTAGTCACTCAGTCATGTTTGACTCTTTGTAACCCCATGGACTTTAGCTTGCCAGGCTCTGCTGTCCATGGACTTCTCCAGGCAAGAATACTGGAATTGGTTGCCATGCCCTCCTCCAGAGGATCTTCCCAACCCAGGGATCAAACCATGGGTCTCCTGCATTGCAGGCAGATTCTTTACCAGCTCAGCTATCAGGGAAGGCCAATATTCCTCTACGATAGTTTAATTTTGAAAACCCCCTTCCCCAAAGTAGAATACTACCATATATTTATTTATTTTAATAAGGTGAACTTAAAAATTTGTTTCACTTTGGAATTTTGTGATACTATTGGAGGGATTTTAAAAATTTTCTTGGGCTATCCCAAACCAGGTCTGAAGGTCTGCCAACCACTGGCTTATGCACTAGGAATACAGAGATGAATAAGATTCATGTCTGCCCTTGATGAACTCACAATCTACCTAGTGGAGTAACAAGCATATCTATCAAGTTATTATGTGACAGTAATAATGAGTAGAAAGAGAAGACTTTGGAAGGAGATGTATCATTTGAGTTGGGCTTTGAAGGTGGATAGGAGTTTGAACAGTGAAAAGAGGAATACTACTACCTCAGGAACTATGTAAGCAGGCCCATTCTCTCCACTCTAAATGCTGCACTAGACAAATGTGCTAATGCAACTGAGCAGAAGAGTCAGTTGGAGGCATTAAAGAAGAAACAAAACTACTGGCATATAAAAAAGGGACATATAGTAAGCATGTCTAAAACCCTGAGAGAATCAGTGATAAAACTAATGGAAATAATAACATAAGTCAGCAGGGTAGTATGATATAAAATTAACACAAAAAGCAATAGCCTTCATATACATAAAAGGCAGTGAGAAAACAGAGAACATAACATCCATTCACAATAGCAATATAAAAGGTTAATTATTTAGGAATAAGCTTAATAATAAATGTGTAATGTATGAGAAACATTTTAAAACACTCCTGAAAGACACAAAAGTAGACCTGAATAAATGGGAATATATTGCCTGTGATTATAGACAGAAGGACTCAACATCATAAAGATGTCACTTAACATCCTCAAGTTAACAGAAATTTAAGGAAATCCTAATTTAAAAAACACCAATAGATTTTTTTATGGAGTTGGATACATTGATATTAAAGTTCAAATGAAAAAATACACTCAGGAATAACCAGGAAAAAAACTGACAAAATCTAAAAGGGATACTAAATCTATCAGACATTAAAACATAATCTGAAGGACTAGAACTGGACCTCAGAGGAAGAAATGAGAAGATTATATTAAATACTCTAGGGAAAGTCCCCTAATGCCATTTCAAGGAGTTTAAGTGAAATTCTATGGGAAAAGTGGACAATCCAAGAGATTTAAAAGCAGGAGAGTGATGCTGAGCACTGACCATCTGCCAGCTCCATCTATTAGCTCCATTAATTTCCACAACAATTCAATTTCACAACAATTCATCATTATTATCCTCATTTTACTAACAGAAAGAAAACTGAAGCAAAGGTATGTAACTTGTCCAAGTCACACAAATGGCAAGACAGAGACTCCAACCCAGGAGCCCCATACCTCACTGTAAGGTCCAAACAGAATCTTTTAGTACAGTGTGGAGGAAAACGAGAGTGGAGAAGAATGGAGGTATGGAGGCCAGTCAGAAGGCTCACCGTAGTTCAAATAGATGATAAGGGTCTAAATCATTTACCCATAATGTAATCTCATTTTTGCAGGAGTTAAGGCAAAAACTTCCCTTCCAAAGTAGAGTTTTCTTTTTAGAATTTAGGATTTAAGTGACATGATAGAAAAGAAAAGAGTGCTGTAATGAAACTCAGGGAGCTTACAGCTCTAAATGTCACTTTCCCTAGTGAGGAAATTGGCAATCTTAGCGAATTTCAGGGAGATGAAGCAGCAGGGAAATGTGTTCCTATTGTTGTCTATAAAAAAAATAAAAGTAAGCACAAATGTGTGACCAAAAAACAGGATGGGGAAAATGTTTTTGCATAATGAAAAGACAGATTTCAGTTTTCTTTTATGGCCAAGTTAGTAATTCACAAGAAGAGAAAATTGCCATAAGTATTGGGCATATAACAGGTATTCAATAAACACTTACGGCATCAAACTGAATAATAAGTGGAGTTTACTGTCCAATTCTACGACCCTAGAAGTCTTTATTACAGCATTGTTATTGTTTAGTTGCTCAGTCGTATTTGACTCTTTGCAACCCCATGGATTGTAGCTGGCCGGTTCCTCTGTCCACAGGATTTCTGAGGCAAGAATACTGGAGTAGGTTGCCATTTCCTTCTCCAGGGGATCTTCCTGACCCAAGAATCAAACCTGCATCTCCTGTACTGGCAGGCAGATTCTTTACCACTGAGCCACCAGGAAAGCCCAGTAGCAGTGGATATTGTGACTTAAAAATGAAATAAAGTCAAAAATGTAAAATTCATAGGGATACGTAACATGGCAAGTGTCAGTTCCATCCTAATGACACTTTGGAACTGCAACTTGAATTGGTTCATTTTGCTAATTACTATCAATTCTGAAAAGGACTAGTGAGAAATAAGTTGTAACTTCTACCAATATTATTTCTCCTTTCAAATTTCTAACTCTAAGAAACTCATATTTCCAAACCAATAATAACAACAGCAAAACAAGCTTGAATAAAACATTAATGTAAACATCTAAAATGGGGACTATCATTATTTAAGGTACTTCTAATAAATTATGTTTATCTTCAGTGCAATAGAAGACATAAGGTTTAACATTATAGCATTTTGTAGAGTTTATCATCCATCTATAATAGCAAAATATTGGTATTACAATAATGTTATTAACTGGGACTCTACTACAAAGAAATTTGTGATGTTTCTTGCGATGAAATTTATATCTGTGCTACCATGAATAAGAGATTTCTTGACCAAACTTGAAAAAGAAAATTAGGACACTTATTTTAGAAAACAAAGTGTATGACTTTAGCATATTACAATATTTGTATGCAAAGATAAATATGCTATAAACAATCATAATTTGTTCTTTAAAACAAGTGACTCAAATCTCTAAACATACTTTGTTAGAATTACTCAATGAACAGTTTATTTTGTATTGACATTGTATAAATCAGCCTTTTCTCCATCTCAGACTGGCTTCAGCTCTCCCCATCAAAAAATAAGGAAATTAATTTCCAGGATACTGGGGGTGGGCTGAGGCAGGGTATTGAAAAGGGAGATGGACAACAATAATTCTTGACCTTGGCTTAGTTATGTCTCAGTGTTGTTGGTCCTTTACCTTCCTGAGACATGGAGACCCTGGCACGTCTTCCGTGTCGCTGACACTGCTTTCTGGTACTTCACTAATATCTCCATCGCTTTCGGGTACTTCAGTAACGCCTTTGTTCGCTCTTTTCATTAAAGGGCTGCCACAATTTTCCAATGTAGAACTGTTCGTGGGAGTCTCACTAGAATATAGCCTTTTGGGTTCTACTTTTCTTGAGATATACTCTGGGACCTTGCTGGTTACATTTTTACCAGCCTTTGAATTTGAATGTATCGGCTCTGACCTGAGGTATTAATAGAGATTAAATGAATGAACTGTTTACTTTGAAATACATATTTGTATATAACTAAAGGAACAACATGAAATGACAATGATAAT
The DNA here is from genome assembly GCA_006408695.1 of Aepyceros melampus. Classification (NCBI taxonomy): domain Eukaryota; kingdom Metazoa; phylum Chordata; class Mammalia; order Artiodactyla; family Bovidae; genus Aepyceros; species Aepyceros melampus. Next base: position 264,230 of record SJXQ01005089.1, read on the forward strand.
ACCAGTTTAGGGAATATATTGAAAAAACATCAAACTAATTGTTTGAAGGTTAAGATTCACATATACGATTATTTAGAAATTCTCTCACAGATTCAAATTTTTCAGTAAAGCAACCCAAGTGTGCAGGAGACAATCTTATAACACAGTAGAAGGGCATAGGTAGGAAAAAAAAAGTCAAATAAATTACAATACATCTGTATGATAAAATTGTATAGAATCATTAAAAAGCATGTTTCCAAGTCATTATCAGCAATATTAGAAAATGTTCACAATATAATATTTTGTGGGAAAAAAAACAGGATATAAAACTACATATGCTGTATGAGCCAATCTTGTTTTAAAATGCAAATATATCAAAATTAAAAGTCTGAAAGAAAACACAGTGTGCCAAACATTAACAGTGACTGTCGTTAGGTAGAAAAATTCTGGGTGTTTTTCACTTTATTCTTTGCACTTTACTGCATTTTCCTAATTTCCCACAGAAATTTGTTATTTTTACTATGAAGTAGCCTCCACCAAAAAAAAAAAGTTAAGAGGCAAAAGGGAGAGTTCCCTGGCAGTCCAGTGGTTAGGACATTACACTTTCACTGCTGAGGCCTAGGTTCAATCCCTGGACAGGGAACTGAGATCCTGCAAGCCATGCAGTGCAGCCAATGTTAAAAAAGAAAAGAAAAGAAAAGAGAGAGACAAAAGGGAAAAAAAGAAAGAAAGAAAGAAGAACAATGGCTGCCTGTCCATATGTCTAAGAAAGAGAGCTCTGGGTAATGAATACAAACCTTCCTGTGAAACTTGACACTATATCACTTCTAAAACACAACCACTGAAATTGGAAATGAGTTTTAGGTAATGACAAAGATAAACCAGACAGTTCTGTTAAATTGTGATCATAAGAGAAAAAAGCAAGTATCTGTGAAAGATGGGTAATATTTCTATGTTACAGTTAGGTCTTCCTGGAGCTCTTCCTGATTCAGTTAAAATTTCAGATCTTCTAATGTTTTCCTTCTCAGTTGTTTCCTAAATGAATGCCACTGAATTATTGCAGAATAAGATTGCAATAGCTTTATCCAAACCAATAAAGACATTAAAAACACAGCCTTACCTTTTTTGTTTTTGTGAAAGACAGAGTGTTTGTAGAGAAGATGCTCTACTTGGCTCATCAGCTAATGTAGCCAAAATAAAGTTGGCTTCCAATAACATATCATCAATACTTAAAGCCATGGGTCTAAAAAAAAGGCAAAACCAGAGCAAAAATCACATTCATTTTCTGATGGACACTGGGAAAACATTAGAAAATGATACTTAATTTTGGAGTAAAAAGAAACAGTAAAAGTAGAAGTCTTATTTGTTTTTTCACAAATTGAGATAGTCCTTAGAGCAAAAGAGCCCTTAAAAATCATCACATCCTAACCCAATCTCTTTGAAATTTCAGTTCTGAAATATAACATACCATAGTTTCATAGAGATTTAACTTGTTTAAGGCATATATAATTTTCTAATTAGGCAATTTATTCAGTAAATCAAGTTTATAAATGTTTTCACTCTGCAAAATAATGTATCTTTCTAAATCAAGTCACCAATCAAAAGAACACTAGGTTATAACATCTTTCAAAATTTTAGTTTGGTAACTTTTGCTAGTAAAGTTAAGGAATTCCTGAGGTGTGAATTAATTTCAACGTGACCCAAAGGGTTTTATTTATTAGTATATGACAAAAGAAAAAGAAATAAACTCAGAAATTTCCCAAAGACCTACTTCCCAGGAAAGTCAAAATGAATGGTTATAGGAGCATGTATAGCTTCTGAAAATGTCAGCACTCCCTGAAAAGAAAAGGGGAAAAAATGTGAAATCTTTACTAAAAACTGCCACTGATAATTCTAATTGGACACTACTGTTGGTTTTACCTTCAGTTCTTTGAAGCAAAATGTTATTTCAGTGTCAATTCCAACTTGAAAGAAGTCAAACTCATCTGGACCAACAAACATCTCACTGTATACAGAATCGGTCAGGTCTGTTCAATATTATAGGAAAATAAAGAATAACATCAATTCTGTAGGTATTTGTGAAATTTTAATAAGAAAATATAGTCAGGGACTTCCCTGGTGGTCCAGTTAAGACTCCTTACTCCTAATGCATGGGGCTGGGCTTCAATACCTGGTCAGGAAACTAGATCTCATATTTTGTAACTGAGAGTTCCCCTGCTGCAACTAAAGACCCCACACAGCACAACAAAAATGGAAGATCCTGCAATTAAGACCCAGTGCAGCCAAATAAATATTTTTTAAAAAAGAAAAGTAAATATACCTATAAATTGTAGGTTAAAAATATGCACAAGTTCTTTGACATTTCTTCATTGAGTGGTAGGGTCTATATCTGTGTCCCTTCCCCTTGGGGTGAGTGGGCTTCTGTCTACTCTCACTAATAGTATGTGGTGGAGTGATCTAGTGCTAGTTTCTGGTCTGGGCCCAGGCATTAAGAGACTGCCATCTCCACTTCCTCTATCCCACAAGCTGGGAGGGGTGGCCAAAAAAGAAAAAAATAGAAAGTAAAAATCAGCTTCACAGAATGGGAGAAAATATTTGAAATCATATATATATGATAAGGGGAGCTTCCCAGGTGGTGCTAGTGGTAAAGAACCTGCCTACCAATGCAGGAGACATAAGAGACACAGGTTTGATCCCTAGCTTGGGAAGATCCCCTGGAGGAGGGCATAGCAATCCACTCCAGTATTCTTGCTGGGAGAATCCCATGGACAGAGGAGCCTGGCAGGCTATGGTCCACAGGGTCGCACAGAGTTGACTGAAGTGACTTAGCACAGCACGGCACATATGATAAGGGGTTAGTATTCAGGACAATAAAGACAAATAACTCAAGTGAAAAATAAACAAGGGATTTGAACAGACATTTCTCCAAAGAAAATATACAAATAAACAATAAGTACACAAAAAAAGATACTCAACATCATTAGTTACTAGAGGAATGAAAATCAAAAGTACAGTGAGACAACACTTCATATCCACTAGGATGGCTATAGTCCAAAAGACAGACAACATGTGAATTTTGTTCTCTAATATTTCATTAAAATTTCATGTGCATTTTAAAAATGAAAATACAATCATACTATGCATACTATTTTATAATATAGTCAATAATATATCCTGGCTATATTTCCACATCAATAACTGAAAGTTGCTCAATCGTGTCTGACTCTTTGCAACCCCATAGACTGTACAGTCCATGGAATTCTCCAGGCCAGAATACTGGAATGGGTAGCCTTTCCCTTCTCCAGGGGATCTTCCCAACCCAAGAATCAAACTGGAGTCTCCTGCATTGCAGGCGGATTCTTTACCAACTGAGCTATGAGGGAAGCTCAGTCCCTTATGTCAATAAGTACATTTTCCAAATTATTTGTGTGTGTTGGTGTTTGTGTTTTCCACTACAATATTAACTTCAATAAACATCTTTGATATACATACCCATAGAGAAAGAAATGTATATATACACACAAACAAGACTACTATTTTTTTTCTTTTTTTTTGGCTGTGCAGGGTGGCTTGCAGGATCTTAGTTCCCCTGCTGCTGCTGCTGCTGCTGCTGCTAAGTCGTGTCAGTCGTGTCCGACTCTGTGCATGCGACCCCATAGACGGCAGCCCACCAGGCTTCCCCGTCCCTGGGATTCTCCAGGCAAGAACACTGGAGTGGGTTGCCATTTCCTTCTCCAGTGCATGAAAGTGAAAAGTGAAAGGGAAGTCGCTCAGTTGTGTTCGACTCTTAGCGACCCCATGGATTGCAGCCTACCAGGCTCCTCCACACATGGGATTCTCCAGGCAAGAGTGCTGGAGTGGGCTGCCACTGCCTTTAGTACCCCAACCAGGGACTAAACCCAGGCCCATGGCAGCAAAGGCCTAGTATCCTGCTAGGCCACCAGGGAACTCCCAAGACTACTTTTAATAATAGCTTCATTGTATTGCACCAATTAAACCAATCTCCTATTCTCAGATCTAAGATATAGAAAAGTGCTTTTATATCTTAAGTGCTTTTCTCCAGATAGGGGGATTCCAGGTGACTTTATTACTTTATTAGTGCTTTTTGTGTGTTTTTAATTTTCTTCAATGAACATGAATTTTTTAAGCATAAGAACAAAGGAGAAATAGTATTTATATTTTAAAAGGACCAAACAACACCTTACAAATACCTTCATCTCAATCAAGAAGGCTCCTGTTACAACTTGCAGTTGCCATGGGGGAGGGGGAGGGCAAGAGAGGGTTGGATTGGGAGTTTGGGATTAGCAGATGCAAACTATTAGATGTAAAATGGATAAGCATGTCCTACTGTACAGCACAGGTAACTACATTCAATATCCTATAATAAACTATGATGGAAAAGAATATTTTTAAAAATAAAAAAAGAAGGCTCAAGTCACTCCCAGTGTGCTGGCAATAGAGTAGTTCAATAATAAAATTAAACAACTGGGTCCCCAACCAAGCATAACTATAACTACTCATTAGAAAGCTGCTCACAAGGGATAGCGTCTCCTGGTTACTAAATGGCCATCTTTATTCAGAGATGGCACTATGAATATAAAACAGACCCTCTCACTAGCCACGCATATATTTTCCAGATCATGCACGTGTAGGTGCCAAAAAAGAATACTAGATGAGACTTGAGAGAAGCAATAAGAGCACGGTGGTAATGAGCCTAAGCCCTGGAACCTGACAGCCTCTATTCAGATCATAATCCACCACTTATTAACTGTGTGACAGCAGCAAGTCACTTAGTTTCTCTGTGCGTCTTACTGTTCATATGGAAAATGAGGATACTAATAGTAGCTACATCACAGAGTTGTGACAAAGATCAAATGGATTCACAAATGCAAACCATTTAGAACAGCATCTGGCAAAAACTAAACACTACAAAGTCACCGGACCCACCTTAAGCACTAGTTATACTGGTTTTTCACTTTCAAATAATGTTTCTACCTTTATATTCTTTCTTTACTGCTATCACCCCCAAAATATTATCTAAGGTCAAAGAATCTCAAACAGCTTATGCCAAAAATACCCTAGTAAATTTCCTTAATAGCAAAACTCCAGATTTAATCATGCCATAGTGTCTCCAGTCCATCTGGATAACTCTTGGAAGAGTGAACTAAAGAAATATTCACATTTTCTGCCCTATATATTTGCCATCTGGAATATCTTACATTTCTAACTTAAAGTTAATTTTCCTTTTTATGTGGTCAAAGATCATCTCAATTGGATGGCTGGCCTCTTCCCTTCCTTTATGCTAAATACAAAGGATAAGAAATAGACCTTAAAATTTCAACTGAAAAAATATTTTTCTCAGTAACCATTCTAATTTTAAAACAATTTGAATTTCAAAGCCAAGTATTTTAATTACTGGTTGACAAATTTCTTTGGTCTCTTGAAAATTTTGATGATCTTTCTGTATTTTACTTTTACTGCCTTTAGTAAAGAATAAATATTATGCCAGTAATATTTACTGTATAACCACAGAGTAATCAAGAAAGCCAGGAAGTAATATTCCATTAAAGCACAGTGACAGATATAATCCTTACCCATTGATTCCTCATTAGAACTCTTAATGCAAACCTTCAGTGGAGTAACAGCAAGAGTAACTTCCTCTTGACTCGATGTAAAAAGAACAATTGCCTCAGCAAGCAACCTATAAAATGCAATGAACAATATTACACTATTTGAAGAACAGAAATAAGTTATCTTTATGAAATGGAACTCAGATCTTTAATCTGGAAATAGTTGTTGAATTGTCCTGAATTTAGAAAAATCTATCCAAAGACTTATCTCTATTCTTCTACATGACTTGCTGTATTTTCCGTATATCTTAAAATTACACCATTGGAAATACCAGGGTGTTTCAGTGGTTAGGACTCATGCATTCACTACCGGGGCCTGGGTTCAATCCCTGATCCAGGTTGTCCTGACATCCCAAATGCCCTTTCATCCTGGGTTCCCTTTTTAAAAACACCATTGAGATACAATTCATACTCTACACAATTCACAGATTTAAAGCTGTATGTTTTGCATTTCCCTAAGGACTAATCCCCTGGACTGCAAGGAGATCCAACAAGTCCATTCTGAAGGAGATCTGCCCTGGGATTTCTTTGGAGGGAATGATGCTGAAGCTGAAACTCCAATACTTTGGCCACCTCATGCGAAGAGCTGACTCATTGGAAAAGACTCTGATGCTGGGAGGGATTAGGGGCAGGAGGAGAAGGGGATGACAGATGAGATGGCTGGATGGCATCACTGACTCGATGGATGTGAGTCTGAGTGAACTCCGGGAGTTGGTGATGGACAGGGAGGCCTGGTGTGCTGCAATTCATGGGGTCGCAAAGAGTCGGACACGACTGAGTGACTGAACTGAACTGAAGGACTAATGATGCTGATCATCTTTTCATGTGCCTGTTGGCCATTTTTGTATATTCTTCGGAAAAATGTCCATTCAAATCCTTGCCCATTTTTTTAGTTAGGTTATTTATCTTTTTATTATTGAATTAAAAGTTCTGGCTTATTTTTTAAATCTAAGTGAGGTTAGATAAAAATGAGATTCTTAGAATTTCTGTAATGCTGGTGTTAACCTGATGCTAGACTTTAGATTAGCAGTGTTTCTCAATGCCAAAATGTCAGGAACACCTACCAAATTAATCTGGGAACTTTTCCAGTGTTAAGGGAGAGGTGTTGTACAAGATATCAAACAAGCTTATACAAAAAAATGACAACATGAATGTGGAATTCAAAAAAGAAAAATACAAACTTCTAGTAAATATGAAAAGATGCTCAAGCTCCCTAGTAATAAAACAGACATAGTAAAGAACAACTAAAATGCCATTTTCTACCAAACAGGTTGGCAAAATTTTTGAAGATTAATCATAATCCTTTACTTGGAAGGATTCTCCTACACTTTTGGTAGGAATGTAACTTGGCACAAACTTTTCAGATAGCAATTTGCTAGTCCATATGTATGCAAATTTAAAGTTTGTGTAAGCCTTTGACCCAGTAGTTTCATTTCCAGGACTCAATATGTGTGTGGGCTTCCCAGGTGGATCAGTGGTAAAGAATCTGCCTATTAATGCAAGAGATATGGGTTCAATCCCTGGGTCAGCAAGATCCACTGGAGAAGGAAATGGCACCCCACTGCAGTATTCTTGCCTGGAAAATCCCATGGACAGAGGAGCGTGGCGGGCTATAGTCCAAGGGGTTGCAAAAGAACTGGACACAGCTTAGCAACAAAACAACAAAGTATGTGATACAATTTTGAAAGAGAGAAAGGTATCCATAGATATAGGGAGAGGGAAAGTTATAGACAAACTGACTATAAATAGAAGATGTAAAAAGATATACACCAAATTGTTAACAGATGTTACGCCTGCCACATGTGATATATAGGGTGAGTAGAGGAGAAATACTTTCATTTTTCATCTTTGCACTTTTCTATAAATTTTAGATGCATTGCAAGGAGTATGTATTTCTTTGTAATTTAAAAAACGGTAAAATATCTTTTAGCTTACAAAATAATTAATGTTTAATGCTACGGTTTAATTGAAAAATTGAGTTCCCCCTCACTGACAAATATATCTCACTCATTTTCTAGGAAAAACCAACAAACAGCGATAAAATCAATCACATAAAAACTGTTACGATTTCTTCGTGCTGTGTGTTTTAAGACACACAGTGTCTTATAGAAAGCATCATATGAATGCAAAGTGTTATCAAATAATATATTTTTCTCTTAATACTACTTGATGTAGAAAGCTACTGATGGGATATTTCTAGAACTTTCTTGGCCAATAAATTATTATTTCTACCATTAGGCAGTTATTATCTCCTATTACCTTTCTTTGGGTTTCCTCTTGATCCTGTAAGGTGATTTCTCCAAGTCTAATGTTAGCTTTAAAAAATGTAATTGATTTAAAAGTTCTAGGGCATTAATTCTTTACTCTGTGACCATACTATATGCAGGAAAAAAACAACAGAGAACTCATTACCTTGGTTGAATCACTAGTGTATTAGCACACATATTCTTTTGAAAAATAACTTGCAAAGGCTGACTTTCTTGAAAACACACATTATGAATCTTTTTAACACCTTAAAAATAATAAAGCAATCCATTAATAATTTTAAGTGCAAAGTTAAAAAAATTTTTTAAGACTTTTACACTTTTAAGTTCAGATTAAAATGATAAAATTAAAGTAATATTTAATATCTAGCAGGTACACATAGGTTACAAGAAACACTAACCCTAAATGAATGTGTTTATCGCTCCCTAGTGGACACCATGTAACACGTCACATCCTCCAAACAATTAGGCAGCAGAGTTTCCACATTCTTTTGAAATATGGGTAATTTCTTAAATTGTGTGTAAAATAGCAATTGCCCACTACCAATCATATATCTATGATTCTCTCAGAATTTTTCAACCAAGGCTGATATTTCTGGATGGGACCTTTGAAAATCAAACCTGAGCATTGAACCTGTGTGTTCTTTCCCTCTGAGAGATGAGAGGAGTGTGGAGCAGTGATGGCTATGGTCCAGTGTACCCACAACTACAGTATACACTGCACAGACATTATCTCTGATCCTCTCAATATCTCTATGGAGTAGGTACTTAATCTCAGAAGAAGAAACTATAGCTTGAGCTTGGTTAAATGACTTCAAGGCTAAGCTGTTTTAACAAGTATAGTCGGAATTTATCTTTTTGTTTTTTTCTGAATCTAAGTTTGAACAGTTAGAACCAGACATGAAACAACAGACTGGTTCCAAATAGGAAAAGGAGTATGTCAAGGCTGTATATTGTCACCCTGCTTATTCAACTTATATGCAGAGTACATCATGAGAAACATTGGTCTGGAAGAAACACAAGCTGGAATCAAGATTGCCGGGAGAAATATCAATAACCTCAGATATGCAGATGACACCACCCTTATGGCAGAAAGTGAAGAGGACCTAAAAAGCCTCTTGATGAAAGTGAAAGAGGAGAGTGAAAAAGTTGGCTTAAAGCTCAACATTCAGAAAACGAAGATCATGGCATCTGGTCCCATCACTTCATGGCAAATAGATGGGGAAACAGTGGAAACAGTGACTGACTTTATTTTTGGGGGGCTCCAAAATCACTGCAGATGGTGATTGCAGCCATGAAATTAGAAGACGCTTACTCCTTGGAAGGAAAGTTATGACCAACCTAGATAGCATATTCAAAAGTAGAGACATTACTTTGCCAACAAAGTCCCTCTAGTCAAGGCTATGGTTTTTCCTGTGGTCATGTATGGATGTGAGAGTTGGACTGTGAAGAAAGCTGAGCGCCGAAGAATTGATGCTTTTGAACTGTGGTGTTGGAGAAAACTCTTGAGAGTCCCTTGGACTGCAAGGAGATCCAACCAGTCCATCCTAAAGGAGACCAGTCCTGGGATTTCATTGGAAAGACTGATGCTAAAGCTGAAAATCCGATACTCTGGCCACCTCATGCAAAGAGTTGACTCATTGCAGAAGACCCTGATGCTGGGAGGGATTGGGGTCAGGGGAGAAGGGGACGACAGAGGATGAGATGGCTGGATGGCATCACCGACTAGATGGACATGAGTTTGGGTGAACTCTGGGAGTTGGTGATGGACAGGGCAGCCTGGTGTACTGCAATTCATGGGGTTGCAAAGAGCTGGACACGACTGAGTGACTGAACTGAAGTTTGAACATAGAGCCCATATAATAAAATCCAGGCAGGCTACAACTTTCTACAGCATAATAATGTTACAATGAGAATCAAAACAATTCACTATAAATAGCATTTCTCAACTTATTTTATTAACTGAATAACAGCAATATTTATTATTTTCATAAATATTTACTGAGCACTTACTGTCTGCCAGGCTGATCAATTAGTTTTTAATGATCATCAAAAGTACAGTGACTCAAAATAACAAGCGTTTGTTATTTTTCACAATTCAGTTAAGTGCCTCCTCTGGTTTGGGCTGGCTTCACTGTGGCTGGATCGTTTTGAATGGCCTCACTTTCATATCCGAGGCCTCACAGTTGGGACGCTGGGACAGTTTGGATGGCTGGGGCCTGACACCACATGGTCTCCAATCTTCCAGGTGTCTACACAGGCAATGCTTATTCTTATGTTGATGGAAATGTTCTTAGTTTAACAGTGGAAGCTGACAGGCCTCTTGAGGCCTAGGCTTGGAACTCACACAACATCAATTCTAATGCATTCTACTGATATCAAAGCAAGTCCAAGGCCAGCTGAGATTTGAAGTGGGGAAACAGAGTTCAGCTTTTTAAGGGAAGGCCTAAAGATAATTTATGAGTTTGTTTTTTTTTTGTAATCTACCACACACGAGACGATTTGGGAGCTATGGACCAGTGAACAACTCGGACAAAAATCTTCGACCTCACAAACCTTACATTCTAGGAAAGAGAGGTACACAATAAGAAAATAACTATTAATGAAACAATTGGTATACCACATAGTGGGCTTCCCAGGTGGTGCTAGCGGTAAAGAACCTGCCTGCCAATGAAGGAGAGAGACACGGGTTCGATCCCTGGTCAGGAAGATCCCTCAGAGGAGGTCACGGCAACCCACTCCAATATTCTTCCCTGGAGAATTCCATGCACAGAGGAGCCTGGCGGGCTACAATCCATAGGGTCGCAAAGAGTCAGACACAACTGAAGCAATTTAGCACTCATGTACACATGTCACAAAGTGGTAAGTACACAGGAATTAAAAAAATATGGCAGAAAGGGAGCTGGGGAGTGCCAGTGGTGAGGGTAACAATTTTAAATAGGGAGTTCAAGGAAGACCTCATGGAAAAGATGCCATTTGAGCAAAGACTGAAGGAGGTCTTCAAAAGATCAAACCAGGAGCTGTCTGGAGAGTGAGCTTGCTAGGCAGAGGGGACAGCAGCCCAGCCCTTGAGGAGAAAGCATGCCTGAGACTCCTGGATCATGTGGGACCTCACAGGCCATTGTAAAATCTTCAGCTTCTATCTTGGGTACAATGGTGAGCTTTTTGAGAGTTTTGAGCTGGAGTGACATAATCTGACCTATTTTAAAGGTATTACTGTGGCTGCTATTTTGGAAAGATATGAAGCTCAAAAGTTGGCATACCTTACTTATTTTAAAAAATATTTTCAAGTTACTTTTAGATGGATACGTAACAGAAGACAACAGATGCGCAAGGCATAACATTTAAAAACTACCAAAAATAGACAATGAAAGTTAGTCACCTTCCCCCTCTGACTCCTGCCACCCCAGTACCCTTTTCAGAGGTAACTACTGTCACCGGTTTCTTAGGTATTCTCCAGAAACAGCCCATGCCTATACAAGCACAATCATACCTCTGTAACAAATATCTGACTCAGGTGAATATTGTATTGGTATTACCAAGGATGTCCAGGTAATGCCTTATTTCTTTGTTATCCCTGAGGCTCTTTTTCTTACTGCTTGCTTCCTTCCCCTTTTCCATTAACAGGAACAAGACACTTTCAGTTTAGACCTTTGATCACACTGCTTCCTCACAGTAGAATGCCCTCCCATTTCTGACCATTGGAAATGTACCCAGATGTGAGCCAGCACCTACAAAACCTTCCTTTCCTCTTCACCTTTTCTCTCCCAAGTACATCCATTGTACCCTTTTAAACAAGTTGGTTGGGGGCTTCCCTGGTGGTCCAGTGGCTAAGAACCTGCCTGCTAACGCAGGGGACATGGGTTCAATCCCTGGTCAGGAAGATCCCACATGCTGCGGGACAGCTAAGCCAGTGCTCTGCAACTGCTGAGCCTGTGCTCTATCTGGAGGCCTCGAGCTGCACCTGAGCCCACGTGCTGCGACTACTGAAGCCCACACACCTAGAGCCTACGCTCTGCAACAAGAGAAGCCATCCCAATGAGAAGCACAACAACCAGAGAGTAGCCCTGCTCGCTGCAATTAGAGAAAACCCATGCAGCAGTGAAGACCCAGCGCGGCCAATAAATAAATAAATCTTTAAAAAAATAAAGTAACTTGGCTTGATGTACTTCTTCATTGCATTTTTTTTCTAGCCTTCTAGTTTACTAATTTTCCGTGACAGAATGCAAATGGGATAAAAATTTAAAGTCCTGTTTACTTTGTGTCATTTACTGACTTTTTCTAGTGCTGCACAAAGTACTGCACTATAATGAGACAAGGAATTTTCACCAGAATTTCTTCCTTCATTAAGAAAGTCATCTTATTGAAACAACAATGAAAACAAAACAGCTGAACTAAATAGAATGCTTAGTAGTGTTGACTTAAATTCTGGCATAAGTTCCTTATCTTCTCACAGACCAGCAACAAACAGTCTGAGGTCCAGCCGCCAGTCCGTGGACCGCTTGAAAGCACTGGTCTGTACCATCTGCTCCTAGCAATGGAATACCTGATGCTATGATAGAATCCTGCTTGCCATTTCATAGCTCAATCTGCAACTTCCTTCAGTGGCTCCAGAGAACTCTCTCAGACCTGAAGAGGTACAGCTAAGGAATAAGCATTATTTTGGAGATGTTCCATTTGTGGAGTTTGGAATTTCAGAGATTAGTGATAGTTCAAAAATCTTACAAGTTGGCCAATGTTCCTAACCCTTTACATGCATTGTTACCGAAGTTTAGTCATGAGTAGATTTGTAAATGCCCTTTCAAAAAATCTTAAAACTCTGAAGTGGGAATCCTGCCCTCTTGACACCATGTCAATATACATGTACAAATCAGGGTTTTATTTTCACTCAAATAGCCAGTGCTCCCCTCTTAGGGAATCCCCTCTCTGGTGGAGACCTGTTTTCTTGATCAGAACAGAACTTAGTAGCAGGCGCTTTGGATCAGCAGAGCATGTTCTTCAGGGACAACTCACTGACTCATTTTTAGCTACTCTGGGACTTGTGCAAATGAAAATACAGAGAGTTGATAGAATTATTATTAGGCAGGTGAATATTTCATATGAATCTTGGTTCTTGATGATATAAATCATCTTTTTTCCATTAACAGATGCTAAGTACTCTAAGAAATCACCATTCTGGGAACTACTTGTGGTTAGATTTAGAGAAATTAGTCCTTTTTAGTGGCTCATATTTTCACAACTGTTTTTGATCAGTGAAGAGAGCCAAATTTACTTCACTGTCCTTAATTTCTTCCCAAATTCCAAATGTGTATTTCTAGCAATTTATTGGATATCTCTGCCCAGGTGATTTTTCTCAACTAAATTTGAACACTGTTTCCCTGCCAGATTACAGAAAAAAATTGCAAGCATAATTTCCTGAGTACATACAGTTTTGGAAAATATATAAGTATTAATATTTACCCCAATTACTAGACTAGCATCTATCACCTTTGTTCCCTTTCCTTCCTGAGCCATCCTTCCCTGTTGTGCAGCCACCACGAGGTTTGGGAGGCAACCGCTTCACTTCAAGCATCACTTGTGTGCCCTCATTGGTATAAATCAATTGATGTAATCTTATCTCCCTTGTGATTGAATTTGGTCCAGATATGGCAATAAGCCAAGGTAATTAGAGAATGGAATTCCCGTGGTCCCCCAGGATTAGTTTAGGTTGGTCCAATCAGAGCCAAGCCAAGTAATTTTGTTCAATGCGTGTATGAGGTATAACTCTACTCCTCTTATATGAAAGAGCAAGCATGTGGCCCCAAGAGCTGCTGCTAGAAGTCACCTTATTATTAAAAGTTTATAAGAGAAGCTGGACTTAGTATAAATCACATGGAGGAATGTAGAGCTGAGAGAATTTTAAAAGGAAAGAGGAGGAGAAGCAGCTGCTGCAGCCTGTATCAAACCACCCCTCTGATCTAATTTTGAACTTTTAGCTTATATGAGCCAACATTCCTCTTTACTGTTTAAATCAGTTTGAGTTGGATTTTCTGGGTGTTTTTCCTTTCTTTCTGTTACTTGCAAGTTAGAGCATCCTAACTCATGAAATTTCCCAACAAAAGCTATTAAAAATCTACTAATCACAAATATGTATTGGACATTAATCAAGTCACTTGAGACATACTTAAGAAACTGAAAACTTAGTACTAGTGATATCTCTTAGAAACTATGCCAGGTATTTCTTTAAACATTGCAGAGCTATAACGTCCTTAACTCACTGAATCTTCTCAAAAACCCTAGAAGGCTTGTATTACTATTGTCCCCATTTTACATAAGGGAAAGTGAGGCACAAAGTAAAATAATTTGCCCAGTGTCTCAGCAAGGAAGCAGCAGTGCAGGTTTCTACCCCGGACGTTGGGGCCTCCACAGTCCATGCTCTTATTATCATGTTATATATATTTAACCATGTAAAATCCTCTATGCAGATGACACCACCTTTATGGCAGAAAGTGAAGAGGAACTAAAAAGCCTCTTGATGAAAGTGAAAGAGGAGAGTGAAAAAGTTGGCTTAAAGCTCAACATTCAGAAAACTAAGATCATGGCATCTGGTCCCATCACTTCATGGCAAATAGATGGGGAAACAGTGTCAGACTTTATTTTTCTGGGCTCCAAAATCACTGCAGATGGTGATTGCAGCCATGAAATTATGACCAACCTAGATAGCATATTGAAAAGGAGAGATATTACTTTGCCAACAAAGGTCCGTCTAGTCAAGGCTATGGTTTTTCCAGTAGTCATGTATAGATGTGAAGTTGGACTGTAAAGAAAGCTGAGCACCGAAGAATTGATGCTTTTGAACTATGGTGTTGGAGAAGACTCTTGCAAGTCCCTTGGACTACAAGGAGATCCAACTAGTCCATCCTAAAGGAGATCAGTCCTGGGTGTTCATTGGAAGGACTGATGCTGAGGCTGAAACTCCAATATTTTGGCCACCTCATAAGAAGAGCTGACTCATTGCAAAAGACCCTGATGCTGGGAGAGACTGGGGGCAGGAGGAGAAGGGGATGACAGAGGATGAGATGGTTGGATGGCATCACCGACTTGATGCATGTGAGTTTGGGTGAACTCTGGGAGTTGGTGATGGACAGGGAGGCCTGGTGTGCTGCGATACATGGGGTCGCAAAGAGTCAGACATGAATGAACGACTGAAGTGAACTGAACTGAAAATCCTATATGACTACGACATTTGAATAGCCATCTTGCAAGGCTGGGAGGCAGGAAATCTCTTTTACAACTTGGTGTATCAGAGAGAATGAATGAAGGTCTTGGCTCCTACAATTGAGGGACTGTACTCAGAGCACTTCTAATACAAGTAGGCATTATTCTTTTTCTGTTCTTTGCAAGGAACACTGTTACCAAGCCATGCTTACAGAATATCATCCAGCAGTTAGTTAATTTTAGAATAATCAATTGTTAGAGTTCAGATGAACATTTAAAAAATTGGTCTGGGGACTTCACTGGTAATCCAGTGGTTAAGACTCCATGCTCCCAATGCAGGGGGCATGGGTTTGATCCTTGGTTGGGGAAATAAGATCCTATATGGCAAAAAAAAAAAAAAAAAACCAACCTAGATAGCATATTGAAAAGGAGAGATATTACTTTGCCAACAAAGGTCCGTCTAGTCAAGGCTATGGTTTTTCCAGTAGTCATGTATAGATGTGAGAGTTGGACTGTAAAGAAAGCTGAGCACCGAAGAATTGATGCTTTTGAACTATGGTGTTGGAGAAGACTCTTGCAAGTCCCTTGGACTACAAGGAGATCCAACTAGTCCATCCTAAAGGAGATCAGTCCTGGGTGTTCATTGGAAGGACTGATGCTGAGGCTGAAACTCCAATATTTTGGCCACCTCATAAGAAGAGCTGACTCATTGCAAAAGACCCTGATGCTGGGAGAGACTGGGGGCAGGAGGAGAAGGGGATGACAGAGGATGAGATGGTTGGATGGCATCACCGACTTGATGCATGTGAGTTTGGGTGAACTCTGGGAGTTGGTGATGGACAGGGAGGCCTGGTGTGCTGCGATACATGGGGTCGCAAAGAGTCAGACATGAATGAACGACTGAAGTGAACTGAACTGAAAATCCTATATGACTACGACATTTGAATAGCCATCTTGCAAGGCTGGGAGGCAGGAAATCTCTTTTACAACTTGGTGTATCAGAGAGAATGAATGAAGGTCTTGGCTCCTACAATTGAGGGACTGTACTCAGAGCACTTCTAATACAAGTAGGCATTATTCTTTTTCTGTTCTTTGCAAGGAACACTGTTACCAAGCCATGCTTACAGAATATCATCCAGCAGTTAGTTAATTTTAGAATAATCAATTGTTAGAGTTCAGATGAACATTTAAAAAATTGGTCTGGGGACTTCACTGGTAATCCAGTGGTTAAGACTCCATGCTCCCAATGCAGGGGGCATGGGTTTGATCCTTGGTTGGGGAAATAAGATCCTATATGGCAAAAAAAAAAAAAAAAAAAGCCTAACTGGTCTGTATGTAAGCATAGCCTGTGCCACTGACAAGCCAAAAAAAGAAAGAATTAATACCAGTCATCTCACAATACTTCTACAGAGAAAAGTACAATAATTTTACAACCTCCCTACCATAGACTACACAAATTCTAAGCAATATTGCAGTCTGAATATTCTAAACGTGAACAATATTAACAAAAAATGCACATACTTTAAACTAGATTTAACTATACCTACCATGTCTGCAGAAGAATTGAATAACTACTTTGCACTTATCATATCTGGTAAATATTTTGCACTTCTCCACATTTTTCTCTAGGGAATTCAGACATCTAAAGATGGGCAGAATTGACTGTAACGCAAACACATTAGAGAACAGCACATACTTAACATGGTTGTTTGATTACTTTAAAAAAATCTAACAAAAGTATTTATATTCTTAAATGAACAGACTCGTCTTGCATGCAATTTAAACCAAGTATTAAGAACAGGATAGGTGTGATACCCTATATATCAAGCATTTCTACAACACAAGAGGAAATCAGGCCCTCTTACACTTACCTTCATTCCCAATCTGCAATTTAAATTCAATATTATGTCAGTATCATTCATTTTCACTGAGGTTGACCATTGATAATGTTGAAAAAACACAGGAGAAAAGAGGACACATCCATATGCTGACCGACAAGAATTCACAGATCTTAAAGCAAGCTAGAAAAATAAAATAACAGCCATATAGGAAAAGAAATCAGCTTTCTTAAATGGTTAATTTAGAAAAATTCTAATATGTTTAGCATGTCACTGAAATGCATTCGAGTTAGCTATGGGATGTTAACTGCATTATATGGACCATATTATACATATGAATTATAATATTGATATAATATGAATTGCATTATACAGTGTGTTTTTGTTAATTATTATTATTTTTTTAGGGGGTCTTCATTGCTGCATGGGCTTTTCTCTAGTTGCGGCAAGCGGGGGCTGTTCTGTAGTTGCGGTGCGCAGACTTCTTAATGTGGTGGCTTCTCTTGTTGTGGAGCATGGGCTGTAGGGAGCACGGGCTTCAGCAGTTGCAGCATGTGGACTCAGTAGTTGTGGCTTCCGGGCCTCAGTGCACAGGCTCAATAGTTATGGCCAGGGGCTTAGTTGCTCCACTGCATTTGGGATCTTCCCAGGTCAGGGATCAAACCAGTGTCTCCTGCATTGGCAGGTGGATTTGTTTACCACTGCGCCACCAGAGAAGCCCCTTTAGAATGTGTTTGTAATTTGCATATGTATACCCATATGTGTCCATATCTATACTACACCTATAGGTTTTAGGTCTAAAATCCTGCACGTTGAATTTGTATTTTTTGTTTGTTTTGGTAACAAGAACATATTTTTAATTGCAAAAATGTAAATGCTCACAGGTACCTTAACTTTAAAGTACAAAGTGAGCAAAGGCAATAATACGAAAGGAAGTAAAAAGACTGCAGCAAATGGCAGTCTTACCTTGTCTAAGGTAAGAAATTGTTACTCAGTCAACCATTAATACTTCCGCTTGGGAATGCAGGCCCCAAATTAGCAGATCTTCTGAGTTTTCAAGAGAAGCAAGAAATTCAGATTTTTATGTGGACCCTCTCAACTACTGTTAGAAAATTATTTCAATTTTTTAAAATTGGAGGATACCTTCACTACAATATTTTATTAGTTTCTGCTGTATAAAAATGTGAATCAGTTATAAGTATACATATTCCCTTCCTTCTTGGCCTCCCTCCCACTCCCCCATCTCACTCCTCTAGGTCATCACAGAGCACCAAATCGCACTCCCTATGTTATATTTCAACATTTGAAAAAACAGTAAGGTCCTACAAAACATTTCTTCAAATCATATCTAGCCTCTTGACCACTAGTTTGTGATTCCGGCTTAAATCAATTGTGTATTATTTTTTAAAGTTTACCATGCTCTAAATGTATTCAGATATGTAAAATACAGATCAACAGTGAAACGGATAATTACAATTTCTGATTTCCTAGTTAACATTCAATCTGGACTGGGATCTTTAAACATCATTTTTTGCCCTTACTTGATGGTCTATGAGCTAAATTTCTTACTTACACCTTTTTCAGAGGGGTCTAGCCACAGCTCATCACTAATTCGTGAGAGAGCTTGGATTGTTTCCCAAATACTATGGAGAAAAAGAAAGATGCTGTTTACATTCTTTCAAACAATAAAAATAAACCATAGAACTACTTCAGCATTCACAGGACTCAAGATAAATTCACAAAGAACAGTGTTTTATAGACTAATGCTACAAACTGCTTTAAGAAATACAGTATAATGGCCTTGGTAAAATTCCAGACACATAATAAGTGCTCAATAAATTCACAGATTGGGGGTGTGAAATAATAAAATGCAACAAAATCCTTTCTTTCTAGATGTCAAAAATGTTGCACGGAACTACTGTGATAAGCTAAAGCATTTTTAAACTTGGTTTAAATGTATACCCCTTACTGCAAAAAAAAAAGTGTGAAAACAGAGCATATAGAAAATGGTTCAAAGGGTTTTCATAACTTCACAGGTGGCAAAGTCAAAACAAGTTATAAGAGAGAAATTAGAGGCATTCAAGATATATCTCTGATGCTTGATCTTGCCAGAGAACAGTTAGATGCCCTGTCATAAAGAGTAGCTAGACCTGGATGAAATACTGGTCTGATTTGGTATGACACTGTTAGTGTTCTTAAAAATTATGAGTAAGTAAAAAAATATATATAGCAAACAGATATGGGATACTATGCTTCAATAAAAAAGGATGGCTATATCAATTCATGGAAAAATAGAAAAAAAGGAAAAATAATTCTAGAATGTAAAATCGTATTAGGCTTAAGAATCAGAGTTGGGACCATCATACTGTGATTGGTCCAGTGGTTAGGACTCTGCACTATCATACTGTGATTGGTCCAGTGGTTAGGACTCTGCACTAAGATCCCACAAGCCACATGGCATGCTAAGAAAGAGAGGGGTGGGGGAGAATCAGAGCTGGAGGTGCGGACCTCAAACTGAGAACATAGGATGACTAGAGAAAAAAAAAAAGTAGCCCTTTTTTAACACTTCACATTCACCAGATTTTCCTGGAGCTAATGAAGACCTTTTGTTCATTCAGTTAATATTCACTGAGCCCCTTGCAGGTTCCAAGAGTTAAGCCAAGGCAATGGGGGTATAGCAGTGAACAAGACAGGTTTACAGTTCCCACCCTCACAGTACTTAGCTTCTGGAGAAAATACAAAGTTAAAGACTCATACAAATTATCACTTATTGAGAACTAAGGTACACACTGCAAAAGAGAACTTTCTAGAACTCTGAAAACATGCAACAATGGGGATCTTTCTCTTTCCTTTCCTGCTCATTAATACTGGTCCATGGATGCCCTCAACATAGCGGGAGCCAGCTGCGACACAAGATGCCTTTCAATGATCTTTTTCAGATTATGGTCTGTATAAAACCATTACTTTTCGAAACAGAGACTTTCTGGAGTAACTTACATGTTTAAAGTACCATTTATAATAAGGATTAGTTCTTTTACATTACCATTTGTTACTGAGCTCTTTACCTGCATTTCATTCCTACAATACTATAACGAAGATGCTGTTATTATTCTCATTTCACAGATGGGAAAACTGAGCCCTTAAGGGATTCAATGGCTTGACCCAGGTCATATTTTAAAAATAGTAGAATTTGGAATAAAAACGAGGTTTAGGCTTTTCTCATTGCTCTAAAATACTTTTAACTGTCCAAGCGTTATTTTTCCCAATTTCCCACACAGTCCTTATCACCCCGAGTTTGAGGCCTATCCTTCCACTACCTGTCCCGGTGGTGCAACTTCATTTAATGGACATCAATGAATATAAATGATAGGCATAAATAAAAGCAGATGAGCCTTCATTTGCACCTCAGAAGTTAACACGACCCTAGGTGAGTGGATCCTGGCTATGGCCAGGCCTTCTGTCCCTTAGGCATAAAGGCAAAGGTCAAGAAATGAGCCGATGGTGGAAATGTCCCCACGCCCACAAACCCTAAGCTTTCCCTTTTTTACACAGGAAGGCAAGAAAGGCCTCTGCACCTTTCACCTGACTGCCGCTCATCACGCATTTCAGCATGGCTGCGATTCCTAAAAAGTAACGTCACACGGCACGCCTCAGAGCGAGGGCCCCAGATGTCGCCGGATGTTGCCCGCGCTTCGAAACTTCGCGATTTTGCCCCCACCCCATTTGCCAAAGAACGACTTCGCTTTACGGCGAGGAAGGGCCCGCGCGGGCCTCCGTAGAACGGTCTCTTGCGGACCTCTCTTTTCATTGGTGTTGAACGAGGTGGGCGGGTCGCTGAGAAGTGTGAGGAAGAGAAGGCGGCGGCGATTGTGGTGACGGAGCGGAGCCCAGTGACAGGATGGTGAGTACCGCAGTTGCGACCATGGAGGCCTGCCTCTCGGCTGAGGTTCTGCGTCGTTGGGAGCCTCTGGGAGTCACTGGGCGAGGGCTTGGGTGATCCTGGAGGCCGTGACGGCCGCGACTGCGGCCTGGGCTGGTGCCTGGGGAAAGGCAAAGGAGGAAAGAGAGCGGCCACCTCTGGGTGCGGCCAGCCCGGGCCTTGCATCCCAGCCCCAGGGGCCAGAGGACGTCCGAAGGCGGAAAGGGCCACTCTCAGCTGCTGCTTCTGTCACGAGACCCGCACGCCCGAGCCGGGGAAGGCTTTGGGCCTGTGCCCTGGGAGTCCCCGAGAAAGGAGCCACGGGATCCCCTCCGTTTCCAGACGTTTCCTAGCTCTTTTCCCGCAAAAAGCACCTCCCGCTGGTTGGTAACCCACTGGTTACCACCCCCCTGTGGCGAAAACTGGCTTCTCGGATGCAAAACGGGAAGAAGCGAGTAGAATTCTCTACCCATTTTAATTTGCTGTCTGGCAAAAGGGATAATAAGTCTCCTTTCTCCCCTGAAATAACGTGCAGCTGCCATTGAAATGTGGCGGTGTCCCCTCAAAGGACTGGATTTGGCTTTTTTTTTTTTTTTTTGGCTTTTAAGAATTGCTGGAACTACTTGCTTCTTCAGGAGACTGCGACCCTTTAGAATTCCTTAGTAGTTTTCGAACTGATTTTGTGAGTACGTATGTTCTTCTAGTTAAAGGGCCGTTATTGGCGGCCAAGAGGAATTTGGGAAGCTTTGCCTCATAGTCCATCGGATTGCCCCGGACCGCCCATCACCCCCTCACCCGCAATAAGTCGGTACCCCTAAGACCTTCCTACGTGAAAACTTGGGAGCTGTTGCTGGCGAGGCCTAATAGCTGTAATCAGATTTTCAAAGTGCCCTTGATTTTCTGAAAAGTTAAGAACGGTTTGAAAAGAAGCTCTGATGATCTTGGTGTTTGTTGATAAAAAGGGACTCCTCTCTGTGATGAACATCCAGTGCATTTTTAAGATAATCGTGATTCTATAACAAACAACCTTTAAGGTGCCTTGTAAACGTGACATTCGTGATCTGTGGTTCTTTAGTACTTTGTATATGTTAGAGACTCTAATCTCACTTACGATTTTTGCTTCTAAACAGACTCCAGATTAGAGTAGTCCAGTTAACATTACTTTTGAGACATCTTATCCCGGGGAGAAGATGAAATTACCTGACATGATTTAAGTATTCATGTTTCTGAGGTTTTTTTGAGAGGTAGTTTTTCAGGGTAGTTGTACTGAAGTAGTTTCACTTTTCATGTGAGATAGAACTGGGCAAGGTTTAGAGCATTGATGGATTCTTTTACAATTAAAAGCATTTTATTTGGTAAAGAGACTAAAAATGTTTAATATTCAGCAGTGTCCAGAGTCTGTGGGCGACAAATTTAGGTGTGGGGAAAAGTCCAGTTTTAGCTGGAGGAGGGTGTCTGCTTCTGTCATCCAGTATCTGGTGACTTGATGTATTCATAGTGCTGTGTTAGATCTTCTGTACAAAATAATGACCTAGCTGCAGCATAATTTTCCAACTACTAGAATTTTAAACATAAGAGGATTAAAGTCAATGTATTTAAAGAATAATTAAGCCTAAAGAATCCAGAAAATGTTAGCTTTCATTTAAGCTATCGGTGGTGAATTTTCCAAATTGTTTTGTAAAATTCTAAACAGAACAACAAAAGGGATAGGCGTCAAAGTGGAGAGTGAGATTAAGAAAATTAGAAAAGACTGTAAATGTGTGTTTGTGTGTGTGTGTGTGATATTTAATAGTACAGCAAAGATTCTTTTGGTATTGTTTTGAGCAAAACTGATTTTTAACATTTTCTTTCATAACACTCAGAAATCATTAACAATTGTTTGCTTATTCATTCGATGAGTTTTTGTTCTTTTTTGGTTTGTTTCTTTTTGTTGCTTTCTTTTAACATTGGTCATGTTTCACCCTTTTTTTTTTTTCATTCCCCTGTCTGCAATCAACTTCTTCATTCCACTAAGGCTGGGCACAGAGTAAGTTTCTTCTCTTAGCTACTAACAGTGGTGGTGGGGTGGCTGATTACTGGGATTTCACCCTTTTACAGTCTATCAAATAGCAAGTAACCAAATTTTCTATGCTTTGATTAGATTGGTTCTTTATTTGAATTTAACAAGACTGCCATTTCCGGAATCTTTTGCCATCTTAAAAGACTCTATGTAATCTATGTCTAACCTGCACTGTCAAAGTGTGGAATTTGGGCAAAGATGCTGCTCAAAGTATGACATTTGTTATGTGACACTGTTCCCCATATAACTTATTAGCTGCAGGAAACCAGAGTCCTAGTAAGGATCCTTATTAATTTGAAATAATTTCTTTGTGGCCTTTCATTGTTACATCTTTAAACTGCTAATAGTGTAGGTACACTTAGGTATAATCCACAGTATAGAATTCAGGTTATTGATGATTATAAAGTATTATGTTTTCTGAATGTTCGTTCAGCCACACTCAGATTGAACAGCTTGTTCATGATTAATCCCAAACATTTTCAACCTGTTACAGTCATATACCCTTAATTTATGAGTTTGAGGTTCTTTTTTTTTTTTTTAATATAGAAATCTGTTTTTTTACCTTTTTCTTAAATGCCAGCTTCCCACATTAACTATGCACTTCAATCCATATCTGAAGGGATCCCCCTCTAAAGATGAAGATTGTTCTATCTGCAGGTACTTTTGTATTGATTACCAGTGAGGGTGGAAGCTGTGTGGTGGTTTTTAGTTTTATAGATGTTTTGTCCACTTAGATCTGGATTGAAACAATTTAAGTCATGGAGAAATACCAGCTGAAACTACTCTTTGTAAAGAAGCTTATTTAATAATTTCTTTTAAAGTGCACGGGTTTTGTTACCTTGTGTTACTTTGGTTACTGTATGGTCTGTTGATACTTCCTTTGGTTTGTGATCATTTTGATATTTGTTGCAAGATGAATCAAGCTTATTGTGGTAATAATTTTAATTTTACACTTTTTGATTAATTTTAATTTACAAAGTCTGTGGTGGCCAAACTTTTCTGTTGATCTTGTTTAAGACAGTTAATATTTTCTTTGGTAATATCAAGGAATAGTCATACCTTCTTTGAAACCAATTAAAGGGCTTCTACATTTATGGATGGGACGTCTGTGTGGAAAGACATCCTGTTGTAGAAAGAAGGTGCCTGTACTGTCTATGGCCATACCACCCTGATCTCCTCTGAAGGTGCTTATACTAATCCACGTGGAGCAATTGATTCTGTTGTCCTTTGGAGGGCAGATAACTATTTTTATATGACCTTTTTGACAATATTTTGTTAAATGATGTATACATGTCAAATCTTGAAATTTTAAAATTAAAAATTTACAGAATTGAGGTTTTTAAATTCATGTGTTTATGTGCAGAATTTGTTTTTATCATCTGAGATTGTGTTCCAACTCTAAACCACCTCCTGCTGAATTATCACTTACTTGGTTGATCCTCCTTTCTTTTTTTAATGCTCTAATGTACATGAAAATTGTGATTTGTTATTTTAAGTTTGGGAACTAAACTGAGGATATATAGGCAGTTTAACCCAGACAAAAATATGACAGGATTTGTAACAATGAAAGAAAGAGAGGATAACAAAGATTACAATTCAAAAGCACGTTTGTCCTACTGAAACTCTTTGAGGCATAGGCTGTTTTTATTTTTCTGTAATGTATAGTTAATATTTTAAGTAACAAATATTTTAAATTTTGGCTACTCTTCCTCCAAATAGTTGTCAACATAGTTAATTATAGAATTAACTTTTTTCTCTATCATTATAATTTTAACCATTCTTTTTATAACGTCCCTGGAATCAATATATGTTGTACATTTAAAACTGCAGAAATATGAATTACCATATCAAATTCCATGGGGCTCAGTTTTCAATTTTTTTATGGAGTTTAATTTTATAGGTCTCTAAATGAATTGCTTTAGAAAGCTTGGTTTTATTCTCAATAATTAGAATGGTTACCTGTATTACGTGCACACGTATTTATGACCAAAATAAGATTGATTTAGAATCACATGTATTGTTAAAATGTTCATGATAGGAACTGTGTGAATAAGTTCTGCTCTTTGGGGTTCTGGAGTCTGATTAATTTAATTTAAAAGAGGAGTTATGGGAGGAGAATATCGTATTTTGAAATCATGTTTAACATTACACCTTTTCTCACCTTGACACTTTAAAGTTGGTGTTGGTATTAGGAGACCTGCACATCCCACATCGGTGCAACAGTTTGCCAGCCAAGTTCAAAAAACTGCTGGTGCCAGGAAAGATTCAGCACATTCTCTGCACTGGAAACCTTTGCACCAAAGAGAGTTATGACTATCTCAAGACTCTGGCTGGTGATGTCCATATTGTGAGAGGAGACTTCGATGAGGTGATGTACTTCCCTTTGCCTTCCCAAATATTTCCTTTTTGTTTTCTTGTTGTGTTGACTATATATTCATGAAATATTTCCTTTTCTTGATTCTTATATATGTATAAGCTTTATTTTTTAGACCAGAGTTTCTCAACTGTTAAGGTCTTTTTTTTTTTTCCCTAGTGTTCCAGTGAAAAAAATACTATATGCACAGTTTGAAAATGGCTGATTTTAGACTGCTTATTAAACGTTACATACTTGTTCTAACTGAATTGATACGGTTTTGTTTCTATTTTTCGTCGTGTTATCATTTAGAATGCAAAGTTTTGTTAGGAATTTAACTGCCACCATCTCTGCTACCCGTTCTAAGCTACCATATCACTTTACTGTGTCCAACTTCCTGATTCTACCCTTGCTTCCTCCATAGTTTGTTCTCCAAGTAGCAGCCAGAGTGACCTTTATAGGTGAAGTCTTTTAAATCAGATCACTTCTCTGCTAAAAATCCTACCATGGCTCCCTATCTCAAGAGTTAACGATAAACAGGCATGAAGGAGTTGTGAGGAGCGGGTAGACTGTTTTGTATCTTGACTGTGGCAGCATGACTATATGTGTTTGTCAAAACTCCTTGAATTGTATACCAGAAAGAGTAATTTTCCTGTATGGAAGTTATATCTCCATAAATCTTGCCTTAGAGAAAAAATGAGTCCTAAGGTTCCAACTTTGCCTATTAATTAATACTGAGATTTTCGGCAAGCTGTATCCTCTTTCTTAGTTCCCTACTATGTAAATAAGATTGGAATAGATTTTTAAGACCCCTGCCAGTGTTAACACTGTATGATCAAGCTTAGTAAACTTGACTCTAGTGTGAAATTTTTATTTTGTATTTGTGGAAATAGAAGATTTTTCATAAATTAACTTCACTGGTGCTCCTTTTTTTTTGCAGTTAAGTTTGAATAAATAGAGTTGGCATGAAGGTGGGATGAGGGTTCAGTTCAGTTCAGTTCACTCGCGCAGTCGTGTCCGACTCTTTGCGACCCCATGAATCGCAGTACGCCAGGCCTCCCTGTCCATCACCAACTCCCGGAGTTCACTCAGACTCACGTCCATTGAGTCTGTGATGCCATCCAGCCATCTCATCCTCGGTCGTCCCTTTCTCCTCCTGCCCCCAATCCCTCCCAGCATCAGGGTCTTTTCCAATGAGTCAACTCTTCGCATAAGGTGCCCAAAGTACTGGAGCTTCAGTTTTAGCATCATTCCTTCCAAAGAAGTCCCAGGGTTGATCTCCTTCAGAATGGACTGGTTGGATCTCCTTGCAGTCCAAGGGACTCTCAAGAGTCTTCTCCAACACCACAGTTATCCCAGCATCAGGGTCTTTTCCAATGAGTCAACTCTTCGCATAAGGTGCCCAAAGTACTGGAGCTTCAGTTTTAGCATCATTCCTTCCAAAGAAGTCCCAGGGTTGATCTCCTTCAGAATGGACTGGTGATGAGGTTGGGGGTGATGAAATAGGAAAGGGCACACATCTTGTTAATAGAGTATAGGTTTGGATTATTAAAAATATATTAGGAGTTCTGTTTGTGATATGCTAGTTTCAGTAGCAAGAATTAAATTTTTTTTGCTTCTAATTTGCTAATAAATTCACCAACCCTGGAGCCATACTTCCAGGGTTTAGATCTTGGATTAAACAGTTAATAAACTGTGACATTAGGCAAGCTATGTTAACTTCTCTGTGCCTTATTTTCCTCATCCATAAAGTGGAGGTCAAAATGAAACCTACCTCTTAGGGTTGTTTGTAAGTATTACATAGGTTGACATTTATAACCTCTTAGAAGAGTGCCTGTTTCATACTAAGTGCTACATAAGTGTTAACTATCATTATTATTCTAAGCCATTAACTATTAAAGCCTGGGATGTAATTTCAACACATCCTAGCTTACAGGTCATATTCCTTGGATTCTTAGAGGAAACACAAATTTGGGGGAATTACTCTGTAAAGAACTCATAGTCTATAAAAATAAACTCAATAAAGAGATTGCATGATAAATTACAGTTCTGAAGGAAGTTATGTTTTGAGCAATTACAGCCTTAGATTGAGAAGAAATCAAGATATGTAACACATTTGTTGGTTGTGGAGCACTGTTTCAAAACACCCATATGAGATTGAATATTTAAAAGAAAGTTATTTATAAACATCAGTATCTCTAAAATATTTTTTATGTCTATTTTGTATTTTAGAATCTTAATTATCCAGAGCAGAAAGTTGTGACTGTTGGGCAGTTCAAAATTGGTTTGATCCATGGACATCAAGTTATTCCATGGGGAGATATGGCCAGCCTAGCCCTATTGCAGAGGCAGTTTGATGTGGACATTCTTATTTCGGACATACACATAAATTTGAAGCATTTGAGCATGAAAATAAATTCTACATTAATCCAGGTTCTGCCACTGGAGCATATAATGCCTTGGAAACGTGAGTAGTATGCAATTTTGGGTTTTATAAAGTTAATGATTGCACATGTGACATTTTGTAAAAGATAAATATGATTATTTAAATAATTACAGCCTTTTTGGCAGTTCTGTTGATGATTATCTTTAATATGTCTAACAACCAGATTTCTCCTTGAATCCCAATTGTCATCCTAAGTTGAAATTTATAATGCTATGGCTTTTTAATACAAAACAATGACATTATTTATATTTTCTTCCAGAAACATTATTCCTTCATTTGTGTTGATGGATATCCAGGCTTCTACAGTTGTCACTTATGTGTATCAGCTAATTGGAGATGATGTGAAAGTAGAACGAATCGAATACAAAAAATCTTAAAGCCAGGCCTGTCCTGTTGATTTTTCTGCTGGCTTTTTTTTTTTCATTCCCCTGTTCAACTCAAGTAATTAAACATTTAAGAGCCACAAAATTGTATCACTTTTATAATATTTTGCAGTAAAATATATCGTCTTCTGTTAATACAGTGTTGGAGCTTCTTGTAAACTGTAAGATTATATTTAGTTTAAGTATATGATTTCTATGAAAAAATGTTCACTACACAGTAAATGGTCACACGTTAAGAAAAATTTAGCCTTGTAAATATCTTCATAGTTGATATTTGGAACTTTATTACCAAGTAGTGCATGAAGAGGAAGAACCTAGACTTTCTTGTATACATTTTCTCTTCTCCAGTAATAAACAGTTATCTTTCATTTATACTTTCTTGGTTAAACTGTGTTTTAATTTTTAAAAATCATGAAAATAAGAGGCCAAATGAAACTGCAGACAAGTGTTAACAGTGATAAGGTAGATGACTTTTCAGAGCTCATTCCTTAACAGCTGTTCTAGATCATAATGTTGGACTCAGGTTTTGTTTTCTAAATAGTATACCATATTGACATAGTAAATCCAGGATTTTTCAGACTGTTGCTTTTAAATGCCCTGTTGTTTTAAGTTTTAACAAAATTTTGCAAACATTAATGTTTAATTCAGGAAGATACATGCACCCCAGTGTTCACAGCAGTATTATTTACAATTGTTAAGATATAGAAAGAACCTAAGGATTCATCAACAGATGAATGGATGAAGATGTGGTGAATATTACTCACGATTAAAGAGTGAAATTTTGCCATTTGCAGCAACATGGATAGACTTGGAGGGTATTATGCTAAATAAAGTCAGGGAAAGACAGATTACTGTAGATATCACTTGTTTGTGGAATCTAAAAAATAAACTAGTGAATATAACAAAAAGGAAACATGGATATAGAGAACAAACTAGTGGTTACAGGGGGAGAGGCAAGATAGGAATAGGGGATCAAGAGGTACAAACTTAAAATATAAATAAGCTACAAGGATATACTGTATAACAGGGAATATAGCCAATATTTTGTAACTATAAATGG
Source organism: Aepyceros melampus (assembly GCA_006408695.1). NCBI lineage: Eukaryota > Metazoa > Chordata > Mammalia > Artiodactyla > Bovidae > Aepyceros > Aepyceros melampus. The sequence goes on from SJXQ01005089.1 coordinate 293,358, forward strand.
AGTATAACCTTTAAAAATTGTGAATCACTGTGTTGTATACCTGAAACTTACATAATATTGTATATCAATACCTCAAAAAACTAAAAATTTTTTTTAAACACTGATGTTTAGAAGGCAAGAACACTAGAGTGAAAATGTAATGTGACTAGTTCTTTTGTTAGTACAACTGTTGTACTAATTATAGTACTGCTGTATTAAAACTTACAAAATCTTTAGTTTGAGAGTCCAGGTGTTTGGCAGTTTTCATAAAATAGGGCAAATTGATATTTCTATTTTTAAGTTCAAGAAGATATTACTTATTGAGCACCTTCTCTACAAGGCAGGGTATAATCTCTATCAAAGGCTGTTCTATATCAGGATATTCAGAGTTTTCTTCAGCCTGAGGAAAATACTTCTAGGATATTCTAATGTTGCTATTTTAGGACTTGTAAACAGAATTATACAATGCATTTGTCAGCTTTAAAGAAAATTCAGATTTTAGGTGACAATAAGTTTTAATTGTATCTAGTAATACAAGCATGTATTACACAAAATTTTATTACATAAAATATCAGTAGTGCATGAAACTACATCAAACTTTTTATATTGTGGTAAAAGTTTCTGAACAAACTAAAATTACTTGAATAACAATACTGCCCTAAATGTAGAGAGAGGACACGATTCACAATCCCTTCCCCCACCTTTGGCATATCATCAGTACTCAGCTTGTCAAGTTAACATCAGATGTTCTCCCTGTTCTTCAATTGACATTGATTGCATATACTTATTTAGTAAATCTTCTTCCTTTTTTTCTTCATTCATGTATGATTCAGAATCATTTGTAGAAACTGAAGGGAAAATAAGAGTCTATAATGTCTGTTTTAGAAATAAAGTATTTAAGAACAAGCTTCAAAATTACCTACCTTATTAATAAGTGTTTGCCATAAACTTCCTGTAATTTTCAAAATTTCATGACTTCCCCCTCCCCCTAAATATCTCACTTTTTAAAAGTAAGTCGCCTAATACTGTATTCTAATCAGGTTGTATTATAGCAAATTCTTTGCTACTAAGTCCTGTTTTCCCATTGCTTTGCAAAAATTTTTTCAGTGGGGGAAGTGCTTTAGTATTCTCCATTCCTTAAGTTTCTTCTTGTTTCTTTTCTCTTGGGACCACAGGGACTTTTCCTCTGTCTGTGGTTTCCTTCAGGTGTTCTTTTTGGAACCATACTTACGTTCTACCCTGCCATTTCCCTCATTTCTTGGGTAGGCATAGTATGGTATTTACAGCAGAGCTGGGTGGTACTGTCACACAGCAGTGGGATAGGGGTTCAGAAGGCCTAACTTCCCTACTTCCTACCCACTTCCCTCCTACTGTGGTAGTAACTAGGTAACTGTTTAACTTCCACTTAATCCTTTCCACTTTATCAATTCTGAGAAATACCTCTGAGCATTCAGTCTTCCTTCCTCTTTTGCCTTTTTCATTTTGTCATACTTGGAGTAGAAGAATCCTTTAAGCCAGTCCTTCCTAAATGTGGATTTATCTGAGTAGCTCTGCAAAATTTTGCTAATAGGTTGTTTGCTTCCTCTGGTTTGTTGAATAGTAAAAAAAATTGTATAGGTGATATAGCCCTTTGTTAACTATTTGATAAATACAAAATTTGCTATTAGGGTATTTCCCTGGTGGTTCAGTGGTTAAGACTGCTTCCACTGCAGGGGGCACAGGTTCGATCCCTGGTCAGGGAACTAAGATCTCTCATGCTGCACAAATAGCCAAAAAAATGTTTTCAATGCTATCTGTCAAAAAATTACACTACCTCATAAAAGAAGTTCTATGGCATGAAAAGGTCATGTTTATGGCTCTGAGTTCTGACAAATTTCATTCTCTGTTAAGTCTCTGGCCTTGACTATAATATCTTTACTTAGAAATACATTGAATCTTAACTTCCCTGACCACTGTTCGTTTATGTGGAAACAGAAATCGATTTCATGTTTTGTTTGGAGCAATGTAAGCAAATCACACTTCAGAATTTTTAATGTCTTCTCTAATAGAAATGGAGCTATATTGGGTTTAATACTTTTAAAGCATAACATCTTTAAAAACATATATTAAAAATTCCACATTTACCTGATTCCATGAACAGTCTGCCTGGTTTTCTAAAAATCTTCAATGATTTACATCTTGTTTTAGATGCATATCCAGTTTTTAAACTGTAAGAAAGAGAAGCATCTTAATTGGAACTAGCAAAGTGCACAGTTGTCTAACATATGTGGAAGACCATACAAATTTTTATTAAGCTGCCGACATCACCAAAGAGACCCTTTTAGTCCCTGAATTCTCACATGACTTATTAACCCTGAGATGCAAACCTATCAGTTGTAGTATAAGTTGAAAAATCAGGCATCTTAATCTCTTTTTTCCTTTTTGGTTTACAGTATTCTATTCCCCTGTGCAGAAGCCACCGTATACTTTTCCTTTTGGAAGAGTTTGTATTATTTTGAATTTAAGAAGGAATCATTTAAAAGGGCTCTAGCTGATCGAAATTTTTATAATTCCACAAAATTCTAAAAGCATTAGCAGGGCTTGTGGCAGAGTGGCAAGAATCTGCCTGCCAATGCAGGGGACATGGATCCGATCCCTGGTCCAGGAAGATTCCACAAGCCACAACTACTGGAGCCTGCCTGCTGCATCTGCTGAAGCCTGTGCACCAAGGGCCCGTGCTCAACAAGAGAAACCACCTCAATGAGAAGCCAGTGCACTTCAACGAAGAGTAGCCCCTGCTCGCTGCAACTGGAGAAAAGTCCATGCAAAGCAACAAAGACCCAGTGCAGCCAAAAATAAATAAAATTACACATACAAAAAAAAAAAGCATATCCCAGTCAGCTCAATAAAGAGGCCATAAGATAGCATTCTTTTGTGCCTTTGTCCAATCTATTCTGAACTTATAAGTGAACCTAAAAGGAGGATGGGAAATAACATCATTTAGCTACCCTTCAAGTAAAGTTGGGGGTACATTTTTTCTCTGAAACAAAAGGAAACAGACCCTTCTTTGTTTCTCACTGGTCGCCAAAGTGAATGTTGTATCATCTCAGGTGCAGATGCAGCTGCAATGTTAGAAGGCCCCAAGTCCTCTCTCTCCAGCTGGTGTCGCCATGTAGTACAGGGGTAATGCTGCTTCTGTGAGGAGCGAGAACTGAGGTGGCCCCTGTGATGAGTGAGGACACCTGTACACAAATCACCTCTGTTAGAATGCTCTTGTTTCTTGTGAGAACTGTTGAGAAACTACCTGGAGGTGCACCTGCCTGGCTTTGGGGAGCTGCGCTGGGTCACATGCATGTAGTGCCTCTTCATTAAAGTCCTCAGGTAGTTCGCGTTATAGATCTTAGCGATGCTACACAGGTAGTGCTTCTCGACTAAGCTGAGGTCTGGATGCTAAAAGACAAAATGTATAGGCTGCATTGTAGAACAGAGCTTGGCAATAGTCCATATCTGAAAGGATGAAATGTTCAGGAGTGTCGTACCATCTGTAATGCAAATTCAACCATACTAATCTGGCTCAAAATTTACCAATTTGCACACCTATTTAATAACCATAATTTACATTGCTTAGAGAGGTTACTCTGGCAGCTATGATCTTTAATGGATAATACAGATCAACAGTCATGAAATACTTGTTGCCATTTTCTTGCTTGCTTTTAGAGTCCTTGAGCAAAATCTTTATGAGGTTGGGTTTCTGTCTCTAGAGTGGAACTTTCCTCAGACATCTTTGTGCTTGGGGCACTAAGCTTCCAGAGTGAAGAAATGTACGTTTAAGCCAAAGTATCATAAAGCATGAAAATATTCCTATGAAAGGGAATCTATAATGATAAAATTCTTACATTGATTAATGAGTTTGCTGCTGCTGCTGCTAAGTCACTTCAGTCGTGTCCAATTCTATGCGACCCCATAGATGGCAGCCCACCCCAGCAGATATTTATGGACTCCTCCCTGGTGGCTCAGACAGTAAAGCGTCTGCCTGCAATGCAGGAGACCTGGGTTCGATCTCTGGGTTGGGAAGATCCCCTAGAGAAGGAAATGGCAACCCACTCCAGTACTCTTGCCTGGAAAATCCCATGGACAGAAGAACCTGGTAGGTTACGGTCCATGGGTTGCAAAGAGATACGACTGAACGACTTCACTACACAGTGTTCTGGGTGTACTTGTGTTCTACAGTGCTTTACTCTCTTGAGTGCATGAGTGAGTGAAGTCACTCAGTTGTGTCTGACTCTGCGACCCCATGGACACCAGGTTCCTTCGCCCATGGGATTTTCTAGGTAAGAGTACTGGAGTGGGTTGCCATTTTCTTCTCCAGTTACTCTCTTAACTAGATTCAATAAAAAGTTCAATTCTGAATACAAAGGCTATTAGCATTTAAATAAAATATTGGTATTTAGTTAGCATACCTTTAGAAAGAAAGGCTCTGTCTTTGACTTAGGGGTGTGAATTGTTTGAGGCATTTTCCATAACTCTTGCAGCTTGGCTTTAGGTGAGTTCACTTTGTGTCCATCTTTGATTCTGTCTGTAGGCAAGAACATTATAATGTGAATCTCATGAGCAAAGATTGGTTTAACAACTTTTAAGATCTGTTTACATATGTGAGTGATATTCTGGAGTACTAGTTTTAGTCAAACTATTAAATTTGAAGAGACTTTATGATTGCCATGTGGTTTTAGAGCACACAAAAAATCAAAGACATTTATAAATATTTACTATATATAATCATTACATCTGGACAAAATTATTTTGAACTCAGCTGAGATGCAAAGGACTGATGCTAAAGCTGAAACTCCAATACTTTGGCCACCTCATGTGAAGAGTTGACTCATTGGAAAAGTCTCTGATGTTGGGAGGGATTGAGGGCAGGAGGAGAAGGGGATGACAGAGGATGAGAGGGCTGGATGGCATCACCGACTCGATGGACGTGAGTTTGAGTGAACTCCGGGAGTTGTTGATGGACAGGGAGGCCTTCAGTTCAGTTCAGTTCAGTCGCTCAGTCGTATCCAACTCTTTGCGACCCCATGAATCGCAGCACGCGTCTTCCAATGAGTCAACTCTTTGCATGAGATGGCCAAAGTACTGGAATTTCAGCTTTAGCATCATTCCCTCCAAAGAACACCCAGGGCTGATCTCCTTCAGAATGGACTGGTTGGATCTCCTTGCAGTCCAAGGGACTCTCAGGGAGGCCTGGTGTGCTGCCATTCATGGGGTCGCAAAGAGTCGGACACGACTGAGCGACTGAACCGAACTGAGATGCAAACTGTTGACAGTATACTTCTTTAGTTCATTGTATGTCAGACCACACTAAACAGGAATATACATGCAGGACTTGTGCTTTTAAAAGATTTTCAAAAATATTTTATTATTCGACTTCGGTATGTAGTTTCAAAATTTTATATTAGACCCAACATAGAATAACACACATTTTGTCCCTTTAATAAGGCAGTGTTAAAATGAAGGGCTTTGCAGAAATTAATTAAAACATTTTTACATAATTTCAGTTATTTCATTGTTTCAAATATGGATGTAGGTAGATTAAAGTAATTGCCTTTAATAAAAATAAAAGTTGAGATGTTTTCGCAGAAGAATGGAAAGTAGTTTTTAGCTTCACATATGTTAAGATAACTCGGATTAGTAGCAGTTTGGGGAAAAACAGTGCCTGGCAAAGTTTAATCAGAAAATAACACTTTTTTACATTCCTATCCTCCCCATAGACTTCTCCAAGCAACCACTGATGCGTTTTCTATCACTATAGCTTAGTTTCTTGAGTTTGCTATAAATGGAAACATACAGTATATATTCTGGTTTTCTCTGACTTTTGCTCAACTTAATTATTTTGAGATCTATTTATGTAATGTGTAACAGTAGATAGTGCCTTTTTATTCTTGGGTTTTATTCCATTGCATGTATATATCAGAATTTGATTATCCATCCACTTCTTCATGGAAATCTGGGTTGTTTCCAGTTTGGGGCTATTACAAACAGCTGGCAGAACAAATTCCAAGTTAAAAATCTGTACTAGGTAAACTAAATAAGCACAGTTTTGTTTCCATTACTATTGATAACAAAGCCACTGTAATTTTACATATTAAACCTTAAATTTAGTTACTTCTTCAAGATTTGGGGAAATTGGATGGTTAGTGCAGATAACTAAGAACTACATTTGCATACTAAAGGACTAGCTGATTTACCAACAAATACAAAATCATCCAGAAATTACATTATTATGATTGATCCTTAAAACATAATTTGGAATATGCAATAATAAAATGAACATCAATTCAACATACTGAAAGTTTTTTTTTAAGCCTTTTCAAGTCATAAGTGTGGAGTAATTAAGAATATATTTTGTGTGTCCTTGTTAATAGTTCTGAGGTGCATATTAGAACTGGGACTAAAATTTAATTCCTCAGAAGCTTAGCATTTCTTTACAGAAAATGAAATCTTTAAAAACAATAGTTAAACAAAACAAACAACCCAGCTGAAAATGGGCTATGGACTTAAATAGACTTTAGATGTCTTCAAAGAAGATATACGAGTGGTTAATGAACACATGAAAAGATGTTCACTATCACTAATCATTAGGGAAATGCAATCAAAATCACAATGGAATATCACTTCTTATCCGTAAGTATGAAAGTGAGAGAAAGGAAAGTGAAGTCGCTCAGTGGTGTCCAACTCTTTTTGACCCCACGGACTGTAGCCTGCCAGGCTCCTCCATCCATGGGATTCTCACGCAAGAATACTGGAGTGGGTTGCCATTTCCTTCTCATCAAAAAATGAAAACAAGTGTTAGCTAGGATGTGGAGAAACTGGACTCTGTGTATTGCTGCTGGGAATACAAAGTTGGTGCAGCTGCTGAGGAAACAGTATGGCAGTTCCTCAAAAAATAAAACAGAATTGCCATGTGATTCAGCAATTCCATTTTAAAACAACCACATGTATATAAAATAAAGTTATGTGGATATATACACACACACACAAATACGTGTGTTTATATATCATTTGAATTGAAATTGCTCACCCACAAAAAGTTAATGAGAGGTCTTTGGGGGCCTGTCTTAACCTCTTACCTCTAGCAGCTATATCCTTAATTTCAAGTGAGAGGAAAATAATAGCATTGAAAAATATTTCATGTTCTTTGTACAATTGAGAATTTTTTCCTTCAACCTTTGTATTAATATTAATATAAACCCCAGGTTATATTCTGTCCTTTCAACCAACATCAGTTATAAACAGTTCTTTTCAGATTCACTGCAATTTTGAAGTACTCTTTTGATGTGCGGTATTTTATTTGGGTGCTCCAGGTCTTAGTTGCAGCATAGGTGATCTAGTTCTTTACCCAGAGATCAAACTTGGGACCCCTGAACTGAGAGCACAAAGTCCTAGCCACTGAACCACCAGGGAAGTCCCTGATGTGAGATATCTTAGCAGGAGACAAAGAACCTGCTGGATTGTTCTTTGAAAATCTTAAAAACTGAGTTTACCAAAGATGCTAATAAAGACTTTTTAAAACTCCATTGTGTTAGTAGTTATAGCAAAACTTATTTCTCATTTACCTTATTTATTACCTTATTTATTTATCTTATTTACCTTATTACCTTATTTCTCTTATATACCGCCACATTATTGATGCATATTATCGATGCGTATTATGTGCTTTATATACTCGCTCACCAGTACCTTTGGAATTCTGGTAATAAGAATGTCCAGCTGATCTGTTTTAAGAAAAAAAGGATGTATATAATATGTAACAATTGACAGTTGTATAAGCATTAAATAAAGTATTTTAAATGAAAAATAAGGACAGTATTACATATGCTTTTTACTTTCCATTTCCATCAGATATAATGTCTTGCAAAGCCTCCTATAATTCTGGTTATATCCTAATGACTCCCAAGTTTTTTCAAAGTGAATTATCAGAGATTTTTACCATACTATATATAAAGGATTTACTTTAAGCCAGATTTGGCCTTACTTTTACAGCCTCAGAATCTTAATTCCTACACTGAGCTCAATGAAGTAATTGGGCTTCTGTGCTATCCATGGTATTTTCTTCCTTTATTCTTAATAAAATTTATTATATGTAATTTAAGGTATACTGGAACTAAGTTAGTCTAGAATGTTTGTACAGTTCATTTTTTCGGTTCTCAAATTAAGACAAAACACTCCCCCTTTCCTCTTCCTACAATTTTTTCAATGACCAAGAATTCATTGATGCTCTGATATACTAGGATCCAGAACTTTGCTAAACACTCTAAGGAGCAGAAAAGAGGAACATAGTATCATCCCACCTTTAGAAGTCATCAATGCACCAAACACACACATATATATTTAAAGATGGCCATAGGTGATGCTAAAGCTGAAGCTCCAGTACTTTGGCCACCTCATGCGAAGCGTTGACTCATTGGAAAAGACCCTGATGCTGGGAGGGATTGGGGGCAGGAGGAGAAGGGGACGACCAAGGATGAGATGGCTGGATGGTATCACGGACTCAATGGACGTGAGTCTGAGTGAACTCCGGGAGTTGGTGATGGACAGGGAGGCCTGGCGTGCTGCGATTCATGGGGTCGCAAAGAGTCGGACACGACTGAGCGACTGAACTGAACTGATGGGTGCAGCAGGAACCATGACTATGGGCTTGAGAGGAACATCCAGCAGTTCTCACTTTTAGGGAATAACTGATGCAAGGGAGAGGTACTGTCTCCAACAGTAATTTCACCAACTATCTTCAGCGTCCAGAAAATAATAGTAAAAACCCATGGCAGAAACCATTATAATGCTGCTGCGGCTGCTGCCAAGTCACTTCAGTCGTGTCCGACTCTGTGCGACCCCAGAGACGGCAGCCCACCAGGCTCCCCCGTCCCTGGGATTCTCCAGGCAAGAACACTGGAGTGGGTTGCCATTTCCTTCTCCAAAACCATTACAATATTGTAAAGTAATTATTCTTCAATTAAAAATTAAAATACAAAAAAGTTTCCACTAAGCAGTTTAAAAAAAAAAAGTAAAAACCTGCTCAAAATGGATTTATGAAAAAGGAATTATTGAGTGAAGAAAATGTCAAATTCAAGGCGCCTCTAAAACTTGTCTCATTACAGATTTTGAATCTCAATTTGACATAAAGGTGACTAACGTCACACAGGGAAATTATTTGTTGACTTGGAAGCGCTCCTTTGAGCCTCTATTCCCTTGGTGCCTCCCTAACCGCCCCCACCCCCAGCCTGCCAACCCCTTTTTGTAGAAATACAGTGGCCAGACGGCAAACGTTCAAGCAGATTTCTCAGCGCCCCCTGGGACACAAGAAGCACCCAGACGACAGTCGCAGTCACTGCGTTTAGTCAGTCATTGTACCAACCCTTGTCCTCAGCTTTCCTCAGAAGCCCGTCCCCTAAACTGAGTCGGCCACAACAAAGGTTCTCCCTTCCTCTCACTTCAGGACCCGTCCACAGGAGCAGCCAGCTCCCACCCCCTCCTCTACCCCGGGATCACGACCCAGGGCTGACGGCCATCCCCCCAAATCCCTCAGGGCCCCGCAGCCTCACCCGCCGCCGCCACCCTCGGCCCTGGCCACTGCGGGCGGCTCTGCGGAAGAACTGCACTCCGTCCAGTCGGACACTGGACCCTGGTTGGGCATCTCCTCCCGGGTGCCCTGACCGCGAGCTCTCTGCTAGAGAAGCTTTCCCCTTTCCCCTCCCCTGTCGGCACGCGTGCGTCAGCCGGGAGATATTGGGGCTGAAGAGGCAGACGCCGGATTCTAGCCCCCTCCGACGAAGTCCGGACACTGCCGGAATAGCTTCGGGAAAGCGGAGAGGGCAGATCCAAGATCCCGGAATTAAGTTGGGGAAGGGGCGGGAGTTCATTAGTTGATTACGCGTTTGTTCATTTGCGTCTTTTTGTGGAAGGGATGCGTCGCAGAAAGGAAGTATACTTTCTCTCTAAAACGAAAGGTGCCTTTCACGTCAGTATCCAGACTCTGCAAATTTGCAAATCTTGAGGATCACCCTATAGGTCAAACAGCAGTACGCAAACCAAGGACCAAAGCACCTCGCAGAGGGATGCGGAGCGTTGTCAGTGGTCCGTTATCACCAAGGCAACCAGACGTTGCCAGAATCCCAATTGTTGATTTCCGCCAACTTCTTCTGCGCACGCGCAAAATATCCCAGGACTTTTGGCAAAACGCGTTTCTCCTGGGATTTGGCCTTCGGGACGCTCCGTAGTCGGAGGCGTGGCAGAACAGAAGACGCCAAGGAAGTTGGGTTGCGATTGGTTTCTACTTCGTGTTCCCGGAACTTAGTGGGCGTCGCGCGAAGGCTGAAGGGAGCGTGGTAGTCAGATTCTAAGTCTGTGCGACTGGAGGCGTCAGGAACTGGGGGAGCTACCATGCCTCGGTACGCTCAGCTGGTTATGGGCCCCGCCGGCAGCGGGAAGGTAAGGATTTGGCAGGCGAAGGAGGGAAATGTTGGAGTTTGTGGGAGGTAGGGAGGTTCGCGTCCTGAGGGAAGGGCTGGAGTTTGTACTGGGGACCCTGAGACCTGGGCAGCTCGCTTCTGCAGCCTGGGCTTCACTGTCCTTTTTGTTGTTCTTTTGAAAGGAAGTTAGTGATAGTTGCTAGTTTTTAATTGCATAATTAAGCCCCAGATACAGCGCTTAAACTATTTCCACAATAACTCCGTGAGTTAAGTCCTGTTACTCCTACTTTGCCGATAAGGAAAATGAGACTTAAGTTTTTGCTCAAGATGCACAGCTAGTAAGTGACGGCTGGAATTTGAATCCAGTTTTGTGTAACTCCAGAATCTGCCCGTATCTTTAACCCAGGAGGTTAATTTAAGGTGAGGTCTCGTTAATCACTGTTTCTCAGAACTTGAGACTTGGACTTGTGGTTTACTTAGGAAATACGCCTGAAAAGAATGAACATTGAATCATATATTGAGAAAGTCACTCCCTTTTCAGTTTTATTTCAGTTTGCATTGACATGAAATCGTCAGTTTGGTGCTGCTGTGTCTTCAGTTCAGTCGCTCAGTCGTGTCCGACTCTTTGGGACCCCATGAACTGCAGCACTCCAGGCCTCCCTGACCATCACCAACTCCCGGAGTCCACCCAAACCCATGTCCATTGTGTCGGTGATGCCATCCAATCATCTCATCCTCTGTCGTCCCCTTCTCCGCCCTTCAATCTTTCCCAGCATCAGGGTCTTTTCAAATGAGTCAGTTCTCCTCATCAGGTGGCCAAATTATTGGAGTTTCAGCTTCAATATCAGTCCCTCCAATGAACACCCAGGACTTATCTCCTTTAGGATGGACTGGTAGAATCTCCTTGCAGTCCAAAGGACTCTCAAGAGACTTCTCCAACACAACAGTTCGAAAGCATCAATTTTTCGGTGCTCAACTTTCTTTAAGTCCAACCTTCACATCCATACATGACTACTGGGAAAACCATAGCTTTGACTAGATGGACCTTTGTTGGCAAAGTAATATCTCTGCTTTTTAATATGCTGTCTAGGTTGGTCATAACTGTCCTTCCAAGGAGCAAGCATCTTTTAATTTCATGGCTGCAGCCACCATCCACAGTGATTTTGGAGCCCAGAAAAATAAAGTCAGCCACTGTTTCCCCATCTATTTGCCATGAAGTGATGGGACCAGATGCCATGATCTTCATTTTCTGAATGTTGAGCTTTAAGCCAACTTTTTCACTCTCCTCTTTCACTTTCATCAAGAGGCTCTTTAGTTCTTCCTCACTTTCTGCCATAAGGGTGGTGTCATCGCATATCTGAGGTTATTGATATTTCTCCCAGTAATAATCTTGATTCCAGCTTGTGCTTCCTCCAGCCCAGAATTTTGCATGATGTACTCTGCATATACGTTAAATAAGCAGAGTGACAATATACAGCCTTGATGTACTCCTTTTCCTATTTGGAACCAGTCTGTTCCATGTCCAGTTCTAACTGTTGCTTCTTGACCTGCATATAGGTTTCTCAAGAGGCAGGTCAGGTAGTCTGGTGTTCCTATCTCTTTCAGAATTTTCCACAGTTTCTTGTGATCCACACAGTCAAAGGCTGTGGCATAGTCAATAAAGCAAAAGTAGATGTTTTTCTGGAACTCTCTTGCTTTTCCCATGATCCAGCGGATGTTGGCAATTTGATCTCTGGTTCCTCTGCCTTTTCTAAAACCAGCTTGAACATCTGGAAGCTCGCTGTTCACATATTGCTGAAGCCTGGCTTGGAGAATTTTGAGCATTACTTTACTAGTGTGTGAGATGAGTGCAATTGTGCGATAGTTTGAGTATTCTTTGGCGTTGCCTTTATTTGTGTCTTCAACACGTCTTTAATTCTCTTTTTTGAGAGCGGATCTTAGAGCTTTTGACAAGCAATTATATTTACCTAGAATTAAAAGTGTTTTAAAGTTGTGTTATCTCTTATGGTTATCTTCACGTTATGATAAGCATAGCTGCTTTTCTGGTTAGAGATACAATTTTTTCTTGTAAGCAACTATTAAGGAAATCCTATTAGAGGCTCTTGAATATGGTAGAAACTGTGACTTTTATTGATTAAATAACAGGAGTGTGGGAAACACTGGAGTCTGAGAAAGTGTTTTGTGGCTTCAGTTTTTAAGTTGACAAACTCGTTCCTCTGATTCTTGGCTTTTTCTGGATGCAGGAGATACACATGTGACTGCGGTATGACCCTTGCTTTCCTGGAGCCAGTAGTCTATTTGGGATGTGTATGTGTGTGTTAGTAACTCAGTCATGTCTGACTCTTTGCGACCCCATGGATGGTAGCCCACCAGCTCCTCTGTCCATGGGATTCCCCAGGCAAGAATACTGGAGTGAATAGTAGACTACTATCACACTTACAGGTGACTAGTCAGTTAAAATGCAATGTGATATGTAGAGAGTACTCCGAGGCAGAGAACAGTGTGTGTCAAGTCACTAAGGAGAAAGATAAAAGCATGATAGAGGTTATTTTTATATTCTAGATTAACTTACGCACTGTGTTAAGTGAGTATCTTTCTATAAACTTTTGATGCCTGCTATCAGAAATACTCTGGGGGATTGTGTAGTGACTAAAATACACACACAAAAATCCTCTCCCTGATGGAGTTTATTCAAACATATTAATCAATTAGAAATAATTACCAAGTACTTATTATGTACCAGGTACTGTTATAGCTCCTGCGTGCATCTCACTTGCTCAGTCATGTCCAGTTCTTTGAAACTCCATGGATCGTAACCCACCAGGCTCCTCTCTCCCTGGGATTTTTCAGGGAAGAATACTGGAGTGGGTTGCCATTTCCTTCCAGCGGATCTTCCAGAACCATTGATCAAACCCATGTCTCCTGCATTGGCAGGCAGATTCTTTACCGCTGAGCTACCTAGGAAGTAGTTATGGCCCCTAGGCTTATAAAACTGAATAAGACACATCCCTGTGTTTCTTTATTTATTGGGCTTGTCAGGCAGCTTGTAGGATCTTAGTTCCCAGACCAGGCAGGGATCAAACCCTGTCCCAGCGGTGAAAGCACTGAGTCCTAACCATTAAATTGCCAGGGAATTCCTGACACATCCCTGCTTTTAAATAGAGGGTGGGAGAGACAGACAAGTAGCCTTAATGTAGTATATGAGGGATGAAGAATTCTGTAAACCAGAACGTGTAAACTGATAGCATATTGCCAGGCTATTTATTGGCCTAATGTTCTCTCATCTTGGATTGTTATTCCACTGGCCTGGCAAGTGCATTGCTGTCCCTCAGCTCAGATACTCTCTTCTCAGATACATCATCCCTAACCAGCCTACCTAAAGCTTTGTTTGGACTTACCAAGCCTAGTGGAGACATCATGTGTTAGATGCTGCACAGTGTAATCAGAAATTTTCCCTTTAAATTTTGCTTGTTACACATGAGAGCAGTAAGGAGCCTTAGTGATCATGGAAGCCATCACATTTAGAGACAAGAAAATGTAGGGAGAGAATGCAAAAGCAACCTCCCTGTGAGTCCGAGCCAGGTCTGGATCCACAGCCCAGTCAGGTGTCCTGACTCCCAGCCTAATGCCTTTTAGCTTCTTGGTCAATGAAGGAATAGTTTTGGGCTTAGTAGACACTACCCAAGGTGGGTGAAGAGTCCTTCTGGAGTTGGAGGGGTAAACACTAGACCAAGCGTTGCTCTAACCCCTCGTGCCTTGTGATGTTACAGAGCACTTACTGTGCCACCATGGTGCAGCACTGCGAAGCCCTCAGTCGGTCTGTCCAGGTTGTGAACCTCGACCCTGCAGCAGAGCATTTCAGCTATTCCGTGATGGCTGGTAAGTCCTGAGCAGAGCCTTCCCCCTCCTTCAGGAAAAACAGGAGAGTGGGGAGACAGAGAGTGCTGGCTGCTGCACACAAAAGCTGAAAATTAATACAGCCTGGTCCCCTGCTTTCATGGTGAACAGCATGAGGCTGAATGTCATGTGGTGACATCAGCTCGTGTTGATATGTGACAGTATCCTTTCTTAGTCTCTGATGTCAGAATGAAAAGTGAGTAGACTCTCCCTTACCACCTCTCCCTTCCGTTTTTTTCGTGTTTGATCCTGTTTGGTAAATCTGTTTTACTGCTGATCATACTATACTATAAGTGAGCAACCTTTAAGTATTTTGTTATGTCTTCTAATCTTTTAATTTATTCAGATGTCTACTGAGCACTTGTTTTATGCTGGACACGAGAGTCATAGCGGAGAACAAGGCAGATATTCTGTCTGTCTTTCTGGGCCTTTTAGCAAGGGAAATAAGCAAAATGATAAAATCGGTTGCAGATCGTGATAAATGTTGCTCTAGGGTGATGTGAAGAAATAACTAGGGAAGGTGCTTTAGGTAGCATAGTCAGGGATGACATCTCTGCTGCTGCTGCTGCTAAGTCACTTCAGTCGTGTCCGACTCTGTGTGACCCTATAGACGGCAGCCCACCAGGCTCCACCATCCCTGGGATTCTCCAGGCAAGAACACTGGAGTGGGGTGCCATTTCCTTCTCCAGTGCATGAAAGTGAAAAGTGAAAGTGAAGTCGCTCAGTCCTGCCCGAAAGTGAAATCGCTCAGTCGTGCCTGACTCTTAGCAACCCCATGGATTGCTACCCCCTGGTAGGCCTCAGCCTACCAGGCCCCATCCATGGGATTTTCCAGGCAAGAGTACTGGAGTGGGATGCTGTTGCCTTTTCCTTGACATCTCTGAGGAGGGGCTATTAGGGCCTAGACCTGAAGATGGTAACATGCTCACCAAGCTGGCAAAAGGCTTTCCAAGACGAAGGAACGTCAAGGTCAATATATAGCCAAGAGATGGGAAGGGATTTGATGTGTTCCAGAGAAAGGAAAGGTTTTGATGAGCTGGGGCATAAGACGTGAAGGAAAGAGATGGGTAGCAGCTAGTAGGACGAGAGGAGTATGGCTTTTATCCTGTTTTTTCACCCTGAGAGTCTGTTTGGGATGCTGTAACAAAATACTACAGACTGGGTGGCTTCTAAACAATAGAAATGGATTTCTCACAGTTTTGGAGGCTGGAAGCCCAAGATTAGGGTGTTGCCAGCATGGTCAGGTTCTGGTGAAGGCCCTCTTCCACTTGAAGACTGATGACTTCTCACTGTGTCCTCATATGATGGAAGTGGGCTAGGGATCTCTTGGGACCTCTTTTATGTGAGCATTGATCCCATTCATCTTCCCAAAGTGCCACCAATTAATATCATCACCCTGGGCATTAGGTTTTCAGCATGAGTTTTAGAGGGGCACAAATACTCATAAGGGAATTGCCTGGCAGTCCAGTGAGTAGGATTCCATATTGCCATTGCAGGAGCATGGATTAGACCCCCTGCAGGGTGTGTGCGGCAGAGCAAAAAAAAAAAGCAAACCCCAAAAACCCCCTCAATTCATAGCACCTTTCAACTGTGAAATGCCATTAGAGGGTTTCCAGCAGGGGAGAGGACTGACATCTGATTTATGTTTTTAAAAATATCTCTGGCTCTCAGATGAAAAATGGACTTGAGAGAGTCAAGGGTAGAAGGGGGACTGGGGTGGTCATGGTGGAGATACAAAGGTCTAGACAAGTATCAGTTCAGTTCAGTCGCTCAGTTATGTCCAACTCTTTGCAACGCCATGAGTCACAGCACACCAGGCCTCCCTGTCCATCACCAACTCCCGGAGTTTACTCAAACTCATGTCCATTGAGTCGGTGATGCTATCCTGTTGTCCCCTTCTCCTGCTGCCAATCCCTCCCAGCATCAGAGTCTTTTCCAATGAGTCAATTCTTTGCATGAGGTGGCCAAAGTATTGGAGTTTCAGCTTTAGCATCAGTCCTTCCAATGAACACCTAGAACTGATCTCCTTTAGAATGGACTGGCTGGATCTCCTTGCAGTCCAAGGGACTCTCAATAGTTTTCTGCAACACCACAGTTCAAAAGCATCAGTTCTTCAGTGCTCAGCTTTCTTCACAGTCCAACTCTCACATCCATACATGACCACTGGAAAAACCATAGCCTTGACTAGACGGACCTTTGTTGGCAAAGTAATGTCTCTGCTTTTGAATATGCTATCTAAGTTGGTCATAACTTTCCTTCCAAGGAGTAAGCGTCTTTTAATTTTATGGCTGCAAACAGGTATATGTTTTGCAAATAGAATTACCAGCATTTTGTGGGAGATAGAACTAAAAAAGTTGGAAGAAAGGGAGGGATCAAGAATCACTGTTAGGTTTCTGACTTGAGCTGTTGAGTGCATGATCCTGGGGAGGAAGACAAGTAAGTGTAGGATCATCTTATATATATATATATATTTAAAGATGTTTATTTTGGTTAAATTGGATCTTTGTTGCTTTGTGAGAGCTTTCTCTAGTTGCAGCGAGTAGGGGCTACTCTTCATTGTGGTGTTGGGCTTCTCATTGTGGTGGTTTCTTTGTTGTGTAGCACAAGCTTTGGCCGTCTGGACTCAGTAGTTGCTCCATGTGGGATCTTCTTGGCGTAGAGATCGAGCTCGTGTCCCCTACATTGGCAGGTGGATTCTTAGCTATTGCTTCACCAGGGAAACCCCGGGCCATCAAATTAAGAAATGGAATTGGTTTTCTTTGTTTGCTTTTGTTTCACTTGTTTATCAGTTCAGTTCAGTTCTGTCACTCAGTTGTGTCTGACTCTGCAGCCTCATGGATTGCAGCACGCCAGGCTTCCCTGTCCATTACCAACTCCTGGAGCTTGCTCAAACTCATGTCCATTGAGTCGGTGATGCCATCCAACTATCTCATCTTCTGTCATCCCTTCTCCTCCTGCCTTCAATCTTTCCCAGCATCAGTATCTTTTCCAGTGAGTCAGTTCTTCCCATCAGGTGGCCAAACTATTGGAGTTTCTGCTTGAGCATCAGTCCTTTCTGATTTCCTTTAGGATTGACTGGTTTGATCTCCTTGCAGCCCAAGGGACTCTCTCAAGAGTCTTCTCTAACACCAGAGTTCAAAAGCATCAATTTTTCAGCGCTCAGCTTACTTTATGGTCCAGCTCTCACATCCATACATGACTACTGGAAAAACCATAGCTCTGACTAGATGGACCTTTGTTGGCAAAGTAATGTCTCTGCTTTTTAATATGCTGTCTAGGTTTGTCATCAAGCCCATCTTTACGTAAAATGTTCCCTTGGTATCTCTAATTTTCTTGAAGAGGTCTCTAGTCTTTCCCATTCTGTTCTTTTCCTCTATTTCTTTGCATTGATCGCTGAGGAAGGCTTTCTTAATCTCTCCTTCCTATTCTTTGGAACACTGCATTCAGATGTTTCTCCTTTGCTTTTTGCTTCTCTTCTTTTCACAGCTATTTGTAAGGCCTCCCCAGACAGCCATTTTGCTTTTTTGCATTTCTTTTCTATGGGTATAGTCTTAATCCCTGTCTCCTGTACAATGTCACGAACCTCGTCCATAGTTCATCAGGCACTCTGTCTATCAGATCTCGTCCCTTAAATCTATTTCTCACTTCTACGTTATAATCATAAAGGTTTTGATTTAGGTCGCACCTGAATGGTCTAGTGATTTTCCCCACTTTCTTCAATTTAAGTCTGAATTTGGCAATACGGAGTTCATGATCTGAGCCACAGTCAGCTCCCAGCCTTGTTTTTGCTGACTGTATAGAGCTTCTCCATCTTTGGCTGCAAAGAATATAATCAATCTGATTTTGGTGTTGACCATCTGGTGATGTCCATGTGTAGAGTCTTCTCTTGTGTTGTTGGAAGAGGGTGTTTGCTATGACCAGTGCGTTCTTTTGGCAAAATTCTGTCAGCCTTTCCCCTGCTTCATTCCGTATTCCAAGGCCAAATTTGCCTGTTACTCCAAGTGTTTCTTGACTTCCTACTTTTGCATTCCAGTCCCCTATAATGAAAAGGATATCTTTTTTGGGTGTTAGTTCTAAAAAGTCTTGTAGCTCTTCATAAAACCATTCAACTTCAGCTTCTTCAGCGTTACTGGTTGGGGCATAGGCTTGGATTACCGTGATGTTGAATGGTTTGCCTTGGAAACAAACAGAGATCATTCTGTCGTTTTTGAGATTGCATCCAAGTACTGCATTTCAGACTCTTTTGTTGAACTCTTCATAAAACCATTCAACTTCAGCTTCTTCAGCGTTACTGGTTGGGGCATAGGCTTGGATTACCGTGATGTTGAATGGTTTGCCTTGGAAACAAACAGAGATCATTCTGTCGTTTTTGAGATTGCATCCAAGTACTGCATTTCAGACTCTTTTGTTGACCATGATGGCTACTCCATTTCTTCTAAGGGATTCCTGCGCACAGTAGTAGATATAATGGTCATCTGAGTTAAATTCACTGATCCCAGTCCATTTTAGTTCGCTAATTCCTAGACTGTCGACGTTCACTCTTGCCATCTCCCATTTGTCCACTTCCAATTTGCCTTAATCCATGGACCTGACATCCCAGGTTCCTATGCAATATTGCTCTTTACAGCGTTGGACTTTGCTTCTGTCACCAGTCCCATCCACAACTGGGTGTTGTTTTTGCTTTGGCTCCACCCCTTCATTCTTTCTGGAGTTATTTCTCCACTGATCTCCAGTAGCAATTTGGGCACCTACTGACCCAGGGAGTTCCCCTTTCGGTATCCTATCATTTTGCCTTTTCATACTGTTCATGGGGTTCTCAAGGCAAGAATACCGAAGTGGTTTACCATTTCCTTCTCCAGTGGACCACATTCTGTCAGACCTCTCCACCATGACCTGTCCGTCTTGGGTAGCCCCACATGGCATGGCTTAGTTTCATTAAGTTAGACAAGGCTGTGGTCTGTGTGATCAGATTGGCTAGTTTTCTGTGATTATGGTTTCAGTGTGTTTGCCCTGTGATGCCCTCTTGCAACACCTACCATCTTACTTGGGTTTCTCTTACCTTGGATGTGGGATGGTATGGACCTAACAGAAGCAGAAGATATTAAGAAGAGGTGGCAAGAATACACAGAAGAACTGTACAAAAAAGAGCTTCACAACCCAGATAATCACGATGGTGTGATCACTCACCTAGAGCCAGACATCCTGGAATGTGAAGTCAAGTGGGCCTTAGAAAGTATCACTATAAACAAAGCTAGTGGAGGTGATGGAATTCCAGTTGAGCTATTTCAAATCCTGAAAGATGATGCTGAGAAAATGCTGCACTCAGTATGCCAGCAAATTTGGAAAACTCAGCAGTGGCCACAGGATTGGAAAAGGTCAGTTTTCATTCCAATCCCAAAGAAAGACAATGCCAAAGAATGCTCACACTACCATACAATTGCACTCATCTCACACGCTAGCAAAGTAATAATCAAAATTCTCCACGCCAGGCTTCAGCAGTACATGAACTGGGAACTTCCAGATGTTCAAGATGGTTTTAGAAAAGGCAGAGGAGCCAGAGATCAAATTGCCAACATCTGCTGGATCATGGAAAAAGCAAAAGAGTTCCAGAAAAACATTGATTTCTGCTTTATTGACTATGCCAAAGCCTTTGACTGTGTGGATCTCAATAAACTGTGGAAAATTCTGAAAGAGATGGGAATACCAGACCACCTGACGTGCCTCTTGAGAAACCTATATGCAGGTCAAGAAGCAACAGTTAGAACTGGACATGGAACAACAGACTGGTTCCAAATAGGAAAAGGAGAACATCAAGGCTGAATATTGTCACCCTGCTTATTTAACTTATATGCAGAGTGCATCATGAGAAACGCTGGGCTGGAAGAGGCACAAACTGGAATCAAGATTGCTGGGAGAAATATCAATAACCTCAGTTATTGACCAACCTAGATAGCATATTGAAAAGCAGAGATATTACTTTGCCAACAAAGGTCCTTCTAGTCAAGGCTATGGTTTTTCCAGTGGTGATGTGTGGATGTGAGAGTTGGACTGTGAAGAAAGCTGAACACTGAGGAATTGATGCTTTTGAACTGTGGTGTTGGAGAAGACTCTTGCTATTCCCTTGGACTGCAAGGAGATCCAACTAGTCCATCCTAAAGGAGATCAGTCCTGGGTGTTCACTGGAAGGACTGATGCTGAAGCTGAAACTCCAGTACTTTGGCCACCTCATGCGAAGAGTTGACTCATTGGAAAAGACCCTGATGCTGGAAGGGATTGGAGGCAGGAGGAGAAAGGGACGACAGAGGATGAGATGGCTGGATGGCATCACCGACTCAATGGACATGAGTTTGAGTGAACTCCAGGAGTTGGTGATGGACAGGGAGGCCTGGCATGCTGTGATTCATGGGGTTGCAAAGAGTCAGACACGACTGAGTGATGAATTGAACTGACTGAGGTTTGTCATAGCTTTCCTTCCAAGGAGCAAGTGTTTTTTAATATCATGGCTGCAGTCACCCTCTGCAGTGATTTTGGAGCCCAAAAAAATAAAGTCTGTCACTCTTTCCATTGTTTCCCCATCTATTTGCCATGAAGTGATGGGACCAGATGCCATGATCATAGTTTTCTGAATGTTGAGCTTTAAGCCAACTTTTTCACTCTCCTCTTTCACTTTCATCAAGAGGCTCTTCAGTTCCTCTTTGCTTTCTGCCATAAGGATGGTGTCATCTGCATATCTGGGGTTATTGGTATTCTCCTGACACTCTTGATTCCAGCTTTTGCTTCATCCAGCCCTGCATTTTGCATGATGTACTCTGCATATACTTTAAATAAGCAGGGTGACAATATACAACCTTGACGTACTTCTTTCCCAATTTGGATCCAGTCCTTTGTTCCATATCTGGTTCTAACTGTTGCTTCTTGACCTGCATACAGATTTCTCAGGAGGCAAGTAAGGTGGTGTGGTGTTCCCATCTCTTTAAGAATGTTCCACAGTTTGTTGTGATTCACACAAAGGCTTTGGCATAGTCAATAAAGCAAAAGTAGATGTTTTCTGGAACTCTTACTTTTTCGATGATCAAGCAGATATTGGCAATTTGATCTCTGGTTCCTCTGCCTTATCTAAAACCAGCTTGAACCTCTGGAAGTTCATGGTTCACGTACTGTTGAAGCCTGGCTTGGAGAATTTTGAGCATTACTTTACTAGTGTGTGAGATGAGTGCAATTGTGCAGTAGTTTGAGCATCTTTGGCATTGCCTTTCTTTGGGACTGGAATGAAAGCTTACCTTTTCCAGTCCTGTGGCCACTGCTGAGTTTTCCGAATTTGCTGGCATGTTGAGTGCAGCACTTTCACAGCATCATCTTTTAGGACTTCTTTTAGCTGGAATTCCATCACCTCCACTAGCTTTGTTTATAGTGATGCTTTCTAAGGCCCACTTGACTTCGCACTCCAGGATATCTGGCTCTAGGTGAGTGATCACACCATTGTGGTTATTTGGGTCATTAAAATCTTTTTTGTATAGTTCTTCTGTGTATTCTTGCCATCTTTTCTTAATATCTTCTGCTTCTGTTAGGTCCATACCATTTCTGTCCTTTATTGTGCCCATCTTTGCATGAAATATTTCCTTGGTTTCTCTAATTTTCTTGAACAGATCTCTAGTCTTTCCTATTCTGTTGTTTTCCTCTATTTGCGTTGATTGCTGAGGAAGCCTTTCTGATTTCTCCTTGCTATTCTTTGGAACTCTGCATTCAGATGGGTATATCTTTCCTTTTCTTCGTTGCCTTTTGCTTCTCTTCTTTTCTCCACTATTTGTAAGGCCTCCTCAGACAACCATTTTGTCTTTTTGCGTTTCTTTTTCTTGGGGATGGTTGATCACTGCCTCTATACAATGTCACGAACCTCTGTCCATAAGTTTAAGAATAGGTAATGTATATTCACATTGTTCAAACTGCAAAAGGCACAAGGAGTAAGTATGCAGGAAAATGTCTTCCTCCTAGCTCTGGGTCCTGGAAGGTGGCTTCCCTCCCTCCAGGCAGCCAGTGTTGCTAATTTCTGGGGTATCTTTCCATAGTTATGCATGTAAAATAAAATGTATATACGTGTATACGTAGTAAATTTTTGTCTTTTTTTTTTTTTTTTAACACAAATGATGGCATTCTAATACAGAGTTTTGCACTTTTCACTTAACAGTATACCTGGGAGATTATGTCACATCAGTACTTAAAGAACTTCTTTTTGTGGCTGCAGTGGGATTCCATTGTCTGGCTATACAAAAATGTATTTAATTTGCTTCCATGGACAGAAATCATTTCATACATGTGAGTTGTTATATAATTGTTAATTATCACCAGTGAGGATGATGCTCTTGTGTTCTGGGCCTGTCTGTCGTTTTCAGATATCCGAGAACTGATTGAGGTGGATGATGTGATGGAGGACAGCACTCTGCAGTTTGGTCCCAATGGAGGATTGGTATTTTGCATGGAGTACTTTGCCAATAATTTTGACTGGCTAGAGAGCTGTCTTGGCCATGTAGAGGATGACTACATCCTTTTTGATTGTCCAGGTAAGTCAGCAGTTTGAATGTGTCATTTTACTTGAGATCATGCTCTTTCAGTCCTCAGTGGAGACAGTGAAGGTAGCATGCGTAGCTCTAAACCCTGCTGCAGTAAGGCACCATTCGCTCATTCATCATCTCTTACTCATTCACCGAGTTTGCTGAGTGCTTATTCTGTTCACTGGAAGTACCTAAAGAACAGAGTAGCCATGGTCTCTGCCCTCAGGGAGCTCATAGGAAAGTGGGAATGCTAGGCAGTATAAATCAGAAATCACCCAAATGATTGTTTAATATTTGTGACAGGCTCCTCACAGGAGTAGCACCGACCATCACGCAGCAGGGAAGTGGGAGGTTTCTGGCCAAGTAGCATGTGAGCCAGGCCATAGGGTGAGGCGAGGGAGACTGTGCCTCAGCATGGGCTGAAGACCTTGAGGCAGAAAGGAGCCAGGTGGGCTTGAGGCACCCAGTAAACAAAGGGAAGTGTCCTGAGATGAGACTGCTAGGGGACAAAGGATCACACCAACTTTTCAAGCCGAATCAGAATTTTAGACTTGAGCCTAACTTAGTGTTGATCATTTGTGACTCTCATATTTTTCCCTTTTTTTTTTTTCTTTATTTTGATTGGGAAATTACAATATTGTGTTGGTTTCCCCTTTCTTTTTAATTGAACACACATATCCACAGAAAAGTGCAGACGACATAAGTGTACAACTTGATGAATATTCCCAAACCTAACACACCTTCATAGTACTTGCTTTTGATTAGCTAAAACAGAAGTGTGAAAAACCTCACTTTCTACATAAAACTGAATAATTTCCTTGAAATTCTCTTGGTATTGTGATTGCTTTAAGAGCCTGTAAGACCTCTTAAAAGTTGAACAAATTACCACCAGAGGTTGACTTCCTTTTTTTAAATTTTCTCAGCTGTCTTATGGCAAAATTTTTTTCTGTACTTTGATCATTTATCTTGTGTCCTGATTGTAACAGTCTTGTAATATTCTCCATGTAGGTCAGATTGAGTTGTACACTCACCTGCCTGTGATGAAACAGCTGGTCCAGCAGCTGGAACAGTGGGAGTTTCGAGTCTGTGGAGTTTTTCTTGTTGATTCTCAGTTCATGGTGGAGTCATTCAAGGTTTGAGAATATATCTGTTGTCAATTCTTTAGTCATGGGTACAGGCAGATGGCAATCTCCTTTAATTGTTTTTTGATTCTGGATATTTCCCAAACTATACTCCAGAATTATTTAATATCCCTTATTATTATAATTTTGGGGGGAGGGCCATGCTTTCTGGCATGCAGGATCATAGTTCTCTGACTGGGGATTGAACTGTGCCTTCTGAAGTGGAAGCACTGAGTCTTAACCATTGGACCACCAAGGAAGTTGCTATAATAATGTATTTTTTAAATTTATATGGTAAATTATACTATACAGATTTGAGAGTACTACTTATGAAGAAAAATTAGGCAGATGTGTGCATATATATGTCTGTTTTTCTGATAATGGTTTGTCTAGTTTATGAACTATCTAAAACAAACTTTACTTCTCATTAGTAGCCCCTAAGGAATACCAGATCACCTGACCTGCCTCTTGAGAAATCTGTATGCAGGTCAGGAAGCAACAGTTAGAAACTTTTGATTAGCTAAAACAGAAGTGTGAAAAACCTCACTTTCTACATAAAACTGAATAATTTCCTTGAAATTCTCTTGGTATTGTGATTGCTTTAAGAGCCTGTAAGACCTCTTAAAAGTTGAACAAATTACCACCAGAGGTTGACTTCCTTTTTTTAAATTTTCTCAGCTGTCTTATGGCAAAATTTTTTTCTGTACTTTGATCATTTATCTTGTGTCCTGATTGTAACAGTCTTGTAATATTCTCCATGTAGGTCAGATTGAGTTGTACACTCACCTGCCTGTGATGAAACAGCTGGTCCAGCAGCTGGAACAGTGGGAGTTTCGAGTCTGTGGAGTTTTTCTTGTTGATTCTCAGTTCATGGTGGAGTCATTCAAGGTTTGAGAATATATCTGTTGTCAATTCTTTAGTCATGGGTACAGGCAGATGGCAATCTCCTTTAATTGTTTTTTGATTCTGGATATTTCCCAAACTATACTCCAGAATTATTTAATATCCCTTATTATTATAATTTTGGGGGGAGGGCCATGCTTTCTGGCATGCAGGATCATAGTTCTCTGACTGGGGATTGAACTGTGCCTTCTGAAGTGGAAGCACTGAGTCTTAACCATTGGACCACCAAGGAAGTTGCTATAATAATGTATTTTTTAAATTTATATGGTAAATTATACTATACAGATTTGAGAGTACTACTTATGAAGAAAAATTAGGCAGATGTGTGCATATATATGTCTGTTTTTCTGATAATGGTTTGTCTAGTTATGAACTATCTAAAACAAACTTTACTTCTCATTAGTAGCCCCTAAGGAATACCAGATCACCTGACCTGCCTCTTGAGAAATCTGTATGCAGGTCAGGAAGCAACAGTTAGAACTAGACATGGAACAACAGACTGGTTCCAAATAGGAAAAGGAGTACGTCAAGGCTGTATATTGTCACCCTGCTTATTTAACATATATGCAGAGTACATCATGAGAAACGCTGGGCTGGAAGAATCACAGGCTGAAATCAAGATTGCTTGGAGAAATATCAATAACCTCAGATATGCAGATGACACCACTCTTATGTCAGAAAGTGAAGAGGAACTAAAAAGCTTCGTAATGAAAGTGAAAGAGGAGAGTGAAAAAGTTGGCTTAAAGCTCAACATTCAGAAAATGAAGATCATGGCATCTGGTCCCATCACTTCATGGCAAATAGATGGGGAAACAGTGTCAGACTTTATTTTTTTGGACTCCAAAATCACTGTAGATGGTGATTGCAGCCATGAAATTAAAATCACTTACTCCTTGAAAGGAAAGTTATGATCAACCTAGACAGCATATTAAAAAGCAGAGATATTACTTTGCCAACAAAGGTCCATCTAGTCAAGGCTGTGGTTTTTCCTGTGGTCATGTATGGATGTGAGAGTTGGACTGTGAAGAAAGCTGAGCACTGAAGAATTGATGCTTTTAAACTGTGGTGTTGGAGAAGACTCCTTGGACTCCAAGGAGATCCAGCCAGTCCATCCTAAAGGAGACCAGACCTGAGTGTTCATTGGAAGGACTGATGCTAAAGCTGAAACTCCAGTACTTTGGCCACCTCATGCGAAGAGCTGACTCATTGGAAAAGACCCCGATGTTGGGAGGGTTTGGGGGCTGGAGGAGAAGGGGATCACAGAGAATGAGATGGGTGGATAGCATCACCGACTCGATGGACATGAGTTTGAGTGAACTCCGGGAGCTGGTGATGGACAGAGAGGCCTGGTGTGCTGTGATTCTTGGGGTTACAGAGTCAGACACAGCTGGTGACTGAACTGAGCTGAAGGAATATTTGATGGGAATGATTAAAGATATAATCTAAGTTGAGATTTGTGATCACTGTTGTTTATATCTTGGAGAAGGCAATGGCACCCCACTCCAGTACTCTTGCCTGGAAAATCCCATGGATGGAGGAGCCTGGTGGGCTGCAGTCCATGGGGTCGCTAGGAGTCAAACATGACTGAGCGACTTCTCTTTCACTTTTCACTTTCATGCATTGGAGAAGGAAATGGCAACCCACTCCAGTGTTCTTGCCTGGAGAATCCCAGGGACGGGGCAGCCTGGTGGGCTGCCGTCTATGGGGTCGCACAGAGTCGGACACGACTGAAGCGACTTAGCAGCAGCAGCAGCAGTTGTTTATATCTACATTTTCCCATCTCATCCTCACCCTGGGAAACCAGGAGTCAACCATCTGATTAGTGAAATGTCCTGTCTTTAGAATTAGCCCCTTTTACTTAGGCCTGTTTTGCTCAGAGAGGAGCAGAAACCTCTCTTTTGTGCAGAGAGACCAGGGAACTTTTTCATACAAAGTTAATTCATCTTCCCTTTTTTGTTTGCTCCTTCAGTTTATTTCTGGCATTTTGGCAGCCCTGAGTGCTATGATCTCTCTAGAAATTCCTCAAGTTAACATCATGACGAAAATGGATCTGCTGAGTAAGAAAGCTAAAAAGGAAATTGAGAAGTGAGTTCATTTCCGTTATCATCACATCTCTGTTGCTGATGAACCCTCTAAGCTTCATTTAAATGTGAAGCTATAAAACTAGTTTCCTGATTTATTCTTACTTTTATTTATCTGTCTTCTTTCTCACTTTTAAAGGTTTCTAGATCCAGACATGTATTCTTTATTAGATGACTCTACAAGTGACTTAAGGAGCAAAAAATTCAAAAAATTGACTAACGCTATATGTGGACTGGTAAGCTTTTGAAGTTGTTGAGTTTTGTTTTTAATGGCCTTGTCAGGTGTTTATCAGCATCCATTCAGTGGCCACCGTTTTGGAAAGCACAGTCCACCCTGTTCCCTTGCAAAGGGGGGAGAGTGGGAGTCTGTGGACTGGCTGGTCAGCAGTTGAATTTAGAAGCAATCATTGGCAATAGCCAATAAATTAAGTGACATACATATTATTCCAAGCTGTTTTAGGAGTTCAGAACTGTCTTTGCCCTTATGAAATTTCCAGTGGTTTTTGAATTCAGGTAAATGCCTATGAAACAGTGTCTAGTTAAGTGTTGTAGTTGATCCGAGGTCAGAAAAATCAGGATATATTTGCTGTTGTTTTGTCTGTCTGTCCTTCCTCCCCACAGCACACACACAGCTGATTTTAATCAGAAGTTGTAAATGGTTATAAGTATTTTATACCTCAGAATGACCTTTTCTGAAATCTTCAACTTGTAGATTGATGACTACAGCATGGTTCGATTTTTGCCTTATGATCAGTCAGATGAAGAAAGCATGAACATTGTATTACAGCATATTGATTTTGCCATCCAGTATGGAGAAGACTTGGAATTTAAAGAACCAAAGGTAATTTCTGGTAGGGGTGTTACTGCCTATTTGTAAAAGTGTTTACCAGCACTCTGGCCCCCTGCATAATCCCAGCAAGTCTAAATTTTGTCTTCATGGTGGCAGTAAGCTAGGCTGTTCTAGGTAATCTTTGAAATTGACACTGTGCTAAACAAGCAATACCAGTTTTACTCTGCCTTTCATTGAGTTAGTACGTATTACTGAGTTAAATTCTTTGCACTCAGAGCTTGGGCATATATGCAAAGAAGAGGTGAAATTCAAGTGGCCTTGGGCTGCCCTCACAAATGTCAGTGGGGCCCTCTCCCAGCACATTAGCTGAGAATTGACATGAATGTAAACTCAAGTAAGAGTTTACTTCTAATGGGACATAAACCTTTTGCTATGCTGTGCTTAATTGCTCAGTCGCGTCCAACTCTCTGCGACCCCTGTGGACTGTAGCCTGCTAGGCTCCTCTGTCCATGGGAGTCTCCAGGCAAGAATACTAGAGTGGGTTGCTATGCCCTCCTCCAAGGATCTTCCCATCCCAGGGATTGAACCCAGGTCTCCTGCATTCCAGGAGGATTCTTTACCGTCTGAGCCACCAGGGACTCCCCATAAGCCTTTTAATTTATCACATATCTGGAAACATTCTATCCATGATTTCTTTTGTTATTATTGATTACTGTGAAGAACACCTAGAGCTGATGCTGGGCCTTAGCTCCTTATAGAGCATTGCCTAAAAACAGTAAGCACATACTACATCTAACTGAGGAGAAATGAATGTATTTTCTTCTTCTTTTTTAAAAATTTTATTTATTTGGCTGTGCTGCATGCAGGATCGTTTTTAGTTGTGGCATGTGAACTCTTAATTGCAGCATGTGGTATCTAGTTCCTTGACCAAAGATCGAACCTGGGCCCCTTGCATTTCGAGTGCAGCTTCTTAGCCACTGGACCATCAGGGAAGTTCTGAATTAAATGTATTTTGTATCTTGTGTTTCCTTGGTGTCAGGAACATGAAGATGAGTCGTCTTCTATGTTTGATGAATATTTTCAAGAACACCAGAATGAATGAAGAGTTTATTTAAAAAGTAACTATATGTGTGAGGAGCTTGTGGCTGAACTGGCAGAACCTTCTCTTAGGAAGATGGAATGCTAGAGAAAGCTACGTATTTAATGAAAAAAATAATACTTGACTCTCTATCAGCAATCAACATGCCTGAATCAAGTTCTTAGGTATTGTGAAAGTGCTTCTGTTTAAAGTGGCATTGTTTGGTATTATTTTAATAGCATCAATTTAGATTTTAAAAGTTGAAGTTGAATGTACATAGATTTGTATATATAGTATAAATTAGGACCTGGGGTGCAGTTAAGAGCAGTCTACTTTTAGTCTCACTGTTGATCTTTGTTATGTTTAAAGTTTTTTTTGAGGGACAAGAATTATTGTAACAAAATATACATTATGTGTCCAGAGAAATAAAATCTGCAAGGATAGAGATAAGACCATTGTTTATTAGTAGCTTCTAGTTTTCCTACACTGAAAATGTATTATTTGTGTATTAAAAAATGAAAAAAGTAACTGTCTTAAGATATATATAAATAAAAGAAAAATAGCACTAACTTTTCATCACACTCTTGTTTTCTAATCAGAATTTGAAATATTCAACTAAGGCAAATTTTTGAATGAGTAAATTTCCCCAAGTGTCAAAATGTAGGCAGTGACTTTGTTTTTTAAAATGTGGTTTATAGTCTCTGAGCACTTATAAAATGTATACTTTGCTTTAATAACAAATGCACACAAAAATGCAAAAGACAATGTTTTCTTTTTATCTTCTTGCCACATTGAGTTGTTTATTTTCAGTATTTCTAAGTTCATTTGTGATAGGTACTGGGGAATGGCTAATCAGTCAACAGATACTTCTCCAGCACCTGCTGCTAACGGAAAGTAGAATCTCATTTAATCCTCACAGCAGGTCCAGGTTCTATTGGTGTTGGATCTTCTTACTGATGCAGATCAAGTCCCTGTAGAAAACCTGCAACTCAGGTTAAATTTTTAATCATTCTTGGGCCTAGATAGCAGAAGTACGCCTACAGTGTCAAATTTGATCCATTTTCATTAAAGATGTAAAGTGTGAGGAGCCATAGCTATCAGGGGTAACTGATAGCAATGTGCCTGGGGGCCCAGCTAGGGGCAAGAGTTGGGTATTTGCACCATAATCTGGTGGTGTGAGCTAATTCTCACAGGGGCACTTAGGAGAACATGAGTAGTAGACAACATGAGGACAGACTGGGCTTCTTAGGGACTTCTTCTGTGGCCAAGTTCAGTTCAGTCGCTCAGTCACGTCCGACTCTTTGCAACCCCATGGACTGCAGCACACCAGGCCTCCTGGAGTTTACTCAAACTCATGTCCCCTGAGTCAGTGATGCCGTCTAACCATCTTATCCTCTGTCATCCTCTGCTCCTCCTGCCTTGAGTCTTTCCCACCATCAGGGTCTTTTCCAGCTCTTTGCATCAGGTGGCCAAAGTATTGGAGTTTCAGCTTCAGCATCAGTCCTTCCAGTGAACACTCGGGACTGATGTCCTTTAGGATGGACTGGTTGGATCTCCTTGCAGTCCAAGAGACTCTCAAGTCTTCTCCAACACCACAGTTCAAAAGCATCAATTCTTCGGTGCTCAGCTTTCTTTATAGTCCAACTCTCCCATCCATACATGACCACAGGAAAAACCATAGCCTTGACTAGATGGACCTTTGTTGGCAAAGTAATGTCTCTGATTTTTAATACGCTGTCTAGGTTGATCATAACTTTTCTTCCAAGGAGCAAGTATTTTTTAATTTCATGGCTGCAGTTACCACCTTCAGTGATTTTGGAACCCCCAAAAAATAAAGTCTCACTATTGCCACTGTTTCCCCATCTATTTGCCATGAAGTGATGGGACCAGATGCCATGATCTTCATTTTCTGAATGTTGAGCTTTAAGCCAACTTTTTCACTCTCCTCTTTCACTTTCATCAAGAGGTTCTTTAGTTCTTTGCTTTCTGCCATAAGGGTGGTGTCATCTGCATATCTGAGGTTATTGATATTTCCCTGCAATCTTGATTCCAGCTTGTGCTTCATCCAGCCCAGTGTTTCTCTTGGTGTACTCTGCATATACATTAAATAAACAGAGTGACAATAAATAAGCAGCCTTGACATACTCCTTTTCCTATTTGGAACCAGTCTGTTGTTTCATGCCCAGTTCTAACTGTTGCTTACAATTATGCTGATCTGCATACAGATTTCTCAGGAGGCAGGTCAGGTGGCCTGGTGTTCCCATCTCTTTAAGAATTTTCCACAGTTTGTTGTGATTCACACAGTCAAAGGCTTTGGCATAGTCAATAAAGCAGAGGTAGATGTTTTTTTGGAACTCTCTTGACATTAAAGATGTAAAGTGTGAGGAGCCATAGCTATCAGGGGTAACTGATAGCAATGTGCCTGGGGGCCCAGCTAGGGGCAAGAGTTGGGTATTTGCACCATAATCTGGTGGTGTGAGCTAATTCTCACAGGGGCACTTAGGAGAACATGAGTAGTAGACAACATGAGGACAGACGGGCTTCTTAGGGACTTCTTCTGTGGCCAAGTTCAGTTCAGTCGCTCAGTCACGTCCGACTCTTTGCAACCCCATGGACTGCAGCACACCAGGCCTCCTGGAGTTTACTCAAACTCATGTCCCCTGAGTCAGTGATGCCGTCTAACCATCTTATCCTCTGTCATCCTCTGCTCCTCCTGCCTTGAGTCTTTCCCACCATCAGGGTCTTTTCCAGCTCTTTGCATCAGGTGGCCAAAGTATTGGAGTTTCAGCTTCAGCATCAGTCCTTCCAGTGAACACTCGGGACTGATGTCCTTTAGGATGGACTGGTTGGATCTCCTTGCAGTCCAAGAGACTCTCAAGTCTTCTCCAACACCACAGTTCAAAAGCATCAATTCTTCGGTGCTCAGCTTTCTTTATAGTCCAACTCTCCCATCCATACATGACCACAGGAAAAACCATAGCCTTGACTAGATGGACCTTTGTTGGCAAAGTAATGTCTCTGATTTTTAATACGCTGTCTAGGTTGATCATAACTTTTCTTCCAAGGAGCAAGTATTTTTTAATTTCATGGCTGCAGTTACCACCTTCAGTGATTTTGGAACCCCCAAAAAATAAAGTCTCACTATTGCCACTGTTTCCCCATCTATTTGCCATGAAGTGATGGGACCAGATGCCATGATCTTCATTTTCTGAATGTTGAGCTTTAAGCCAACTTTTTCACTCTCCTCTTTCACTTTCATCAAGAGGTTCTTTAGTTCTTTGCTTTCTGCCATAAGGGTGGTGTCATCTGCATATCTGAGGTTATTGATATTTCCCTGCAATCTTGATTCCAGCTTGTGCTTCATCCAGCCCAGTGTTTCTCTTGGTGTACTCTGCATATACATTAAATAAACAGAGTGACAATAAATAAGCAGCCTTGACATACTCCTTTTCCTATTTGGAACCAGTCTGTTGTTTCATGCCCAGTTCTAACTGTTGCTTACAATTATGCTGATCTGCATACAGATTTCTCAGGAGGCAGGTCAGGTGGCCTGGTGTTCCATCTCTTTAAGAATTTTCCACAGTTTGTTGTGATTCACACAGTCAAAGGCTTTGGCATAGTCAATAAAGCAGAGGTAGATGTTTTTTTGGAACTCTCTTGATTTTTCTTTTTTCTGGGGCCCTCAAGTATGCAAAGGGCAAAAACACCCTGATCTCTCAGGGTTGCTAGATTTTAGAAATGTTACTGTCATGTGAGAGAGTCAGAAAGATAAGACACCTTTTCATTTGCCCTCATCCTGCTTGAGCTATACCTCCCTCATTTAGCCTTATGGAGAGTTTGGTGTGTGCTCAGATGGTAAAGAATCTGCCTGCAGTGCAGGAGACCCGGGTTCAAGGTTCTCCAGGGAAGAACCCTTGGAGAAGGGAATGGCAACCCACTCCCTGGAGAATTCCATGGACAGCAGAGCCTGGTGGGCTATCGTCTATGGTGTCACAAAGAGTTGGATACTACTGAGTGACTAACAAACAAGAGGAGGCTTCTTTGATGGGAGCAAAGTAGCCCCACAATCACCCTTATTAGAGGTTTCTTTGTTTATAATTAGTCTTAAGGGCCCAGCAGATCAGCTTTATCAGGGAAGACTATCTTTACCATCTGAGACCACCAAGGAAGTCTCCTCCTAAAAGATGCAATTTGGCCAGAAATATAAATGAGAAATCAATTGTGGGAACATGAGACAAAGTAATTCATTCTGTGGGACTGGTAAAAGAAATGGCCAGAAGCAGCAGTGAACTTGGCTTTTAACCTGAGGTGCTTTCAGTAAAGGTTAAGAATTCCTTAGCTTTTAGTGTGTTCCAGGCATGTAAGTTCTAAGCACATTCCATGCAATTCATTTCATCCTCACAAAACTCAGGTAATCACTGTTATCTCCATTTTCAGATGAGGAAACTGAGGTATGGTGGTTAACTTGCCCAAGGTGACACAGCCAATAAATGTTGGAGCTGGATTCAAACCCATTTTTTCTCAACCATTACACAAAGAATCGCAGTACGTAATCACACAGTAGTACACAAATCCCTTCTGGATCGTTTTTTCCTTTTTAAAATCAGTGGATTGAGTTCATTCTTTCACTCAACACATATTATTGATGCTTACCTTGTACCGTCCTGTTACAGGTATAGGGATATAAGCAATGAACAAAACAGACAATCCTTGCATTTTTGACGTTCATACGAACGGACGGAGACAAAACCCAAAAGTAAAACATACAAGAATCATAAGAACTGAGGGAAAAGGGAGTAAAGTGGGACTGAATTTAGGATGACCCAGAGAATGCTACTGAAAAGGTGGTCTTTGAGAAAAAACAAAAGAGGTGATATATCTAGGATTCTGTAACCCCGAAATCAACCTCATTCTCGCCCACACTTCACGCAGGGCGATACTCAGAGCCCCTGCCTAGGGCTCGAGCGCCCCCTGGTGCCCTGTCGGATCCGCGCAGCTGCAGCGGCTAGCCACATACTGCGAGGCCGGAAGCGCGGCGCCCTGCCCTCGCCCTCCCCTTCCGGCTCACTTCCGCCTACCCCGCCCGGGCTGCCAGACCGGAACCGCTGAGCTCTGACCAAATTCACTTCGTTGGGGTTGAGACCCGGGCGCCTCCAAGATGCCGGTAAATGGGCCAAATAGGGGGTGTCGGGAGACGGCGGGGATTTGAGAGAGTCGCGAGAAGTCTTGCGTGCGCTGAGAAAAGCGGGCCGAGGAAGGCAGAGAGAGAGCAGGGGCCTGAGAAGGGGAAAGGCCAGAGGAGAGGGGCCGGCCTCTGTGGGATTAGGGCGGCCCGGGGATGTCGGCCGGCCGTGGAGGAACAGGGCATGGCAGAGTGGGCCAGAGACCCGGGGCGTGCCGAGGAGACCGCCACAGGTCTGCTCTCTCCTCTCCAAGCTTGATCCTTTTTATCGCTTTTTATGCCTCTCCCCGGCCCCCCGATTCCAGCGGGGTTCCCAAAGCCTCACTAGAGCCGCGAAGGCAAGGGCTGCCCTTTTAATTTCTCATACCACAGCTAGGGCCCGGTTTCTTTTTTTTTTCCCTGTAGGCCCACTTCCTCCTTCCCTCTGGAGGCGGGTCCCTTATGCTGCCTGTCGCCTGTCCGACCCCAGTTCCCTGACTCCTCCTCCCCTGTCGCCCCGGCAGGGGCTGCCACCCCTGAGCCGCTGGGTTTAGGGCTCTCAGAGCAGGTGCAAGGTCTGCGCCTAGTTTCCACATGTTTGTTTTCATGTGTGTCAGAGTAGAAGTTAAAATTGATGGTGGTTTGGTGGTTCTTAATTTCTGACAGCCACAGGGGTAGATTTATCACCATCGTGGTCTCCATTTTGCAGATGAGGAAAAAGCATGTTCAGTAACATGTGATTTTAGCATCTGCTGCATGCCAAAGCACTATTACAGCAGTGAATAAGGCCAACAAATCCCTATTCTTAAGGAGTTTACATTCTAATGAGACATAATCTGTAAATGTAAATAAAATAAGGGAGATTGTTTCAGATAGTGACAAATGCCGTGAAGGTAATAAGTGGGAAACAAGACAGTATAGCTAGTGCAGGGGAGGATAAGGGGCTGCATTAGATGAAGCATATCTGTAATAAAAAGGAGTAAACCGTAGTTAGTTTGGTGAATCCCATAGCTACTGTTTGACTCCTGATGCATGTCAGACCATCTCAGAGCTACACGGTTTGTATAAATTATTCCCTGATTAATCCTCAGAGTGATTATGAGGTAGATATGTTAGTGGTTTTTCATTTTGCAGAGGAGAAAGTTGAGGCTCAGAGAAGTTAAGTAACTTGCCCAAAGTTGCACACTAGTGTGTGCAACACACCAGTATGTGTGTGTGTGTTGTGTGTTTGTACTGGGGTGTAGTAGATTAACAATGTTGTGATAGTTTAAGGTGAACAGCAAAGGGACTCAGCCATGCCTATACATGTATCAATTCTTCCCCACACTCCCCTCCCATCCAGGCTGCCACGTTACAATGGGCAGAGTTCCATGTGCTGTACAGTAGGTCATTGTTGGTTATCCATTTTAAATCCATTTTCACATAAAGTGAAAGTTAGTCACTCAGTTGAGTCTGACTCTTCGGATCCCATGGGTCCTACTAGGCTTCTCTGTCCTAGGCAAGAATCCTGGGCTCCTCCTCTAGGCAAGAATACTGGAGTGGGTTGCTATTTCCTCCTCCAGAGGATCTTCCCAACCCAGGGATTGAACCCAGGTCTCCTGCATTGCAGGCAGATTCTTTACCATTTGAGCCACTGGGGAAGCCCTTAAATACATAAGCACACTAGTAAATCTTGATAAAGGCAGATTTTAAGCCAGAACCCTTATGCCTTGTACTCATCATTCCAGGTGCACAAACAGCACCCTTGACTTCCCCTGTGATCACTTACTTATTATCTGTCTTCTCTATTCACTTGACAGAGCCAGGGCTGGTCTTGCATGCCAGTATCTCCACATGCCTTGCACACAGAAGGTAGTTAGTAATCTTTTGATGAATGAATGGATAAATGACTGGGGCCCATGTTGTCTTACAAAAAGCCAGACATCTTGTAAAATGCCGAACTAGAAATTGGCCTATAAATTGTTCTCATAAATGTGATTTTTTTCCTCCCTCCTCTAACTCACATCCACCCACTGAAAACAAGTATATGTGTTTTTATTTTACAAACGTAGAAATAGGCTAGGAGAAGAAAAGTGATGTCTTAGTCAAAAGGCATAAAGGCAAGAAGTGGCAGAGCTGAAGAGCCAGTGCTTGGATTGTGGTTTTAACAACAGCTGGGTTGCTGAGTACCTCTGATTTATATAGTGTTTGCCTATTTCTATAGTGTGAATACCCTGCCAGTTACCAAAGTTCTGTTACCAGATGTGAAATTGGAAGGGAAGCACAGTAGCACCTTATCATAAAGTGTTTCCATCGTAGGTGCAAAAGGCATAACTAACCTTAAGATCACAGACATTGGTAAAATAATTTAAAAATAGGAAATAATGACAGTGTCAAATATTTATTACCTTTGTTTTTAATATAATTTATTTAATTGAAATTTTATATAATTTTATTTTTAATAATGGCTGTGTTCAACAACCAGCTTGCCTCAAATATTCTCAGAATCCTCAAACTTTGATAGTTTTCATGAGCCAGTTTATCTTGGATGAATTATTCATTTTTTTCCTTAGGGAAATGTACTTGTTTGCCCCAGTGACATTTGCTCTCTTTCTGCTTCTGTGTTCTTACCTGGCTTGTCCCTACAGGCTTACCACTCTTCCCTCATGGACCCTGACACCAAACTCATTGGAAACATGGCACTATTGCCTATCAGAAGTCAGTTCAAAGGACCTGCCCCTAGAGAGAGTAAGTCAAAACCCCTTTCCATTATTTTCACATTTTGGTATGAAGCCCTCTGATGTTAGCACATCAGGGAAATACTTTCTCAGATTGCTGTTGTATTTTCTATTTGCTTGATGGATATTGTGCTTTCCACCTTCTCAGATCTTGGGTAGATGTTGCATTTAATAGGAAACTGTATTACTGCTGCCAGTTTCTCTGGGATATTTTGTTGAGAGGGAAGAGGAAATGTGCTTAATTCTCAACACTCTTCCTATCATCACTGTCAGTTCTTACTAATCTGATGCTGCTGCTTCTATAGAACATCGTGTCCCCATCCTTTCTGTGTCATTAAGGTGGAAAAAACAAAGTGTGTTTTAACTCTTTCTATATCTAAATCTACTTCCTTTGTTCATTCTTCAAGATCCCAGTATTTACCAATACCTCAGTCTTAAGTGTCCTGTATAACATTATTCATTTCTTCTCTTGCTTTTCTGAATTTTATATCTTTTGCTTTCTTTCTTGGTACTCACTTTTTTTTTGGAGCTTTTTTTTTTTCCTCTGTTCAGAATGCCTCATTCTTTTCAGATACTATCTGAGACTCTTCTGACGACATTCTGAGATGTTCTGCCAACAGTGTAATTTGTGTTATATTAGACATGGTTTCCCTGCAGCCAGGAAGGGTCTGCACTGAGTTCCATTTGTGGTTTCCAAGACCATAGTTTAGATTACTAATTTTGTACTGACCCTGTCTCCATTCTTCTGGCCAGTTTATTTGACTTGACTTCCTCTTAATTTAGTTTTGTTTCAATACCAGTTTAAAGCTCAGTAAACTTAATAAATTTGGTGAGTCACCACACTCTTGTTCTGAGATGGAAAAAAAAAGCCACCAGAAACAGGAAAAATGATGTAAAAGAATGACATTATTCTTTTGCAGAGGAAGAATAAGGATCAGTGTTTGACCAAATTACTTCCCAGATTGTGCCAAAATAACATATAGTATATCAGAAGACTTAATTGACCAATGAAGTGACTTTAATTACCACCTTTGCAATTCTTGGGCCCTTGAGAGAGAATGGGACTGCAGGAAACTGGAACTTCATGATTTCTGTAGTTAAAGAGTGGCCTGTTACTCTTCCCTAGGGGGCTGGAATAGGACTGAATTGGAATTATGGAGAAATAAAAGCCTGTGCTATGGGCTAAGTAACTGTTAGCATTAATCTAGTTATTTACATTCAACAGATATCTTTTGAACACCTTATATATGCCAAATCTTCTGTGTCCTGAAACCTATCAACTAGCCTGAATCCTATCAGCTAGCCTCTTTCCCTTCCTCTGCAACATGACACTAGAGCTAGCTAGTTTTTTGTAAGCACTGTGGGATCATAGAAGGAAGTTTCTTTTTTGCAAATAAGAGATGAGATCACAGGGAACAGAAGTCTAGAGTTGGAATTCTTTCGGGGACTTCTGTGGTGGTCCAGTGGTTAAGACTGCACGCTTCCACTACAGGGGGTGTGGGTTCGACCCTTGGATGGGGAACTAAGATCCCACATGTCCAAAAAAAATTTCTTTAAAGGAGGGAAAAAAAAAAAGAGTTCTGTTAAAATTCTCCACTAGGGGAATGGGCAAAGATAAAGACAACTGGATTAGAGTACGAAAGCTTCTGCATTTCTGCTGTGTGAGAGGGATAGCAGTCAGGGTTGTGAAATGAAAATAACCATTTCTACATTGCTAAAACCAGCTGCCGGATATCAAGACCCTGGGATTGTGACCTTTTGAAAATAAAAAAAGGAAAACACCAAAAAAGCCACAGAAATTTTGTAATGAGATTGCCTTTGTTGTAACAGTACTTCTGGTTTTTCTCAGTCTCTAGCCACCTTGAACGGATTGTACATATTTGAAGTCACAGTTTTTGTAAAAAGAAAGATGTATGTGTGAATCCTAGTACTTTCCTAAATGAACAGCTGAGAGTTTTTCCCCCTAAAGCTATAGGATGTAAGTTCAAATAAAATTGTATGGAATTCTTTGTATTGGGTTGGCCAAAAAGTTCGTTGGGGTTTTCTGTAACATCTTTTGGAAAAACCCGAATGAACTTTTTGGCCATCCAAATATTTTTAAGAAAGCAATTTATTAAATTTAGTCTGTGTCTCAGTCTGTTTTTGTAAATGCATTGAGAATTGTCTGAAGTGATGTTCACCAAATGCTGAGAGTAGTTGTTTCTGGGTAGTGAGATTAGGGTGACAATTACTTTTTTTTCCCCTATATTGATTTCATTTGTTTCTCTAATGAGCATGTATAATTTTTATAACGACAATAAAGCTATCTGAATAAACCATATGCTTATTTTTCTAGAAATTTTTTCTAAAGAATTTGTTTCAGTAGCCTGATTCAGTGGTATTAAATTCCAAAGCCCTTGACTGTTGAGCTTTGATTTTTTTTTTCTTTATAGCTTTTCAAGTGTTATATTTTACATTTGGCTAACATCCTCTGCCTTTCTCCCATCCTGCCCTGCTTAGCAAAAGATACAGATATTGTGGATGAAGCGATCTATTACTTTAAGGCCAATGTCTTCTTCAAAAACTATGAAATTAAGGTAAAGTACAAAACTTTCGTCCTTTAGTTTTCTGATGGGGATAGTATGTACTTGGCAGTCAGAGTTCATGTGAGGAATAAGTAAAATGAAATTAGATTGTGTGATTTTAAAAATCCAGAACAGTGCCTAATTCTATATTAATCTTAGTTCACCATGGTTTTGAGGGCCAAATCTGGCCTACCATATGTTTTTGTAAATTTTACTGGAACATAGCCATTTGCATTTATTTACACATCACTTATGGGTGCTTTTGTGCCGCACAGCTGAGTTGAGTAGTTGTGACAGACTGTGGCTCACAGAGCTTAAAATATTGTTTGGTCCTATACTGAGATTTACCCTTGTC
This sequence comes from Aepyceros melampus, assembly GCA_006408695.1. Classification (NCBI taxonomy): domain Eukaryota; kingdom Metazoa; phylum Chordata; class Mammalia; order Artiodactyla; family Bovidae; genus Aepyceros; species Aepyceros melampus. Next base: position 332,995 of record SJXQ01005089.1, read on the forward strand.
TACACACTTCTTTATATTTATTTACTCAGCAGTATTAAGCACCTATTTTGTACGAGTCCAAAACTAAAAAATTTTGCATGCTGTTTTTTATATACTTCTGTGACCTGGACCCTTCCCTCAACCTCATGGTTCTTGTGATCTCAGGAGGAAGGGAGAAGTGGAAGTAGGTAGAAAAAGAAAGGGAGAAATGGAAAGTTCTCTGAGATGCTGCTGTGAGCAACTTATAAGGAATGTCAATAAATCTTCTTGATAATGTTCTAGATTATGGAATTTAAGTTCAGTTCAGTTGCCCAGTCGTGTCTGACTCTTTGCGACCCCGTGGACTGCAGCACGCCAGGCCTCCTCCTCCATCACCAACTCCCAGAGTTTACCCAAACTCATGTCCATTGAGTCGGTGATGCCAGCTCAACCATCTCATCCTCTGTCGTCATCTTCTTAAGCCTTCAATCTTTCCCAGCATCAGGGTCTTTTCAAATGAGTCAGTTCTTCACATCAGGTGGCCAAAGGATTGGAGTTTCAGCTTCAGCGTCAGTCCTTCCAATGAATATTTAGAACTGATTTCCTTTAGGATGGACTGGTTTGACCTCCCTGCAGTCCAAGGGACTCACAAGAGTCTTCTCCAACACCATAGTTCAAAAGCATCAATTCTCCGGTGCTCAGCTTTCTTTATAGTCCACCTCTCACATCCATATATGATTACTGGAAAAACCGTAGCCTTGACTAGTCGGACCTTTGTTGGTAATGTCTCTGCTTTTTAATATGCTCTCTAGGTTGGTCATAACTTTTCTTCCAAGGAGTAAGTGTCTTTTAATTTCATGGCTGCAGTCACCATCTGCAGTGATTTTGGAGCCCAAGAAAATAGAGTCTGCCACTGTTTCCACTGTTTCCCCATCTGTTTGCCATGAAATGATGGGACCAGATGCCATGATCTTCATTTTTGAATGTTGAGCTTTAAGCCAACTTTTTCACTCTCCTCTTTCACTTTCATCAAAAGGGTCTTTAGTTCTTTACTTTCTGCCATAAGGGTGCAGTGGTGTCATCTGTATATCTGAGGTTATTGGTATTTCTCCTGGCAATCTTGATTCCAGCTTGTGCTTCTTCCAGCCCAGTGTTTCTCATGGTGTACTCTGCATATAAGTTAAATAAACAGGGTGACAATATACAGCCTTGACACACTCCTTTTCCTGTTTGGAACCAGTCTGTTGTTCCATGTCCAGTTCTGTTGCTTCCTGACCTGCATACAGGTTTCTCAAGAGGCAGGTCAGATGATCTGGTATTCCCATCTCTTTCAGAATTTTCCACAGTTTATTGTGATCCACACAGTCAAAGACTTTGGCATAGTCAATAAAGCAGAAATCAATGTTTTTCTGGAACTCTCTTGCTTTTTCCATGATCCAGCGGATGTTGGCAATTTGATCTCTGGTTCCTCTGCCTTTTTTAAAACCAGCTTGAACATCTGGAAGTTCACGGTTCACATATTGCTAAAGCCTAGCTTGGGGACTTTTAAGCATTACTTTACTAGCATGTGAGAGGAGTGCAGTTGTGCAGTAGTTTGAGCATTCTTTGGCATTGCCTTTCTTTAGGATTGGAATGAAAACTGACCTTTTCCAGTCCTGTGGCCACTGCTGAGTTTTCCAAATTTGCTGGCATACTGAGTGCAGCACTTTCACAGCATCATCTTATAGGATTTGAAATAGCTCAACTGGAATTCCATCGCCTCCACTAGCTTTGTTCGTAAGGCCCACTTGATTTCACATTCCAGGATGTCTGGCTCTACATCAGTGATCACACCATCGTGATTATCTAGGTCGTGAAGCTCTTTTTTGTACAGTTCTTCCGTGTATTCTTGCCACCTCTTCTTAATATCTTCTGCTTCTGTTAGGTCCATACCATTTCTGTCCTTTATTGAGCCCATCTTGGCATCAGATATTCCCTTAGTATCTCTAATTTTCTTAAAGAGTCTCTAGTCTTTCTCATTCGGTTGTTTTCCTCGATTTCTTTGCACTGATCACTGAGGAAGACTTTCTTATCTCTCCTTGCTATTGTTTGGAACTCTGCATTCAAATGGGTATATCTTTCCTTTTCTCCTTTACTTTTTGCTTCTTTCAACTCCTTGCCAAACTTTAGTCTCTAGGAATCCAACAGAGTGTGAAATCTTTATTTGTAGACTCTTAGACAATAAACTGTGATCTAAACATTCTGTGATGTTATGGACGTTTCTAATCTAACACATGGTCTTAAGTGTGGTGTTTATATTAAAATTCTACCACATTTCATTCTCTCTCGAATGTCATAGACTCTTAAAAATAGGGAAACGTGTACTTTGTTTGTTTAAAATTATAAATCTATGTAAAATTTGACCTGAAGGACGTGCCACATTTGATTAGCATCCATTTGTCTTCTCTACATTTTCCTTTGGGTCAGGTCAAGAGTTGGACTTTTGGAGCTCTTCAAGAATAGGTCAGTTGTGAAATAATTGTTTCCTCCTTTAGAGTCATAAATGTTTATTCTTGGCACAGATCCTGAAGTGAAAGGGCTTTTAAAGATTAACCAGCCATACGGTTCACCTCAGGTTTTCCAGGCGGCTTAGTTAGCTCTCCTTCCTAGAAGGAGAAGTTATTGGTACAACTTCTCAGGAACCCAGGGCAAGGGGAGCAGAGGAAAACAGGGCCAGCCGCACAGCTCAGGGAGGAAGCTGGTGGCTGCCTCCCCAGGAGCAGACAGAGGGCTTGAGAAGATTGCATTTGGAGAATGGGAATTTTTGATACTGTGATAACTGTGCTCTCAGTTTTCAGTTAATAAATCAAAAAGACAAAGATTGAATTCTTTTATTGCAAATAGTTATTGCATTTTGCTCAGGACTGTTTTTAAGTTTTGTTTTCTTCCCATAGAATGAAGCCGATAGGACCTTGATATATATAACTCTCTACATTTCTGAGTGTCTAAAGAAACTCCAAAAGGTAATTAAGCCTTGATGATCATTGTCAGGAACACAATAGGTGTTTAGACTTGTTGAGTCTTTAAGGAGAAGTAAAAAATATTCCTCTGACTTAGAGCATGGACTTGAGAGGAAAATCTGAATGTGGATGTCTAAACTTACAGTAGTTGACTAATGAGAAGATAAGGATGATGGTGTTTTAAGGCTTTGAATATGTTTTTCAAAGACAGAAATCTTGACCAAAATATTCTTTTTTAAGCCCATGGCTCAAAGGTTCTTAACCTGGGGTCCAGGGATAGAATTCATGGGTGCATGAACTTGAGTGGAGAAAAGATTACATCTTTTCACTAACCTCCAACTGAAATCTAGCATTTAATTATTAACGTAGGCAGCAGCCCACAATAGCATTAGCAATACCTGTGACTTTCTGCGGCATTTTCATACTACATTTATAGTTGAAGATATTTTGAAATTTTATTTGCATTCATTACTGCTTCAAAATTCAGTTGTTAGGTCCACTGCTGAGTCTTATTATTTAGTGCATTAAAGAGCACGTGTGTGGCTATGTCATAAATTTGATTTTTTAAATATTGTAATTATTGTATTTCATTATAATTGGATTCTTGTGTAGTCCTGTTTTATCTTATTCATTTAAAAGATTAGCTTGAGGAGGAGCCTACAGGCTTCACCAGATTACAAAAGGGCACAAAAACAGAACCCTAGACCTAGCCACTTAGACTAAAAAATTGCAAATTGAAATGTTATGTCTTTTTTTCCCCACGTTTATATATATAATTTTTTTTTAAGTGCAATTCTAAAAGCCAAGGCGAGAAAGAAATGTATACACTGGGAATCACTAATTTTCCCATTCCTGGAGAGCCTGGTTTTCCACTGAATGCCATTTACGCCAAACCTGCGAACAAACAGGAAGATGGTAAGAACATCTCCTCCCGCTTCCTATGTGGCACATGGTTTTCTCCACTGGACTGTTTACCCCCCTCCTTTTCTTGACTTGATTGTTGTACAGATGTACAGATTGAGAGTGGACTCATTAGCTCATGCACTACCTACTTTGTGAGAGTCACTCTCACAAAAGATCCTTGGCAATAAGTATGACAGGTAGAGAACCTTTTCGACCAAAATGAGTATAATCTTAAAACCATTTGAACTGCTATTTCTATTCTTACCCTGTTCAGATGTTGAAGAATATTGCCAAGGTCAGTGTCTAAGTCAACAGCCAACACATTTGGGATGCTTTCTCAAATATAATTTTTTATTTCACCTGCTCTTGATTTTAGAAGTGATGAGGGCCTACTTACAACAGCTGAGGCAAGAGACTGGACTGAGACTTTGTGAGAAAGTTTTTGACCCTCAGAACGATAAACCCAGCAAGGTAAAAACTCTTTTCATTGCCTGTTTAGTTGATAAATCACCTTTTACCCTGTAGCCGCTGTTAAACATGCTAAGGTGTTTAGTTTTCACATCGCAGTGTTGCTTAACTTTGGTACCTTGTACGTGGTAGGAGTTCCCTGAGTCACACAGAATAATGAATTACCTGTAACAAGAAATTTTGGTTGTATGTTCTTAGGTTGGGGCATTGTAAACTCGTAGAACAGGTATTATGTGAGACAGCTTTAATGTATTTATTTTGTTGTCATAATTTTGAGTGACCTTTGAGTCACTGCAGAAAAAAAAAAGAGAGAAAGAAAGGAAGAAAGAAAAAAAGAAAATTTTACATGTACCTTCAAAGAGCTTATATAATGTAAGGGCTGCCAGACCACTATTAAGTTTTCTGGTTAAGTAAATTCATATTCTGACCTTACCTTGAACCTGCACTGTGATTTGACCACCACTGTTCCTTGTTTTGTTCCCTCTTGTTAGTGGTGGACTTGCTTTGTGAAGAGACAGTTCATGAACAAGAGTCTTTCAGGACCTGGACAATAAAGCTAGCCTCGGGTGGAGCCTGGCTGCACAGCTGTGGGCAGCATTCACAGCAAGATGTACACAGTCTTTGCCTTTATTTCATAAAGTTTTATACAGAGGAGAGAAGAGCGTGTGTCTTTACTTGAAGAGCTCTTTATCAGGAATTTNACTTGCTTTGTGAAGAGACAGTTCATGAACAAGAGTCTTTCAGGACCTGGACAATAAAGCTAGCCTCGGGTGGAGCCTGGCTGCACAGCTGTGGGCAGCATTCACAGCAAGATGTACACAGTCTTTGCCTTTATTTCATAAAGTTTTATACAGAGGAGAGAAGAGCGTGTGTCTTTCTTTGAAGAGCTCTTTATCAGGAATTTGGGGTGGGATGGGTGGGGAAGAATGAGTTGTTGCCTGGTGATTTGAAATGTCTGCAGTATTAAGCTGGTGCTTAATAAATAATAATAAAGAAATTTCTAACATTTCATGTCAGAAGAAATTCATTGCTTATCTTTGACATTTACATAAAAATTGGGACTGTATTCACCTTTTTTAAGTGTACAATTCAGCAGTTGATAATACATTGTTGTTGCTGTTCAGTCGCTAAGTTATGTCCATCTCTTTGCAACCCCATGGACTGCAGCAAGCCAGGCTTCCCTGTCCTTCACTGTCTCCCGAAGCTTGCTCAAATTCATGTCCATTGAGTCAGTGATGCCAGCCAACTTTCTCACCCTGTGTTGCCCCCTTCTCCTCCTGCCCTCAGTCTTTCCCAGCATCAGTCTTTTCCATTGACTCAGCTCTTTGAATCAGGTGGCCAAAGTTTTGGAGCTTCAGCATCGGTCCTTCCAATGAATATTCATGGTTGATTTCCTTTTATACACTAAGTTTTTCTCATCACCACTAATTCCAGAAGATTTTTGCCACCCTAAAAAGATGTACCCTTTAGCAATCATTCTCCCCAAATTACTTTCCAACCCCTTCCTCCCACTGTCTCTGTGGATTTGCCTTTTCTGGACATTTCACATAAATGGAATTGTAAAACAGGGGTCTTTCCTGTCTTGTTTCTTTGACCCAGGACAATGTTTTCAGGGTTCATCCATGTTATAATGTGTATCAGTACCTCATTCCTTTTTTAAAAAGATGATGGTAAAACACTGCAGAAAGGTGACTGCAGCCATGAAATTAAAAGATGCTTGCTGCTAGGAAGAAAAGCTACGCCAAAGTGGACAGCATATTAAAAAGCCAGAGACATTACTTTGCCAACAAAGATCTGTCTCGTCAAAGCTATGGTTTTTCCAGTAGCCATGTATGGATGTGAGAGTTGGACTATAAAGAAAGCTGAAGAATTGATGCTTTTGAACTGTGATGTTGGAGAAGACTCTTGGGAGTCCCTTGGACTGCAGGGAGATCAAACCAGTCCATCCTAAAGGAAATCGGTCCTAAATATTCATTGGAAGGACTGATGCTGAAGCTGAAACTCCAATCCTTTGGCCCCCTGATGTGAAGAGCTGACTCATTTGAAAAGACCCTGATGCTGGGAAAGATTGAAGGTGAGAAGAGAAGAGGATGACAAGATGGTTGGATGGCATCACGGACTCAACAGACATGAGTTTGAGCAAGCTTTGGGAGTGGGTGATGGACAGAGAAGCCTGGCGCGCTGAAGTCCGTGGGGTTGCAAAGAGTCGAACACAATTGAGTAACTGAACTGAATATATCACATTTACTATGTTTTAACCACTCTAAAGTGTATAATTCACTGGCATTAATTATATACAGTGTTGTGCCACCATCATCACTGTCTGCTCCCAAAACTTTTTTGTTACCCCAAACAGAAACACTAACCGTTAAACCCCAGGTACCTGTAACTCCCAAATCCTGGTCACCTCTAATCTACTTCAGTGTCAGAATTTACCTTTTCCTAGCACCTCATAGATATGAAGTCAAAGAATGTGCATCCTTTTGTGTCTGGCCTCTTTTACTTAGCATAGTTGTTAAGGTTCATGCATGTTGTAGCCTGTGTCAGTACTTCATTCCCTTTAATGGCTCTGTAATATTCCATTATGTGAATAGACCCCATTTTATCTGTCCATTCATCAGCATATGGACATCTGAGTTGCTTTTATTTTTTTGGGGGGGAGCTATTATAAGCAGTGCTGCCAAGAACATTCATGTATAAGTTTTTGCATGGAATACATTTCCATTTCTCTCAGTTATATACGTAGAAGTGGAATTACTGAGTATATGATAGCTTTTCTGAAGAACTTCGGGACTTTTTTCCACAGAGGCTGCACCAGCTGTACTGTCTTACATTCCTACCAGCAAAGCATGAAGGTTCTGATTTCTCCATGTCCTCACCAACAGTTGTTATTTGTTTATAGATACCCTGGTAGGTCTGAAGTATCTCATTTTGTGATGTTGATTTATATTTCCCTTATGCTAATAACACGGAACATCTTTTCATGTAGATATTGACCATTTGTCTATCTTTTTTTGAAAAATGTTTGTTCAAATCCTTTGCTCTTTTTTTGTTTGTCTTTTTGTTGTTGAGTTGTAGGGTTTTTTTAAAATATATATACTAAATACTAGACCCTTATCAGATATGTGATTTACAGATAATATCTCCCATCCCATAGGGGTTTTTTTTTCTTTTTTTTACCTTGAAGGAAATGTTTATTTTCTATGAAGAACTGTTTCTTTTTAATTGAAGTATACTTAATAACTCAGTTGGTAAAGAATCTGCCTGCAATGCAGGAGACCCCAGTTCGATTCCTGGGTCAGGAAGATTGGCTGAAGAAGGAATAGGCTACCCACTCTAGTGTTCTTAGGCTTCCCTTGTAGCTCAGCTGGTAAAGAATCTGCAATGTGGAAAGCCTGGGTTGAATCCCTGGGTTGGAAAGATCCCTGGAGAAGGGAAAGGCTACCCACTTCAGTATTCTGGCCTGGAGAATTCCATGGACTGTGTGGTCCATGGGGTCACAAAGAGTCGGACACAACTGAGCGACTTTCATAGTTAATTTACAATATTCTGTTATATTCTTTTTCAGATTCTTTTCCATTATAGGTTATTACAAGATATAGAGTTAAGTTCACTGTGCTATATGGAGGTCCTTTTTGTTTTTTTACTTTCTTGGTTGTGTCTTTTGAAGCACAGATATATTTAATTTTAGTTAAAGCTAATTTGTCTATTTTTCCTTTGGTCATTTATGCTTTTGGTTCATTAAAAAACCATTACCTGTCCCAAAGTATCAGTTTTCACCTACATTCCTAAGCATTTTATACTTTTAGTTCTTATATTTAGGTCTTTTTTTCTTCACATTGTAACAAATTTAGAGTAACAAGAAGTTTTAGGTCTTTGATCCATTTTTTAAATTATCTTTAGTATATGAAGTGAGGTAGGGGGTCTAACTTTTTTCTGTTGCATATGACTCTCCATTGGTACCAGTGCCATTTATTGAAAAAGACTATCCTTTCTTTGAATTGTATTGGCTCCCTCATCAAAGATCAGCAGAAGATAAATGTTTAGATTTATTTTTACATGCTATTTTCTGTCCTTATGTGGCATTCATTTTTACATTTGGCCAGTTTTTAGCATTTAAGAGGTTTTCATTGTTAGGCTGACAGTAAACATGAGTTCTTCCAAAAACTTACGGGACCATGTATTTTCCAGGTATGTTAAGGTTATAAATTAGGTATTTTAGAGAGTGCCTCAAGACTTTTGGCCATAAAGTAACTGCACTGCCACTAGGTTGGGAAGATCCCCCTGGAGAAGGCAAAGGCTACCCATTCCAGTATTCTGGCTTAGAGAATTCCATGGGGTCACAAAGAGTTTTGCATGACGGTGAATTTCACTCACCTTTGTTGTACCTTTATGTGTTAGATTTTTACTTTAAGAGGCAGTTGTTTTGGTATCTATGTTGAAATTGTATTTGGCCACAAGCTCAGAAAACCCAATTTACAGTGCCTTGGGGGTTTTGTTTTTAAATAGTTATTCATTTGGCAGCACAGGGTCTTAGTTGCATGTGGGATAGCTGGAACATGTGGAATCTCTTGGTTGTGGAATGCGAACTCTTAGTTGCAGCATGTGAGATCTAGTTCCCTGACCAGGGATCGAACCCAGGGTCCCTGCATTGGGAGCTTGGAGTCTTAGCTGCTAAAACACCTGGAAGTCCCTGTTTTTTTAAATCTGGAAGTAGTCCCAGATCGGGTGGCCATTTAAAGATGTTGTGGAGGGCCCAGGCTCTTCCTGTCTTCCTGCTCCACTCTCCTTTGCATGCGGCTCTCATCTCATAGTCTCTCGATGCTCCTGCATCTCAGCTTGGCTGAAGGAAGAGAGGAGAGCATGAGGGCTAAAGGAGCATAGCAGCTGAGTGTCACTTAACCTTCCCAGAAATCCTGCCCAGACTTGCACTTGTGTCTTGGTCTCCAGCTACAAGGGAGCTTGGAAAGATTGTTTTGCTTTGTTTTTTGAATTTATTTTTGCCTGCACTGGGTTGTCTTTGCTGCATGGGCTTTCCCTAGTTGCAGCAAGAGGAGGCTACTCTCTCACACTGCATGGGCTTCTCATTGCAGTGGCTTTTCTTGTTTCAGAGCACAGGCTTAGATGCCCTGTGGTATGTGGCATCTTCCCTGGACCAGGGATCAAACTGGTGTCCCCTGCATTGACAACCAGATTCTTAACCACTGGACCACCAGGGAAGCCCAAGAGGCAAGTTTTAACTGAGTATCTTGCCACCCAGATTGTTGTATTCTTAACTGAGTCTGCTAAGGGCAAAGGGAATGCATGTAGGAGCAGAACTAAATTTCAAATGGTATTAAAACTGGAGCTTTGCAGTGAAACTTGACCAGAGAATTTTCATTTTGGCTTTTATGGGTTGAAAGGTAATTAAAATGTTTGAGTTAAATTATAACTCTTGAGCATCTGTTCACTGGAGATCTAACTTATGGACAAAGTTAAGTACCATATTTCACATACCCAAGAAAACATACTCCATAGATAGATAAAAGAATAGTCCTGAAGCCAAAAGACTGTTTTTGGGTTTTGTTTTTTAATTGAAACTCTTAAATCAAATTCTAGATGTTTGGGTTTGAACTTCTGTTATAGACTCAGAGACGTGAAAAATAGAGCAAGCCACAGTGATTGATATCAAGATCAAAGGTTTGTTTCTAACAAATGTTCTATTTTTTTTTAATTGTGGAAACATTGTGATAAAAACCAATTCACTGTGGTGCCTATTTCATTAGTACCAGCAGGGGGAGCACGGACAATAAGTTAAAAACCTGGCTTCTAAATCATTTCCCATTAGTGTATATGATGGTTACGTGTTTTGTTTTTTAACATACCAGAGAGAACACTTTCCAAAGGATTTAGAAGTAAATTATACATGAAATATAGCATAATGGGTTCAAAAATACAGCTTTAATCAAAACGCAATGTTGACATTAAAAGAAGATGATTACAAGGTACAACTTTTTAGAGAAGGCAGTTTAGTAGTTATTGAGGTTGTTTTGTCTCTTTAAAATTGTATTATATTGTTAAGTGTTCATTCTTTTTGATTCAGCAACTCAGCTTGAAGTATTGTTGAATATTGGAACACATACACACACACCTGGAAATAATTCAGACATTTCCAATCGAGTATTGTAGTCATGACACCTATAAAATGAAATATGCAGCCATTAAAAACAATAAGGGGCTCTTATCTGTTCTGTCATGTAAAGAAGCCTTAGGGTATACATCACTGAGTTTAAAAAAAGGTTGAGGGTAGCATTATAGTATGATTCCATCCTTGTTTATTTGATTGTATGTACTCCCCGCCCCCACCAAAAATTTAAAGACACATGCTCCTTGGAAGAAAAGTTATGACCAACCTAGATAGCACATTGAAAAGCAGAGACATTACTTTGCCAACAAAGGTCTGTCTAGTTAAGGCCATGGTTTTTCAGTAGTCATGTATGGATGTGAGAGTTGGACTGTGAAGAAGGCTGAGCGCCGAAGAATTGATGCTTTTGAACTGTGGTGTTGGAGAAGACTCTTGAGAGTCCCTTGGACTGCAAGGAGATCCAACCAGTCCATTCTGAAGGAGCTCGGCCCTGGGATTTCTTTGGAAGGAATGATGCTAAAGCTGAAACTCCAGTACTTTGGCCACCTCATGAGAAGAGTTGACTCATTGGAAAAGACTCTGATGCTGGGAGGTATTGGGGGCAGGAGGAGAAGGGGATGACCGAGGATGAGATGGCTGGATGGCATCACTGTCTCAATGGATGTGAGTCTGAGTGAACTCTGGGAGTTGATGATGGACAGGGAGGCCTGGCGTGCTGTGATTCATGGGTCGCAAAGAGTCGGACATGACTGAGCAACTGAGCTGAACTCCCAAAAAAACTACAGAGATACATAACACCAAACTGTTGAGAGTGATTATTTTGCACCAGAGGCAATTACAAAGACTTGTACATTCTAAGTCATATAAACTGTAATTCAGTAAGATGTGTATTACTTAATAACTGAGGGGGCGGGAATCTAGTCTTTAAAAAAACTGATAGAAAATCAAATATTAGGAGAACTGCATTAGCCATAAGCAAGGTGAGGACAGCAGTCACCTGGTACTTTTCTTAAGCATGCTGTATACATTTGCTATTTTAATATGCCACTGATTACTGTCATATGTGTAGTAATGGCACATGGAAATGCTTGAATAAGATTTATGAGAATTGTTTTCTTCTACATTTTCCTTTCCTCCCAAATTATTAGCACTGAAGACCTTAATAAAAGTCTGGAGCTATGTCCAGAAAGGGATGTAATACCAAAAGCCACTTGGTTCATTTCTCCCTTCATTTTGTTTATAGCAGTTTGGAAGCCCATTCCATTAGGAGAGTGTAATTTTAGGGCCACATCTGTTCTGTGTTGAGTTTGAGATAAATCACCAATCACAATTTCCCACTTTGCCTTAACACTGCAGCTCCAATTTACAGGTGGTCTGGCAGCTTGCTAAACACTTTGCATGTTTAAATCCTATTTAACCCTTTCAAGGGTCTTTGAGGCAGATACAAGTACTAACAAGAAGCTGACGCCTACAGGAATTAAATAAATAACTTGCCCAAACTCAAACACTTGGAAGTTGGCAGAAATGGCAATGAAACCTAAGTCTTTCCAAACCTAGTGCTGGCCCTCGCAGACATTATAAGATGGTCAGTTGGCTACATTGCAACTTTTAGTAAAACATTCAGGCAATAAAATTAGGAGATTGCAGATGTTCAAGAAATGTAAGCAGCAGCTAGGCTTTCCAGGCTCTTAGCCATCTGATGAGAACTAGGTGTAACAAGATAAAAACCAAGAAACATTGAAAGATTTAATGACTGTTCAGTGATGTAGAATCCCAGAGAAAGGGCAGGCTGATATTACTGAGTTCGGTTGGGGAAGACTTAATAAAGATGGCAATTAAATTAACTGAGGTCAGAACAGGTGAGCCAAATCAGGCAGGCTAAGTGAGAGAGAAGTATATTTTGACATAAGCAGGCCTGGCATGAAGGCAACGTTAGCACAAAGAATATGGGGACAAAGCTGGCCTAGCAGGTGATAATGAAGGACCCATGTTTCTGAGAGCCAGGGTCAGGGTTAGAAGTTTAGACTGTATTCTGTTAGTGGGACAAAGGACAGGACGGTACCTCCACACAAAGGCACCATTCTGTTTTCACCGACCATTATGGCACAGTGGAAAAGAATCTGCCTGCCTGTGTAGGAGACGGAGGTTCCATCCTTGGGTTGGCAAGATCCTCTGGAGTAGGGAATGGCAACCCACTCCATTATTCTTCCCTGGAAAATTCCATGGACAGAGGAGCCTGGTGGACTACAGCCCATGGAGTCACGAAGAGTTGGACACAACTGAGCAGCTGAGCATGTACACGTGAGCACAATTTGCCTGATTTTTAAAAAATATTTGACTACCAGGTCTTAGTTGAGACACCAGGGATCTTTAGTTGCAGCTTACTCAGTTGTGGGATGTGGGATCTAGTTCCCCGATCGGGGATCAAACCTGGACCGCCTGTAGTGGGAGCACGGAGTCTTAGTCTCTAGCACCAGGGAAGTCCCCTATTTGCCTGATTAATCATCACTTTTCCTTCCCTACTTTCCGCCCAAACCATTCCATAATTCTGTGCATTACTTTCAAGTGCTTAAAAAACAAAAAAATGGCCTTCTTGAGATAAAATTCACATATCATATAATTCACTAATTTACAGTATGCAATTCAATGGTTTGTAGCATATTATATTAATTTTCCATTGTAACCATTTTAAGTGTACAATTCAGTGGCATTATATTCTAACATTTCTTAAAAGTTAACATGTACATAATAGGAAACCAAAAAACACAAGAACAAAAAGCAGTCATCCATAATCACAAGCAGTTGACCGTTTCATGTGTCCTAGGTTTCATTTGTGTGTTTACACAAGTAACCATCCATTTTTATGTAATTAAAATCATAGTTATGTATCATGCTTTTTCACACATCCTGAATATTTATTATTTCACAGTCCAAAGGCTATGAGTATTTTGATAACCAAGAATATACTACATCAACTCAGTCTAGAAGGAGAAAAATATAATCCTGTATTTCTGAAACTCTTTATCATCCCAAACTCACTAAACAGTAACTCCTCATTCCTCTTACCCCCAGCCCGTGTTAACCTCTAATCTACTTTCTGTCTCTGGATTTGCTTACTTGCCTGTCACATATAAGGGGAAATTGTACGGTATTTGTCCTTTTGTAACTGGCTTCTTTTACTTAGCATCATGTTTGGGGGGTTCATTTGTAGCATTCCCTATGTGACTGAATAATATCCCATTATCCATTAACCTGCTGATGGATTGTTTCTATCTTTTGGCCATTGTGAATAATGCTGTAATGAACATCAGTGTACAAGTGTCGGTTCGAATTCTTCTCTCTCAACAGTGCTTTAAAATAAAGATCACTCATTTGCCACTTTGTCACAAGTCCCCCCTGAAGACTTTTCCCTGAACTAGTCATTATCTGTCATATTGCTATTTAAGTTTTTCGTAGCCCCAATGCCTAGAACAATGAGGTGCATACAAGAGGCACTTGAGAGACAGGAGGTCCTAGCAGAATTAGGAGACTGAATTTGATCCCTGAGACAAGGCAACAGCTAGAAATCAGGAAGAATGAAGGACTCAGCAAAGAATCAGCCTAAGATTCTTAATTAATTAATTAGAGTAAATCAGAGTAAAAGGTGGAATAATATGTGTGGGAGTCCTAGAGAGGAATTCCTTGGAAGGGGTTGTTGATAGTGTTAAAATCTCCAAAAACTTTATGGCAGTTGAACTCACTTGGCAAACCTTGGTTTTGCATTTTACAGTTAGTTGCTGTATCCTTACTTGTCTACCATCTCATAAACAAAATGTCAATCTGGACAAATTAGAACCCTAGAATATATTGCGTTGTCAGCCACTTTTACTGAGAAGGAAAATCATTTGGAAAGATGACTATTTATTCCCTCCAATTGTCCAGGGAAATTCTTCATCCTGAAGTTACTTTTCCAATGAAAGGAAGGCTATCACTGCCAGGAGACACTTAAGGCATATTAAGTAATGTTTCCCTTAGAACAATTTACAAGTGTTATGTTTTCCCCTTGTACAAAAGACAGATCTAAGAAAGATCTCTAATGTAGCTGGGAAAGATTTTCATTCTTAGGTGGCTGTTGGACATTTAGAAATGAACTTAAGTGGACCAGAGCATTTACATTTATAAATTGTTCCTCTGTTCAATACTCCACAGAATCCATGTCATTCTGCATCTGTTAACTGGCTTAGCTAAAGGTTCATAGCCAGCTGTGTCTAAAATGACCCCTCCAGTTACAAAATTATTATTTTAGAAAATTCCATGAGAAAGAGGAGGCCTTGTCCCCTTGTGTGTTCCATGTTAGTTTAATATTACATGTGTCCTTTGTACGTTATGAAAATCAGTATGATCTGACTTGCATGAGTTTAATGGAACTTAACCTTGGATGAATGGTTACCCATGGGTGAGTGATTAACTATGGATGAATCCATCCTATTTTGTAGTAATTTATTTTAAAGAGGATTATAAAAAATTTCCAGAGGAGATGGACTCTCCTTTGCCTATTTTTTTCTATAAATATTTTGCTTCGTGCATTCTTCTTGTGGTTTATCAACTACACAGATGTGTTTTACCACTATTTCTTTATCGAAATTATCAACATTTCTCCTGCCAGTTAGCTAGTGATACATTCTCCTTCATTCCCATCAGGATATAAACATGTTATTTCTTCCATCTTAAAAAAGAAAAAAAAAACAAACCCTCTCTTTTTCTGCTTCCCCTATCACTCATTCCCGGCCGCCCCCCCCCACCCCGCCCCTCACTTTCCCTGTATCACAGGACTTC